>CM028131.1:100407500-100892500 GCA_016271365.2 Neoceratodus forsteri
AATGTTTCTCTCTCCCCAAACACAAGCAGGATACTCCATTCCAAGCAATCTCCCTCACATATCCACCGTTCATGGTGAAAACCTTGAATATGTCACAAAATTCAAATACCTGGGGGTCTGGCTAGACAGCAGACTCGACTACATAGAACATGTGGAAGAATTGCTAAAAAAAAACTTTGACAGAGACTTGGACTATATTACAGAATAAAGCATTTTCTCACAAGCAAATCTAAAAAGAAGTTGGTCCAGGCCACATTTCTCTCAGTAATCGACTATGCTGACTTCTTATATGGACGTTGCCCCATCTCATACCTGAATAACTGGATACACGCTACCATAGAGCCCTGAGGTTTATTACAGAACTACCTTTCAACACTCACCACTGTTCGCTCTGTGCTGCAGTTGGATAGACCTCGCTCCACTTTAGAAGAGACAGAAATGCCACATTATGGATTTACAGAGCTATAACCCAGATGTTGCCAAAATATGTCTCAGACTGCTTCATACAAGCCTCATCAAGTAAATATGCCCTAAGAAGTTACAATTTCATCATGCTTAAAGTGCCCAAAGTCAACTCTCGCTATGGTAGATCTGCCATTAGTTATGTGTTATCCTCCTTATGGAACACTATGCAGAAGTTACTGAAAGTGAACAAATCCATATCAATTGCATCCTTTAAATCTCTGTACTCCAGGTTTATCAAAGAAAAATGTAATTGTTTCCGCATACAGTAGAGAAATCCTATCATTCTTCCTCCCCTCCTAGCTGTCTCATCTGCAGAGGCTATCCGCCATTCCCAAGATTCGTCACCTTTCCAGTCCCCACACTTCTCCTTCCATCCGCTTCTCTTTATTCTTTTATTATGCATCACCACCCTATGCCCCCGTTACACCTTACCCCAGTACCGGTCTCCTTCCTTCCTCCCTCACTACCCACTTACACCCCACCCCCCTCTCCTTCTCCTCACCCCTGCCTATAGCCACTGATAAGGTCATTATTCTGTCCCTTCTTGTAAATACCCCAACTTACCTCTCCTACTTTTCACCTGCCCAGACCACGCATCATCCTTTTTCCAAAACCTCCAGCAAATCCCCTGATACCTTATACTTTAAACCTTAATACCCACATATTCTCTCTTCAACCAAGTAAATGAGCTGTCTTTTCCATAATCTATGTAAATGGTGTTTATTGCTTCTTGGCTCATTTGTTTGTATTATACCTATGTACTATTACCCTTGAAGCTGTTGTATATTCTGTATATGATGTTCCTCAAAGTGTGTGTACATTGAATTGTACTATATCTTTATGTAAATTGAACCTTGACCTTACCAGGTCCATCTTGCAAATGAGCTATGCTCAACGATGTTCACCTGGATAAATAAAGATTTGATTGATTGATTGATTGATTGACTGTGGATCAGGTAGCTGCTTTAGTCTTTCTGGATGAGTACACCCCTCAATAGTGCCACTGTGGCAGATGTAGCTCTGCAGAATGTGCCCTTAGGCCTTCAGATGTCTCCTTGCTAGCTTTCTTATGGCAAAACTGTATGCAGGAGACTGTCCTATGAGAGAGAGTCCTTATAGTTGCTGGTCTGCCTTTACCTACCTCACCATTAGTGACAAATTTATTTATTTAAAAGTCGGTAGCTGGGAAAGGCAGACAGAGCCGGAGCTCGTTTCCAGGTGTGACCCAGGGGAAGAGGAGTACAGTATATACAGATATTTACAATCCAAAAAAAGTTTCAATAAACAAATAAAGTGCTATTGGTTGAGTTCTTTGGTTCCTATTAGAACCTGAGAGCCCTCTTCACATCTAGTCTGTGCAGTTTATCCTCACTAGCATTTGTGTGTGGCCTAGGGAAAGACACAGCTAAGGTCACAGACTCGTATTAAAGTCCAAAACCACTTACTGAATCTAATTTGCATGTGGTCTTAGCACCACCTCATCCCTATTGATAACCATGAAATGTGGGTCTGTAGAGAGGGCTTGAGACACTTACTGATCCTCTAGGGAGAGGTTATGGACAGCAGAGATGAGGGTTACTCACTTGTAACCGTAGTTCTTGGGGTTGTATATGGTGCACATCCACACTTCTGACAATCTTCCTTCACCTCTAATTCCAGCCGGAATGTCTTCAGGCTAAGCTCCTCCTACCCACCCAGGTGGTATACTCCTCAGCACTGCCCCATGATGTCAGATCTTGCATACTGGAAGCAGGGATTTGTATACCACTTGCCAGGGGAGGTCTAGTGGGCTTCGTGGATTTGCACCATATACCACTCCTAGAAATGAAAATGACATACCTACTGTAATTCTTGATCTTCTCTTGTGCGGTAAACACCAACATAGAGGTGTCGATAGGGAGAATGGCAGGGGTAAATGGAGAAAGTGACAAAGGCAAGAAGGACACGGATGGGGCAAAAAGGAGTAAGGCCATCAGGAAATGGAGAGTAATGAGTACCAATGCCCGTAGTCTGGGCAACAAGCTCCCTGAGCTGGTGGCCTTGGTGGAAGAGGGATGCCTGGATATCGTAGCAGTCACAGAAACATGGTACACAGAGAACCATGACTGGGATTTTAACATACCAGGGTACATAACCTACAGGAGAGACAGGCAGGGGAGAAGAGGGGGAGGAGTAGCTCTCTATGTAAAGGAAGGGATAAAACCAACTGAACGAAAGAGTAAACAGGGAGGAGAGGAGGCACTGTGGGTCACCTTGGAGACTGGAAAGGGCACCACAGTCTACACAGGGGTTGTGTACAGACCCCCATGTCAGGGGAAGTGAATGGACAAGGATATGATAGAAGGCATTCTTAGAATGGCAGAGAAAGGGGAGATACTGTTGATGGGAGACCTGAATATGCCAGATGTTAACTGGGGCACATTTGCTGCAGCCACATCCAAGAGCAGGGTCATTCTTGATTCTCTACAGGTGGCAGGCCTCAGACAGCTAGTTTCGGAACCCACTCATGAGGGAGCAATCTTAGACCTTGTACTCTCAAACGGGGGCAGTGAGAGGATCTCAGATCTAGAAGTGGGTTGCCATCTGGGAACAAGTGACCAACAAACAGTGTGGTTCACGTTAAACTCAGCTACAGAGTCAAGCCATACAAAAGTGAGGGTACTGGACTTCAGGAGGGCTGACTTTGGCAAGATGGGAGAGTGCCTCAGAAAAGCACTAGCAAACAGGCTAGAAGGAGGTGTGGAGCAACAATGAGGAATCATCAAAACTGCCATCACAGAGACAACAAGCCTTTGTGTGAAGCAAATAAACAAAACAAAATGAAAGAAAAAGCCACTATGGTTCTCAAAAGAGGTGGCTGTGAAAGTCAGGAAGAAAAAGATAGCATTCCGGAAGTATAAGGAGACACAGAAGGAGCAGGACAGAAGCTGTACCAGTTAAGGCAGAAGGAAGCAGGGAGGAAGTCAGATTAGCAAAGGCCCAAACTGAGGAAAAGATAGCCAACTCAGTTAAGAAGGGATAAAACCTTTTATAGGTACATCAGCAGTAGAAAAGACAAAGGAGGGATAGTGAGGCTGAATAGAATGAACTGTGGGTGGTCAGAGGGGACAGTGAAAAAGCAGGGATACTGAACGAATATTTCTGCTCAGTATTCACAAAAGAGGAGGGGGTAGTACCTAATCCAATTAACAGAAGCACTCTTGATGGGGGGGTCGATCCCAATCCTTTCACAGAAGAAAGGGTTCTGCAAGAACTCCTAAAACTGAAGGTGGACAAAGCAATAGGGCCTGATTGAATTCACCCCAGAATTCTAAAAGAATTAAGGGGGGAACTAGTGAAACCACTGGCTACTCTTTTTAATAAATCACGGGAGGATGGTGTGGTACCCGAGGACTGGAGGAAGGTTTATGTGATTCCCCTTCACAAAAGTGGGACCAAGACAGAGGCAGGAAACTACAGACCTGTCAGTTTGACCTCTGTGGTAGGGAAAGTGATGGAGTCACTTCTAAAGGAAAGAATAGTTGAGTACCTAGAGGCCAGTGGGGCACAGGACTCAAGGCAGCATGGGTTCACAGTGGGAAGGTCATGTCAGATGAATCTAATAGATTTCTTTGACTGGGTGACCAAAGTAGTAGACCAGGGAGGGGCTGTGGACATGGCCTACCTTGACTTTGCAAGGCATTTGACACAGTCCACACAAAGATTAATAGTCAAATTAACCAGCCTGGGAGTGGGTCCTAGGGTGGTAGACTGGAAGTAAAACATTGGCTGGACAACAGGACACAGAAGGTAATTGTAAATAGAGTCCACTCTAAAGAAAGAGGGTTACTAGTGGGGTACCGCAGGGTTCAGTAACTTGGTCCAGTCCTTTTTAATGTCTTCATAAGTGACATTGCAGAGGGACTGGAAGGAAAAGTATGCCTCTTTGCAGATGACACAAAGATCTGCAACAGGGTTGATACACAAGGAGGCATGGAAAGGATGAGCAGGGACTTGGCAAGGTTGGAGGAATGGTCAGAAGTATGGCAGCTAGGATTCAATGCAAAGAAGTGCAAAATAATGCACCTGGGAAACAAGAACCCAGGGGAAGAATACACAATGGGGAGAGGTAGTAACAGCAACAAAAAAGGAAAGGGACCTGGGGTAATCATATCAAATGATCTTAAGGTTAGCAAGCAATGTGAGAAGGCAGTAGGGAGGGTCGGGGGTATACTGGGATGCATAGGGAGAGGCATCAGCAGCAGAAAACAGGAAGTTGTTATCCATCTGTACAGACAGTTGATGAGACCCCATCTGGAGTACTGTGTCCAGTTCTGGAGACCCCATCTCCGCAAGGACAGAGACAGGATAGAGGCAGTTCAGAGGAGGGCAACTAAAATGGTGCAGGGTCTGCAAGAGAAGCTGTATGAGGAGAGACTAAAGGAGCTTAATATGTATACCCTTGAGGAAAGAAGGGAGAGGGGGACATGATAGAAACTTTGGCACCTCAGTGGAACCAACAAAGTCCAAGAGGGTAGCATCTTTCAGAAAAGAGACGGCAAGAACAAGGGGACACAATTTAAAGATGGGGGGTGGTCTCAGGGGCAATGTGAGGAAGTATTATTTCACAGAGAGGGTAGTGGATGCATGGAACAGCCTTCCTAAGGAGGTTGGGGTCTAAACTGTGGGAGAATTCAAGAATGCATGGGATAGACATAAGGCAATTCTTGTGGGGGGTAGGAAGAAATAGGCTGTTGGTTAACTAGGATCTGTGGCCTATCCTGTAGGTAGGGAAATGGGCAGACTAGATGGGCCAAGCGGTCCTTATCTGCCGTCAAAGTCTATGTTTCTATGTATCTTCACTATACATTACTGCTGGCTATAAGCCAGATGCGCGCACCCACTATGGGAGTTTTTTTTTTTTGAGGGAGGAGTAGGCATTGACGGCGCTGCCCATGAGTGTGACACACTGCATGGTGTGCGAGGGGTGGCCGTTAGATATCGCAGACTCCTCCCTCCATCCCAGTTCTGTAAGCCAGAGAGGCGAAATAAAGAGAATTAGGAGAATAAGAGTGAGGCAAGAGAACCGAAGGATAGATAAAGGAAAGGAAACAAATTGAAAAAGGAATAAGCTGAAAAGAGGACAGGAAAAAGGAGAACCCTACCCTAAGGGACTGCAGGACCTCAATCCTTGGGCAGCTCTGAGGGAGGAACAGAAAAGGGAGAGGAAGAAAGAAGGAAGAGGAAGAAGAAAAAGGGATATTGGGAGGAGGAAAAAATTCTGTCACGAGTTGTGAGCGAAATTGGCTTGAGACTTATCAGCTCAGAACTTAAAAGCAAGGATCCCTTCAGACAAAACTGGTTTAGATGGTACGACCGAACCTTCTGCACAGCTTGGTACAAAAGAGGCAGATTTCCCTACACATCTTGCCATCCTATTACCCATCACTCAAGCTCAGAGCTCACAGATTGCCAAGGCAAAAAATCTTTTCCGGGCAGGAAGAGCCCCCAACTAGGTAAAGGGAAAAGACCCCACTAGCACACAGACATGTGTTAGTACTGGGGAGGGAGGAGAAGCCATAAGAGAGGGCAACCTCTTTGGCAAGAATGACAGAGACAGAGAAAGAAACTTGTTTACTCCCTGGAGGAGGCAGGGGCCAATGGAACCAGACCACCAGTTCAAAAAGGAAAAATTTTTGAATCAAGCTAGGACAGATGTTAACTGGCATTCACAAGGCAAGATTCAGGGATACCAGCTAGGTCTGAAGACCGAGGAGAGAGGACTGTTTAAGAAATTAGCCCTGTTGGCTGGTGATTGAACTAACCTGGTTTGAAGATAAAGTCCCCGAAGGGAACACCTTCCAGGAAAATCAGAAAGAGTTCCCTCAGAGGGAAATGACGAAGCTTCACTCACTCTCCTCCTACTTCAAATCCTTCGTTGTTTTTTGTAGAGAAGAACAGAAGGTCCTGAGAAACCAGGGGATTTAGCCCCTGAACGGCCTCAGGGGAGAGGGGGGGAGGAGGGAAAGTGGGTTGGGGGAGATGCCCAAGAAATGAGGCCCATAAGGGGAAGATGGGCAGGATTCAGTAATGAATGATGAAGATACAAGAGAAGATCAAGAATTGACTTCCGGTGATGTCATCGGGGACATGGCAGCTTAGACAAAGAGCTCTCCAACCTAGGATCCAGAGAAACATTTCCACACACGTAAACCTGATAAATAATCTTAAATATGCAGAAGTCAAGCTGTGGAAATACAAGCAGAAGGAGATCCCGCTCCAGAAATAAGAAAGGGAAGCAGGATTGCCCAGGATCGAGCCCTATTAGTTCGGTGGCGAGTGGGAGAGATTCCCCTCAAAGTATGGCGGGTTTTGACACAGAGACCGAAATGGACAATCTTTCTAGACCACGTTTTGAAACACTGTTATCCGAAATAAAACAATTCAGGTCTGAAACAAAAATTGAATTCAATAAATTACACTCAGATTTAAGCAAACTAGATTCTAGAGTAACTGAAGCAGAGGAAAGAGTATTGACAGCTGAGGATGACCTACGGCAGATTTCTAAAGCGCTGGAATACATTACACATCAATCGGAATCTCTTCCGGCCAAATGCCTTGACTTGGAAGCTCATTCTTGGAGCGATAATATTAGGATTCATGGCCTACCGGAAGCAGCAGAGGTTGGTGACGTGTGAATTTGTGGAGGATTTGCTCCGCCATGTCCTAGACTTGCCACAAGCGTTTAACTTTAAAATTGAGCGCGCTCACAGAGCATTAGTGCCAAAGCCAACCTCATCCACAGCCAGACCTCGCTCGATAATTGTGAAATTCTCAAGTTACCGAGACAAGGAGCAAATACTTAAAACAGCGTAGAAACAGGGCCAGGTGGAATATAATGGGTCTAGGCTTATTTTCGACCAAGACTACCCCCAGGTAATTCAACAGCAACGTCAGGCCTATGCTCCGTTTTTAAAGAAGCTAAGGGAAATAAAGATGAAGTTCCAGACCCCTTACCCTGCTAGACTTCGAGTACGCTGTGACTCAGGCACCAAAATTTATCACTCAGCGGAGGAGGCCTTGCAGGCCTTTAAGTATCGTGGACACGAAATCATTATGCCCACCAGACGTAAGGATCTACACCAGCTGTTACAGAGCCCATGGCAGATGAGCAGCTCCCACAACAGTAATCGTGAAGGAAGGAGGGTGGCAAACGACACCCTTAAAGACACTAAGAGAATGCTGGGCCACTTAACGAAAGATAGAGACCCCGTGACCCCACTCCATAACACGGACTTAAATACATGAAAGTAAAAGTTGAGTTGGTGAGAACTTTTTTTTGCTGGACTTACAGACTGCCGCTTTGGCGTCCCTCCCTCTTCTGATGCGGGGGCTTTGGGATGGATTGTCGTCTATTTGATGTATCGACTTTTTCTTTAGAGGGTCTTTGAATAATGTAATGGTACAGTATATAATGTGCACTGAGAAGTTTGTGGATAGGGGGAGGTAACGAAAAGGAGGGGGAGTGAAAGGAGAGGGGTTTTGACTGGACCTCCTCAATTGGAATGGGGGATGATAGGGGAGGGAAGTTGATGGGGAGGTTGATGGGTCAAGAGGGATGGGGAGAGGAGTCGATGGATGGGGATAGGGATGGGGGAAGAGGGGTTGCTATGGGACGGAGGAGAGCGAGGATAGTGGGTCAGGTGCTTGGAGGGGGATAAATGGGGGCAGATAGGGAAGAGACCATGGCATGGAGGACCGGATGGCTTTTGGGGATTGTCATTTAGGTGGATTTTACGGGTGATGGATTTTGGCTGATTGCTTCCAGTGTGGGTCGCTTTCCGGGGCCTATGGGTGGAGTGGCGAGCGGTGGTTTCGAGACCTGTGGTTTGGTGTCTGAGAGAGGTGGGGTGGGGACTTGGCAGGTGAGTGGAGCATTTCGGGAGCTTGGAGCGGTGGGAGGGATTGGTGTGGTGGGGAGCAGGGTGGACTCTTCTCACAGGGGGCAGGATGTGGGGTGTTCGGGGGGGTGCTGGGCTCGGGGGCTCGGCCCAGGCGTGGAGGAGGAGGTTGTGGTTGGCTGGGATTCTTCAGCATGGTTGATCACTGCTGCGTGGTCTGCGAAAGGGAAACTACACTGCGGGTCAACAGATGGGATTTTCCCACAACAGTTGGAAGAGGGAGCTCTTCTCGCAAATCATGAGTCACGAATTGGGGAAAGGGGGGGGGAGCATCCCCTAGTTCAACCTCCTTAATTTACTGTGGGAACATGGTGTTAATATTGAACTAAGGACTTTTTGTCTTTCTCTGTTTGATTGCTCTCCTACCTGTACCTTGGGGGGGGGAGGAAGCTCCGCTACTGAATAGGGCGGCTGTTAGAATGGGGTGGCTGGTAGGCCTCTTATGAATAAAGGGAGATATGAGCTCTCTTTCGACAATATATGGAAAGAGCTGAGAGCAAAGGCGGGGAGGAGGATCTCAATTGCAACTTATGTAGTAAGAGATTCTGGATCATAGGCAAGGAAGCAGCTAGGTGGATGGGTAAGCCTAACATTAGACACAGCGGATGGGGAGTGGTAAGCACACCCACGCTACATTTCCTGTCAGTCTATTTACTGATGACGATTTGCCACGACAACTGGCAAGGACTCAATTACTGTGGAGTCCAGGAGGAACGGGCCATTTCTATGGCTCCTTCACCTCCTAATCGAGTGAATCCTACTCGATTTCACAGAGGGCAGAGCTGTCTGCTCCCCTACCTTGGGAGTCATATTGTAAATAATGTTTTACAGAAGATACTAGTTGCTCAGTTAAAGGTACCATCTGAGTTAGTCTATATGTTTGTGTGTTAAGTTACTGTGGTTGTTTGGATGTCTATTTCAAGATATATTGGTCAGTTGCGGAGACAAAATGACTGTACTCATCATGTAAAATCCCAGGGCCTGTTGCATTCATTATCATACCTAAAGGGAAAGGTAGAGGTGAAAGGTAGGGGGAAAATTCAGAGGAATATAATTGAAAAGGGGACAGTGAGAAATCTTTCCTCCTCATGTTTAGGACTTAATATCCTTATGTATATAAATGGCAGATAGCAAAAAGATTAAAATACATACATACATAGATACATAGACAGTGTCGGCAGATAAGGGCCTATGGCCCACCCAGTCTGCCCATTTAAGTTTGTAAGTTCAGTTTATGTTTTCCAGGAAGTCTGTTGCCCCTTACCCCTGACCTCCAGAATTCCTTTATGTCTATCCCATGCATTCTTAAATCCTGTGATTGTTTCAGCCCCCACCACTTCCTCTGGCAGGGTGTTCCACTTGTCCACCACCCATTCTGTGAAGAAATTCTTCCTCACGTTTCCTCTGAATCGTCCTCCCTCCAACTTCATCCCATGCCCTCTAGTCCTGGAACATCTTTTTCACTTAAAAATAGTGCATTCCTGCACCCTGTTCCTCCCTGTAAGATACTTGTATGTCTCTATCACATCCCCTCTCTCCCTCCTCTCCTCCAGGGAGTACATGTTCAGTGCCTTCAACCTGTCCTCATAGGACTTGTGATGCAATCCATGCACCATCTTTGTTGCCCTCCTCTGAACCTTCTCTACCCTGTCTATGTCCTTACGTGGTAAGGTCTCCAGAACTGCACAGTGTACCCAGGTGTGGCCTCACTAGTGTCTTGTATAGTGGAATTATGACCTCCTTTTCCTGCTGGTGATGCCCCTGCCTATGCATCCCAGCATCCTATTTGCTTTACCTGCTGCCTTGTCACACTGTTTCCCTGCCTTGAGGTCATCAGAGATGATAACTCCAAGATCCCTTTCCTGCTTGGTGCATGCTATATCCTCACCCCTAACTGATATATTGTGCCAGGGTTTTTGTATCCTATATGCATTATCTTGCACTTCCTTGCATTGAATTTCAACTGCCAAACCCCTGACCATTCTTCAAGTTTCTGCAGGTCCCTTCTCATTCTCTCTACACCCTCTGGTGTGTCTACTCTGTTACAGAGCTTTGTGTCATCAGCGAACAGTGAAATTCTGCCTTCTAGGTCCTGCTCAATGTCACTGATGAAGATATTGAATAGTAAAATCATCTCTCATAATGTAAATGGGCTAAATAATCCAGTAAAGCGATATAAAGTCATGTCAGCCTTGAAGAGGGAACACCCCACCTTTATCCTATTGCAAGAATCGCATCTTAATAAGAGTGAACATATGAAGTTGGCAAGATTTGGCTTTGACACAATGACCTCGGCCTCCTATAAGAGAGGGAAGAGAAGGGGGGTGGCGATTTTGGTGGCTAAAGGGACTTCATTTCAGAAAACTAATAGTTATTGGGACCCGGAAGGGAGATTGGCTATTTTAGTGGGCAACTTGGAAGGTACTCCTATCACTCTGGTTTCTCTATGTGCCCCGCCAGTTTCTACGAAGGAGACCTTTAGTTCCCTACTCCACAAAATTTCTGAATACCAGATGGGAACACTGGTGGTGGGTGGAGACCTGAACCAGATATGGGACCCCAGGGACACCTCCAAAAAACATAACTTTAATCTGACACCTGCAAGTAAGCTGGTCAAGAGGTATCTGAAGGGAGCATTTTGGATAGACGCTTGGAGACACCAAAATGCCAGTAAAAGGGATTATACCCACTATTCATTCCCACATGGCTCTTATGCCAGGATTGACTATATTTTGGTTTCAGGTGAACACCAGGACCAGATCATAGATTGTAGACACACCCCATCGGTGCTATCAGATCATGCACAGGTATCTATAGTTATGAAGTGGGACGTTAAGAAGGGGGGATCGCTTTGGAAGTTTAATAACTATCTGCTAAACCTGAAGGATTTTACAGATATGACCAAGTCCAGACTAACGCAAATCCTAAAGGACAATGAGTCCGCAGAAATTCCTGATACCATAATATGGGACACTATTAAAACAGTGTTCAGGGGAGACTGCATTAAGTATGCTGCATATTTAAAAAAACAGCAAAATAAAAAAATGGAGCATCTCCAAACACAGCTCCACAATCTGATGGGGCAGGCAGCGGATGGGGAGGCCTTGGTACAATCAGAAATACTAAAGGTCAGACAACAAATACAGGGAATAATTGACATTAAAACAGAACAGGCACTACAGCGATTTAGACAGAGATATTATGAGTCAGGGCCTAGAGCCTCACGCCTATTAGCCCATAGGCTCAGACGGCAGAATGCAGAGAACGCAGTTATGCAAATTAGAGATCCTAAATCAGGTAGAATTGTGAGGTCGAGGGAGGAAATTCTCCTGGGCTTTCGAGGCTTTTATAGGAGCTTACACAGCTCGGAACAATCGGTAGGGAACGATTCAATTAATACCTACTTAAGGAAACTAAATCTACCAGAACTAACACAAGAACATAAAGTTATGCTAGACAAACCTATTTCGTCATTGGAATTAGAGGCTGCAATCAAAAGATTAAAAACAAGGAAAGCGCCTGGCCCAGATGGGTACACCCCTGAATTCTTTAAATTTTTTAAAAAAGAGATAAACGATCCCTTACTGAAAGCCTGTAAATGGGCACAAGCGGGAGGAGACATACCAGATACCTGGAACTATGCAGTGATTTCAAGTATCCCTAAACCCGGGAAAGATGCAACGTACTGTGGGTCCTACCGTCCTATATCAGTGTTGAATATAGATTATAAATTATATACTTCAATTTTAGCAAAGCGATTAGAAGAGATCTTGCCCGTACTGATCAATAATGATCAGACAGGATTCATACTAGGTAGGCAGACACAAGACAACATTTAAAGAACCCTACTTGTAATGTAGCATGCCGTTCGGTCGGGGGCCCCATGTATGGTCTTGAGTCTGGATGCTGAGAAGGCCTTCGACCAGGTGGCATGGGACTTTCTGAAATTGGCACTGAGAAGATTTGGGTTCTCAGAGTTGTTTGTGGAGTTAATATCCAAAATATATACAAAACCAAAAGCATATATAAAAATTAATGGTAATGTCTCCCAACCAATATCATTACAAAGAGGTACAAGACAGGGTTGCCCCCTCTCTCCTCTTCTTTTTGCATTATATCTCGAACAGCTAGCACAGGCACTGAGACAGGAGGAGGAAATTCGAGGGTGGGAGTTAGGGGGGAGAACACATAAACTAGCCTTATACGCTGACGACCTCTTAATTTACCTCAGAGACCCAGATCAGTCCCTAGGAAAACTATGGGACGCTTTATCAGAATTCAGCAGTTTAGCTGGTTACAATCTAAACTTATCTAAGACAGAAGTTTTAACTAAACTTTATGTCCCATCAGATCATATTAAACAGAGGTTTCCGTTCAAGTGGAATTTGACCAATTTTAAATATTTAGGTGTACAATTGGGATTCCAGTTCGACAACTTATTCTCGCTTAACTTCTCCCCTATGTTAGTGAATATCAGGACTGAATTAGAATCATGGCTATCGGTTCCTATCCCCCCCCCGTCCCAGAGGGTGGAGACCATAAAAATGATAATTCTTCCTAAATTCCTATATCTGGTGCAAACTATTCCGATTGGGGTTCCAGATTCATATTTCAACCTCTTAAACAGAGTAGTCTCTCGATTCCTTTGGGGCCCATTTAGGCCAAGGGTCTGGCTTTCAGTACTCCAGATTCCGAAGAGAGAGGCCGGGCTCTCGTTACCTAACTTTAAACTTTATTATTATGCATCACATCTGAGAACAGCCTTTTCTTTGGTTAGATGAGCTATATATGTCTAAGTGGAAAGAGGCGGAGTTCCAGGGGGGCACTACATGTAACTTAAACAACCTACTACTTGGAAACAAGAGGAGATCTCTCCTAGATCGACAGGAAAACCCCTTTACAGCACTTACAATAGAGATTTGGCATAATATTCTGAATGATAAAAGGGCTAAGAACTGGAAAGTCCTACTTTTTTCTATGCCGTATCTGGACTCCTTTTCACTGGGGAGTTGGGACAGTGGATTTAAGAAATGGGAGATGAGAGGCCTACATCTAATATGGCATTTTGTGGAAGAAGGGGAGATTGTCTCTTTTGAAAGGTTAGTTCACAAGTATGGCATCTTATGGCAGGATAGATTTAGAGTCTTTCAAGTCCGGAACTTGGTAAAGAAGCTGTTATTGGAGTTTAATCAGAGATGGATGGATCTCCCCCAAATTGCTTTTTCTTTAAAAAAGGCTATAGAGAGAGCACCTATCAAGGTCCGCATGATATCTACTCTCTATAGGGAGTTGATGGCTTGGAAAGGGGACACCACAGACTACGTTAAAAGAGCATGGGAGAAGGACCTGGTAAGGCAAATTCAAGAAGAGGTTTGGAATAGGGCTCGTTCTACAGTACACAGGGGCTTAGCAGCAATCAGCTGGCAAGATTTTGCCTGGAAAGTTTTCATCAGGTACTTTCGCTCGCCAGAATATTTGGGCCGGGCTTTAACTGAGGGAGGGATAGAATGCTGGAGGGGGGTGTGGGCAATTGTGGGCAACTTATCTACATATGCTCTGGGGCTGTCCACTGGTGTCCACTTTCCTACAGGAGTTGCAACAGGCCCTGGGATTAATTCTTGTAACAGACGTAACAATATCACCCACATGCTTCTTGTTCATAGAAATGCCAGAAGGGTGTGGGGACCCATTCACTACCAGATTCTTGAAAACTGCTTTCTTAGCAGCTCAGAAGGCAATAACTAGAAGTTGGAAGTCACATCTCCCCATCACCATAAGCCACTGGCAGGAGAGTATGATAAACATATATAGAATGGAGGCCCTGACAGCCGCTTTAAATAAAAAGGTATCCCAATTTGAATTGTTGTGGAGATGCTGGGTCTTATACATGGCAGGGGAAAGACCTGATTTTATACCATAACCCCTGATATCCCCTTATGTTTAAGGAGTTAGAAAGGAAGGGTGAGGTAAGGAGATCGAGTCAATAAAAATCTGAACCTATTTACATATAGATAATCTGGTCTTCATCAAATATTTAGTCTGATATTAGCTTAGAGTACCAATACCTCTGATGATATATACCAACAGGCAAGGTATTGTAAGATCTTAAACATGAAATTGCCTCTGTTATGACCTACATGAAATGTACAAATTTGTCTTGAATGTATTTTAATCATAAAAAAATGCATAAATAAAGAAAGTTTAAAAAAAAAAAAGATCAAGAATTACAGTAGGTACATAATTATCATATCTTCCCTTGTCAATCTTCACCATTCATTACTGCTGGGTGAGTACCAAGCCCCCCGAAGGGGTCTAGCACAGCCCTGAGGAAACAGGACCTTCAGACTCCTGCTGGTGGAAAACAGGAGGAAGAGACCCTGGCCATACTAGACTGGAAGTCTAAGGCCGTGGAGAGCTAGAAGGTGTCCCCTGAAGATGAGAGGATGGAGGAAGCCCCTGCAGAAGCCTCCTATTCCTGGTGGAAAACAGTCGGGTCCCACGGAAGGCAAAGCGGATTACCCTATGCTGGGCCAGGGGTGACAAGCTTGACAGATGAAGTCACGCCGTCCATCTAATGCAGATCACTGTCCCCACAAGCCTGGAAGTCACTTCATTGGCATCATAAGATGCCCGTGCCTGGTGCCTTGCCAGTTCCAGGCCTATGGTGGAAAGGGCAATGACTCCAAATCAGGCAACAATTCTAGCACCTAAGCCAGCATTGACCAGAAGTGCCTGTTGTAGGCAGCATGGTGTGCCTGATGTGATACAATGCATGACATCACATGAGAAGAAGAGAAAACTCTTCGCCCCAACCGGTCGAATTGTAAAGCATCCGAGTTCAGTGGTCAGTCGCGTGCCAGGCGCTGATGCCCGGAAGGGGTCTCAAGGAATACCAAGCCCAAAGGAGGGTGAAAGAAAGAACCTAGAGACTCCAATACCTCCTCCCGCAGTCTGCTGGGGCTGGGAAAGGGTCAGCTAGAGACTGCCAGGTGCAGATAGATGCTTCATGGAAGGGAATAGGCCAGGATGGCACCACCAGGTGTTGAGCACTGAATTTACTTAAGAATTTGTGCTTCTCTTGCTCAGTATTGTCCCATCTGACAAAAGAGATATGGAGATCCCGAACCATCCTCGACCGGAAGCACTGATATTCAGTGAAATCAGCATCAGAAGAGAGTTGAATAGTAGGTTCCTCTCCCTCTGAGGAGGGAGTCAAGGAGGATGGGGAACTCGAATGTCCAGAAGACTCCTGTGGCAGTGGGGACAGGTGAAAGACCCATCCGTGCATGTACCTAACGTATGATGGGAAGGCTGCCGCACTGCCTCTGAACTTCTTCCAGGATAAAGGCCCCGTAGGACCCATGTGGCCTGAGAGAGAGGGAGGTGGCTGCACATGAATGGGAGAAGGGCACCTGCAAGGAGGTGTCTGTCCTCTGCCAGAGTTCTGGAATCCAGGGAATGGTGCCCGAGCTAGAGGGATCCCTGAGATCAGACTGAGTCGCATGGCAGAACCCTGGGTGTGCGAACTCCAGAAGAGCCCAGATGGGGAATCTCTCCTGTGATGCACCTGGGGTTGCATGAGTCCACAGGGGCAACCCTCGGCAGTGCAACCAGAGGGGACCCCAGAGCCCGAGAAGAAGAGGTGGGGCTCGGCACTATGGCTCCTTCCTGTGCCCCGTGGGATAGCAGATGAGTGCTGCCACCCCTCGCCCTGACCCAACCCCTCAGACTCTGAGGATGCCCTCTTTCTTGACCCCAGTGAAGGAGTCCCCTGATGCAGAGGCTTCCTGAGGGAGGCTGCAGAAGCTAGGGCCTGCAATCCCTCCTGGGAGGGCGCAGCAGCACCAAGACTAGCAGCTGCCACAGCCCCTCCAGAGGAGATAACCCCTTCCCCAACCCCAGAGCTGTCTTCCCCAATGGACCTCAGGCCACCCCCAGCCAGAGGGTCCTCGGAGACAGACTGCTCCGGAGACTCAGGAATGGGGGTGCTGGGCCGCCTGACAATGTATCCCACAGAGATCTCTGATTCTGAGGAATCAGGTAGCCAGTCTGGGTCCACATCCGAGTCAACACCCTCCGAAGAGGAGTCATCCAGCAGGACCTTGATACTGGCCACCCCGAGAACACCCTGAGAGACAGCGCTGGGCATCCCCAGCAGTGCCAGTCATTCCTGCCACACTGCCCACAGCCCTGGAACCCAATGCAGACCCACCCATGGCTCTGGCTGGGTCCCCAGCACCGTGCATGGTGTTGGAACCTGAAACAGCATCACTGGCAGAGCTGCGTGGGGCACCGGCACTGCAAGCGGCACCAAGAACCAACCCAGCACTACATGTGGCAGCATCGAGAGTCTGCCAGTGCTGGACCCAGCAACCATGGGCCACGACACTGGGGGAGTCTGCACTTCAGGAGAGGTGACTGCAACCTGGGAAGGGGCTGTGCCGCTTCTTCGACACTGCAAAGGAAGCTTCCTCCTCAGCAAGGCTTGAAGATGAGGAGGCCTCCTCCTCACCAGACCGTATAGATCTGGGAGGGGACCCAGAGGAAGGGTCTAAAGACCTGGCTTAGGAGGCCCAAAAGCGAAGTCGTCCTCCAAAAGTCAGCAGAGCCCTGCTGACTTTAAACGCATGGATTTCCAGAACACAACGATCCATGGAAAAACAGGCATCGCATCTATCCATATCATGGTTAGGTCCCAGGCACCACAGACAGACATCATGCTGATCTGAAACAGAAACACGCCAGCCACAGGAAGCACAGACACATAGGGGAGTGGCCCGCTTTTGATTTATAATTGGCTCCCGAACAAGACATGATGAGAAATAAAGTAATACACAGCAAAAGATCCCGGTGCTGTTAAATAATTGGAACTAACTTACCGGCCACTAACGGCATCGGGATGGAGATCCGGGATGAGGAGTCATCGGAAAACAGCATTGACAAACTAAGCCTAATGGCGTATACTAGAACTGAACTCGTACAGCAGGTGCAGCCTTGATGGAGGGAGAAACAGAACTGGGATGAAGGAGGAGTCTGCAGCACCTAACAGCTGCCCCTCGTGCACCACGCGGTGCGTCACTCTCATGGGTGACGCCGTCGGCATCAACTTCTCCTTCCCCCCCAAAAAAACTCCCGTAGCAGGTGCGCGCTTCCAGCTTATACCCAGCAGTAACGAATGGTGGAGACTGACAAGGGAAGATCTACAGTTACAGGTGAATAACCCTAATTTCTAGGAGTGTGGATATGGTCCACTATTCACACTTTCGACAGACTCCTAGCAGTTTTCTGGAAGAAGGGGGAAAGGGCACACCCCTACTTGGCAAACAGGGACTGAAGAACTGAGGCCCTAAAACCAGCATCCTTGCATGACTTAACATTGATGTGGTAATGGGAAATGAAGATATGTGCTGACTTCCCAAGTAGCAGCCCTGCGTATCTCCTGGATAGGGACTTCTGGAAGCAGCCACTGAGATAGCAGTATGTTGGACAGAATGAATTTGAAGCCCTACTGGAGGCTACCAACCAGTCAACCTGTAGTAGAGGTCAATGCAGGAGTCAAACCACCTGCCAATCACCTGCTCTGCTGCTGGTCTGCCAGGTGCAGCTTCAGTGTAGGTGACAAACAGCTGTCAAACCTCTCCCCAAACTCCAACAAATTCACTCCCTATAATAAGCAAGCACTCACCTCAGGTCCAAGGTATGGTGCCTGTGCTCGGGCCTCTGAGGTCAGGTCAGTACAATACACCGGGAGGTTAACCACTTGCTTAAGATGAAATTCTGATACAACCTCCAGGAGGAACTTCGGGTTGGGGAATGAAGGACAACTTTGTCCTTGTGGAACACAAAATAAGGAGACTCCACCGAGAGCACCTAGAGCTCAATGATCCTTCTGGTGGAGGTGATAGCCACCGAGAAGGTGGCCTTCCATGACATGGGGGAGATGACACACCTGTGCATCAGTTCAAATGGCTTGCCCATGAGTATTGCCACAGGTTCCAAGGTGATGGTGGTGGTACACACACCAGTGAGGACAGGTGGTCAAAGCCTTTGAGAGAGAAAAAAAACACCTGACCACCTTCTCCTGTGTCACCACTGGCATACCAGCCCACACCTGGCATACAGAGATGGCTTCCAGGTGCACCTTGAAGGTCATCGACCTCAGTCCTGACTGAGAGAGGGACCACAGGTAATCCAGAATGCTAGCCTGCTAGCCAAAGGGCAGGCCAGGGGGTCTAGCTCCCTGCCCTGGCACAAAATGGAAAACCTCTTCCATTTGAAAGCATAGCACTGAGAGGTCAACTCTTTCCAGGAAGCCTCCACCATGTAGAGAACCTCATCGGAGAGACCCAAAGCTAGGAACTCTAGCTGCTTAGGAACCAGGCTGTCAGGGGCAGGGACTGAAGGTCCGCAATGCAGGACATTCCCCTTGTGCCGGGAAAGCAGGTTTGGGCATAGGGGCATGGAGGCCTGCTGCTGAAGTCAAGGAGATCTGGGTAGGTAGATAGATAGATAGATAGATAGATAGATAGATAGATAGATAGATAGATAGATAGATAGATAGATACTTTATTTATAAAGTGCCCCTTTCCAGTGACTCGGAGCACTGTACATACAAGTAAAATAAAATTTAACTGGTAGTCAACACTTAAAATAATCTATCTATCCCCATTAAAACTATCCAGTAAATATTAACAATTAAAAGCCTGCTGGAAAAAGTAGGTCTTAAGACCCTTTTTAAAGGCTTCTACCGAGGGATCCCCTTTAAGATAACCAGGAAGTGTGTTCCACAGGGTAGGTGCGGACACCGAGAACTCACGATCTCCCAAATGCCTCAAACTAACCTTGGGAACTCCAAGGAGGCAACCATCAGCAGAACACAGTGGTTGGTAGGGAACAAGGAAATCTTGTAGGTAAACCAGCCCCCTTACGTGCAGGGTCTTGAAGGTCAGGAGCCCTACCTTGAAGACAACCCTCCACCTGACTGGCAGCCAGTGCAGTTCACGGAGGACTGGGGTGATATGTTCACTCTTTTTCGCACCAGTCAGCAATCTTGCTACCATGTTCTGCACTAGCTACAGCCAGAGGAGGTTGCCTCCATATAACCCTAGGTACAGGGCATTACAGAATTCCAACCTGGACGTAATGAAAGCATGCACCAACATGGTCAGGTCTTCAGGTGGGATCAGGGCTCGGATCCAGCCAATATTTCTAAAATGGTAAAACCCTATGGCCGACACATGAGCATCAAGTGTCAGGCCATCATCCAGGATCATGCCCAGATTCTTCACCTGTCCGGATGGAGCTAGGGGAACCCCCCCTGCAGCACTAAGCCAGGGGGCACCCCCTTCCCCCACCACAATGACTCAGATCCACCACTAGTACTTCAGTCTTGTCTGGATTAAGTTTAAGCCAGCTTTGAGTCATCCAAATCTGAATTTCCTCTAGGCAGCTGTTAAATACAGAGGCCACCACCTGGGTATCGGGTGCACAGGACGGGTATAGTTGGGTATCATCTGCATAGCAGTGAAAACAAAGCCCATACCACCTGATAATGTCTCCTAATGGCAGCATATATACACCGTGAACAACAAGGACAACAAGACCAAACCCTGCAGAACCCCACAGCTCAGAGGCTTCAGGCTAGATGATGCCAGCCCCATTGTTACCCTCTGCACTCTGTCCGTCAGATATGACCTGAACCAGTTGATGACATTACCGGACAGGCCACACCAGAACTGCAGGTGGTCAAGTAGCACCTCATGATACACAGTGTCAAATGCCACTGAGAGGTTCAAAAGAACTAGGATGGTATGCTCTCTCCTGTCCCTCACCATCAGGGAATCATTAAGCACCCTCACCAGGGCAGTCTCCATACTATTCCCAGCTCGGAACCCAGCCTGAAAAGACTCATAGGTGGAGGAGGAGGCAATATATTCTTCGAGCTGGATGGCCACCACTTTTTCTATAACCTTCCCTAAAAAAGAGAAAGTTACAGACCAGCCTATAGTTGCTGAGACAGTCTGGGTCCAATAAGGGCTTCTTCAAAAGGAGTCTAACCAGAGCCTTTTTCAAGACCATTGGAAAGGTCCCACTCCTCAAGGAACTCTTGACAATCTTGGCAACCACAGGTCCAATCAGATCCAAACATCCAACCAAAAGGTGGGTCAGACCTGGGTCCCGAACACACTGTGTTGGTCGCAGCTTTGAGATTATTTCCACCACCTCCTCCACCCCAACTAGCTCGAACTAAATCACAAGCAGGAGGAGTGCTTCAACATGAACCAGGATAGACCCCACATCCCCCTTCAGGAGATATTTGAAGGGACCTCAGCTCTTCGTACCTAGTGCTAGAACCTGCCCACCAACATGGAGACAAGCAGAGTTTAAAAGCCACCTACACCTACACAATATATGCTGCATTGTGTAAAATCAAAATACACTAAAAACAATATTCTACATCAGAGGATATACTAAATGCGGATCAATGCAAAACAGAAAGAAAAAATTAATCACCTTATAGCTAATCTTGTTTCTCCAACAGAGATCCCACTAATATTATTACTTCTTGTAGCTCCATTCAGACAGCACTGCCCTGGAGCCAAATGGAATGTTATGCTAATAGTGGAATCTTTAGCTTATGCATTTATTTCAAAAGCTGCCTAGTTGAACTGCCTATATTCTAACTCTCAGATTTCTTTGGAGCCTGCAAAGAGACCCTATTAATATCTGGTTAGAACTAATATAAAAAATGGCCCCAACTGGGGCAACCAACAATCAGTAAATAGCAGAAAAAAAACCTTTTTAATGTCAGATTCACCTGAGAAGGGAAAACAAACCTACATGGCTATCAAAACATTTAAAATAAAGAGGGTGCCAACAGTTGGAAAACCCTTCCAGCTGATTAATAGTCAGTGTTAAAGATGCCTTTTTGGTTCTAGCAGGGGAGGTAAGGGTGGGAAAGTAATAATATTAGTGGATCCCATTGGAAGAAATAAGATTACTACAGGTGAGTAATTTTTTCTTCTAACCCCAGGAATACACTAATATTATTACTTCTTGCAGACTATGAAGTAGTACCTTTGGAGGAGGTCATAGAACCTACTTAGGAAAAAGACTCTGCAGGACTGCTGTGCCAAACCTGGCATCACTTCTGGACTGGGCGCCCAGGCTATAATGCTTTGTAAAAGGTGTGAACTGACCTCCAGGTAGCTACTTTACAGCTCTCCAGCAGAGGAATCTCCTTGGCAGCTGCAATGGTGGCAGCTGTACCCCTTGTGGAATGACCTCTGAGCCCAGCTGGGGCTTCCTTGCCTGCTTTTGAGTAGCAAAACTGGATACACTGAACTATCCATCGAGAGATACTTCTTTTAGTGGCAGGTTTCCCTTTACCTACCTCTCCATATGTGAGGAAAAGCTGTTGCTTATCCTGTCTATGGTCTCTGATGTGAATTATGTAATAACTCAAAGCCCTTTTTACATCCAGACTGTGAAGCCTATGTTCCCCTGAGCTAGAATGCTCAGTGAAAAAGACTGGCAAGGTGATAAGACTGGTTCAGATGAAAGTCTGAGACCACTTTAGGAAGGAATTTCCTATTTGTTCTCAGCACTGCCTTGTCCCTGTGAAAAGAGATATAATCCTTTTCAATACACAGGGCCTGGAGCTCACTTATCTTTCTGGCAGAAGTGATGGCCACCAGGAAAACTGCTTTACAAGTAACAAACTTGAGGCTTACATAGACCATGGGCTTGAAGGGGGGAAGCATAAGCTAAGCAATACAAATGTTTAGGTCCCAAACTGGTACTGGTTCTTGTGAGGGGGTACAGGTGGGTCAACTTTTTGAAAAATCTCTTTAAGATAGGATTTGATGCCAAGGAGGCATCCTTCCCTGTTGAAATGTATGCTGATACTGGGACAAAATGTACTTTCAGGTGTTGAATGTTGCAGACCCTGGGAATGCAGATGTGTTAAATAGTCCAGAAAGGTTGGTACCAGCTTGAGCTGGAACCATACCATTATCCACACACCATATGGAAAAACCTTCCCCACTTTGAGGCATAGGTTTTCATGGTGGAGGGTTTTCTATACCTTCTAAGGACCTCCAGGAAACCTTCTGAGAGTTGCAAACCCGCATACTCTAAGTCCTCAAGAGCCATGCCTTGAGTCTGAGGATCCTGAGGTTAGGGTACATGACCCTCCCTTGGAAGGAGGTCGGTAGGTTCTGCCTCTGAGGAAGGTAGACCGGTTTGGCCACAGACGTAGACAGTAGGAGGGAGTACCAAGGCTGTCTGGCCAAGTCTGGGACAATCAAGATCACTGAGGCTGGCTCTGATCTGAGTTTGATGAGCACTCTGAGTAGCAGAGGAAAGGTGGGAAAAGCATAGAGATGCTTCCCTGTCCAGTCCAGCATTAGGGCATCCATGGGAACTGTTCCCTTGGCAGGGCCTCTGCAGCAGTACAGAGGTAGGTGGTGGTTCTGGTGGGATGTGAACAGAGCAATCTCTGGGATGCGCCACCTCCTGAATGGAACGCCTACCACCTGCTTGTTCATTGTCCACTGGTGATGGGCCTGGTTTATTCTGCTCAAGGCATCTGCCAACTTGTTGTCTTTGCCAGGCAGAAGAATTGCTTGTAAGGAGGCACAGAGAGTAAGCTAGACTCCAGATTCCTATTGCCTCTGCGCAGAGAGGAAAGGACCTTGTCCCTCCTTGCTTGTTGATGAAGTACATTGTTGTGGTACTGTCTGTTCTGACTTGTGCCACCATTCCTTGGAGCAAATAACAGAAGGCCTGAAGGGCCAAAAAAGCTGCTCTCGGCTCTAGCAGGTTTATATGCTGAAGTGATGTTGCACTTTTCCATGTGCCATGGGTGGTGTACTCCCTCCTCCACTGTAGTGCCTGCAGTTACTCCTTTGTTACTGAGATGGGTTTTGAGAGAGTCCCGCCTCTGGCCCCAGTGTGCCCTGAGATGGAATTGAACATCTCTCATTTGAAACCTGGCACCCAGGACTGTGCCTGTTACTGAGGCCAAGTGGCCTCAGAATTGCACAACCTGTCTTGCTGGCTTTGGCTCATTCAGGACAAATGAGCTTGGCAAGTGCAGAATGCTGTCTGCCCTCTCTTGAGGGAGGAAAGCTCTTCCCACAATGGTGTTGAGTTCCGCACCTATGAACTATAATACCTGTACAGGGGTTAGGACTGACTTTTTGATATTGATGAGGAGCCCCAAGGCCTGCAACAGGTCCTGGGATACCTGTAACTTGCTGATGAGACTTTTCCACGATGAACCATTCATCCAGATAGGGAAAAACTGTAACACCTAGTCTTCTTGGGTGTGCACCACCACTGCCAGGCACTTGGTAAACACTCTTGGTGCTGAAGTGACACCAAAGGGTAGTGTTGAGAACTGGTGGTGGCCTTAAGGAAGTCTGACCTTAGATATTTTTTATGCGACTCCCTTATAGGAATATGGAAGTATGCATCATTTAGGCCTAAGGAGGCTAGCCAGTCTCTTTTCTGTAGTGTTAGCAGAATCATGGCCAGTGTGACATCTTGAACCTGGGCTTTACCAGGTATTTGTTAAGCAGTCTGAGGTCTAGTATAGGCTGCCACTCCCAATTTTTCTTTGTTGTCAGAAAATACTTGAATAAAACCATTGTCCTTTTTATCTGGAAGGAACAGGCTCTATTGCCCTTGATAAGAGCAGAGTCTGAACCTCCTGTTACAGTAGCTTTCTTTCTGTGAAAGGAATTGCCCTGAACAGTCTTGTTCTTAAAGGAGAAAGGGATTTGAAACTTAGGGACAAGCCTGACTCACAACTTCCAGAACCCACTTATCTGTGCTGCTTTTTAACCATTGCTGGGAGTAGTGAGTCAGTCTGCCCCTTACAGGAACTGGGGAGGCTGCCTGAAGAGAAAGTCAGGGATTTTGTTTTGTCTGCTGCTGAGGTTGGGCAGATTGGAAGCCTCGCCTGGATCCCCTTCTGCCTCTAGCTATAACATAACCACCCTGCTGTGGCTAGTACTGCTGCTGTGTCACAGCTTGTATCTGGTAGAAGGGTCCTCTATGTCAAGGAAGAGGGTGAAGGCAGTATTATTACAATGGGTGGTCTTGTATTCATCCATCTTTTTCATGCAGGCCTCAGTCTGTTCACCCGAAAGTGAATTATTTTTGACTGGAAAAAATCCATGCCTAGCTCTGGGTATCCTGAGTGAGGTTAGTAATCCTAAACCAGGCAAACATCCTTGTAGCCTCAGTAGCTGCCACACACCTGGCAGCTGTATCACTGGTGTCTGCTGGCATTTGTAATAGGTACTTAGAGGCTTCCATACTTAGCCTAGCAGTATCTAATAATTTTGATACTGGTGTGGCAGGACTAAATTCTGCAGTCTCAATCACAAGACTGCCACAGAATCTTTTGGTGCATTGCTGCATAGGCATGGAAATTGGCATGCCTGAGGTATAAAGCCCTGCACCAGGTCAGCAGGTATTGGTGTAGGAGCATGCACTTGAGGAGCCCCTTGTGGCATTCCAGCCGGGGTCTCAGTGTGCTTAGTCTTTTCCAGTTTCTTGGCAGGCACCGGGGAGTCTGCCGCTTCAAAGCCTCTCTTGCCACAGCCCTCACCCATATCAGGGGTGGTGGCATCTGCCAATTTTTCTGGAATCCTTCTCAGGAGGATGCGAGAACAGAGGCATTTTAGCCCTTTCACTGGCAGCCTGCTGCCCTATTCCCTGGAGGTCAGGATGAGTGCTTACCTTGATACTTCCCATCACACTTTTGTGATAGTGTTAGGTGCTTTGAGAATTTCTAGAATGTCATTTTTTAAAGAACTTGTAAATAGGAAGCAAGAGCTGTCTAGTGGGTGTTAACCCCCTCAGCTCCATGTACTGAGCTTCCTCCTCATCTTGCATCTCTTTCCTAGACCATTTTCCTTACAAAGAAAAATTGTGAGGAATAATCCTCAGTAGGTCTTGGGGGGGTGAACCAAACTCCTGTTCAGAAGAGACTAAAGGTACGATTCCCTTCTCTGCCTCATACCCTTCTAGTTCCTCATACTCCAGTTGTTCCAGGAGCAGAGGGGGAACAGAGGCAGATGTTAGCCCTACTTTGGCTCGAGCAGGTGGCTGAGGGGGTATAAAGCCCTGCAGCATTTGCATAATTTTCAAAGCCTGTGCCAGGTCAGCAGGTGAAGGTACAGCAGCAGGCACTTGAGGAGCCCCTTGTGGCATTCCAGCCGGGGTCTCAGTGTGCTTAGTCTTTTACAGTTTCTTGGCAGGCACTGGGGAGTCAGCCAGTTCAATGCCTCTCTTGCCAGGGTCCTCACCCGTATCAGGGGTGTTTTTTGTGGCCCTGGAAGATTCAGTTATATATTTAGAGAGGGTGGACTGGTCAGAGCCCGTGGACCCCTCTTCAAACTTTCTCTGCAGTCTTTCTCAACGTTTTCAGGTGGCTTAGGAGGGAAAAACTTGCACTTTTTAAAATTAACAGAAGTGTTAAGACAGACTAAGCATAAATCATGCGTGTCTATCTTGGCAACACTTCTAAACATTTTAAATAACTTTTAAACAATTTCTAAAATAGAAAGCTCCTGTTTTCTTCTTAGTTTTAAAAAAAATACAGTAAAAATGATTGGAACTCAACTTAAAAGTTCTGATCCAAGGTAAACAATAGTTGGTTACCCCCCACCCCGGTTTACAGAAATACAGAAACCAAGAGGAACTGCAAAACACACTAAAAATACACTAAAATTCACTTACTGAAGTAAAATAAAATAAACACTAAAACTGGGCAGCTTTGAATAAAATCAAAAAATACTTTAGGTTTTTTTGATCACATGTCACTTCTGGAATGACTTGTGAGAGAGAAAATCTCCAGGGTGTCTTTGCAGTGGAGAAAAAAAATCTGAGGGTTAGAATATAGGCAGTTCAACTGTGCAGCTTTTGAACTGAATGCATGAGCTAAAGAGTCCATCATTAGCATAACATTCCATTTGGCTCCAGGGCAGTGCTGTCTGAAAGGAGCACTGCAAGATGCAATAATATTAGTGGATTCCTGGGGTTAGAAAATGCATTGCACAAAGAGGGTGGGCTGGTCGCACTGATACAATATTCAAAGAGAATGCTCCACTGGTACAAGGTGTGCATATAGTAAGGCCCACCAGGATGAAGCGCAGCACTGCAGAATTCTGCAGTAGAGTTGCTGCAGCAAACAATGCAGTTTTAAAGGGAGTTAATCCCTTTTGTCATGCAGTAAACCTGGACACTGCGCTTCATCCTGGCGGGCTTCATTGTTCCTGTTGAAAATGTGACCCTGGATATGAGTCACAGTGCAGGCGGCCGCCAAGTCAGGTGCATCCAGGGTGACCCCGACTGAATACCTTCCATGGGTGATAGTCAACCCAGGAATGCCAGTGCTCCCCGATCAGGCAAAGCATTTTCCTGTAGTGCACCCTAATTTTCCCTGTAAAACTGGGATGAAATTCCTGTAGATTTTCCTGTATGCACAAATCAATGTAAGTGCGCAATTGGTGTCATTGTGCCAGCCAATAAAATCACTAGGACAAATGTTCAGGCTGTTTTATGTGTTCTTATTTATTTTAAATATAAAAATCACCTACAACGTATCACATAACAACTCTACAACTGTAAGAACTTTATATGTAACAATATAATACCATCTTGAGGTTCTGGGGACATGTTGGAACGTATAAAGCTCAGTTCTCAAGGTTCACATGTCTCCAGAACCTCCTGAAGGTATTATAACCTTGTAATAATACAATCCCTTATACAGTATTCTATTTATAGTATGAAATGCCTTAACTTCAAATGTATCCCTTAATCACAGACTGATACATTTTGTGTTCTGCTCACAATGCATGAAAGGGGCATAAGGATGCACAAAATGTGCATACCCCACCATTGCCCCTGCACTCTGCGGACAAGTGCACCCATACTGGCATTCACCAATGCCGACCACCTATCCACGGCTCCTCCTTCAACACACAGGACTCTGCAGGGTGGCCGGGGGAGCAGCTGTCCCAGGCAGACATCCAATGGAATGCCCCCTGGGATCCATAGTGGATCTCACACATAGGGTGGCATAGATCTGGGGCTGTGTATGCCGATAGCATGCACCCGGACCAGCGTAGCAGCCTCCAGTCCCAGTGCTGCCTCACATAAACTTTCTGGGTGCTCATCCATCCAGCTGCCCCTGCCGCCTCCTGCTGCCCAGCAGTTGGGAGCAGCACAGTGTGCACTGTCCTGGTTCCCCAGTCTGAATACCTGTGTTCAGGGGGCATGCTTTGGGTTATGGCAGGGTCTCCCTGGTGTACCCTGCACCACCCTCTGCACCCATGCGGCCAGCACTACATGGGTTAGTGAATACACGTAGTGCTGGCACACCCCCAGAACATCCCCATCACGGAGCTGTCTGCGGACATGGGGGATCGGGTGCAGTGGGTCTGCATGTGCCCCCTTCGTGCATGCCATGCGGGGGGGCACAGGGGTGTGGAGTAGCTACTCGCCCCAGATAATTGTGCATAGCCACTGCACACCAATTGTGCATTGGGCCTACAGCTCTGTGTACCTGTAGTGCTCCATTAATAAACATTGTTTCAGTGTATTTTGTGTTTTTCATTGGCATGCTTAAGCACCCCCCCACACACACACACACACACACACACACACACACACACACACAGCTTTGTGCACTGAACTCTCGGAGGTAAAAACAAATATTCCCTTTTTTTTTTTTATTTATTTTACTAACCTTAGGCTAGACCAGGGTCTATGGGTCCCTTCTGATCTCACACATATAATTCATAACTCCTGCTTATCTTGATGAAGACAACCCCATACCTTTCCCAGGCTCACAATTTAATAGAAACACTGTCTAATTTTTTCTCGAATAACCTCAACCTCTAGGCTGGTCAGAAGAAGTGCTGCCTTAGTGATCTTTTCAAAAACACAACTCTGCTCTGTGCACCAAACAAGCCAAGTAGCACTTAAGCACTCTTTGTATCCTCGTCACCCTTTAAAGCCCACCATCATCGAGTCTCTTGTCTGGCTCGCTTGCACTTCATGTGTTTAAAACAGATTTAATTTGCAAAACAGAAGGTTTTGTTTGCCTTGGTGGTTTGGGGCTTGCTTCCTCAAGCAACACTTAAGCACTCTTTCTTACACCCCCAAAGCATATCATCATCAAGCGGTCAGTCTTTTGTCTGACTCATTTTGCACTTAAAATGAGTTTAAAATAGACTAACCTGAGGCTGCCCACAAGAAGGCTAGTTTATCTTCAGTGGCTTAGGCTCTCTGCCAGTCCAGAACAGTGGCATTTGAGATGCAGCTCAGCTAACTCAATGGTGTTGCTGTTTTGAGTGGGGCCACATGGCAGGTCTTTGGATCATGCAGCAGCTCACTGGTTCTTGATCAGAAGATCTGAATTCTTCTTCAGAAAGATGCACTGCCAACACATTACCTTACTACCCCAGAGAAACACAGGTTGCAAATGGACCAACAGAATTGTTTAGTGTAGCAAAGTCAGCAAACTGAGCACCAATTGGAGGGCTCTGTCTGGATCTTGGCAGCCATGAGATTCATAGTGGGCATTTCCCGTAGTGTTTGTCCATTTCCCCTGATAATTTAAAAATAAAAGATTTCCTTCCCGTATCCCATTTTTGTACTAAAATTCCCTTAAAATACAGGAATCCCTGTAGATCTGGGAGCACTGGAATGCAAATGAACTAATTGAGCATGTAGGGTGCAAAGGAGCCTTATGCATGTTCAATACCAGCTCATTTGCGTCAGGGGTGTAGCCAGGAATTTCAGATCTGCACACCAAGTGGAGTCACTGCTACCCCCCATTAGGGTGAGCTACCCCTCCCCCATCCATGCCCCCTCACCCGATGCAAGCGTCATTTTCTGTATTATATACCAGCACACCACTAGCCACACCACCAACAGGTGTTTGGCAGTCTGGCTTTTGGTTACAATATTGCACTGTGACCAGCCTATGTACCCCATCAAGCTAGCCAGCCCCATAGAGGTTCATTCCCACCACACTAGACATGCCACCACACCACCAACAGGCTTCAGACTAACAGACTGGCTTTTGGTTACAATATTATGGCTGCCTAACTTTGTAATTGTCAACACCTGGATACTGCTTTCTCAATTTTCAGTGCAACTGTTTTTCATAATAATAAATGTAATACCGTAGCAAATTTAGGCACGTCATCGGATTTTCATGGACAGAATTAACAGCCGCTGCTACTTTAGGTATTACTTTTATTATCATGCATTAAGTGCTCATTCAGGACCAAGGAACAGTCATACTAAATAAAAAAACCATACAACCATTGACAAACCTTTATTATTAGCTGCTAAAAAAAAAAACCAGCAGAGAAAGAAAACACCTCACTCTCATACCTCTCAACCTTTTGTCACTGAAATCAGGGACATGGACATTTCTGAACACTCAAAATGAGGGACAATGAGGGACACAGACCCCCAGAATGAGGGACACATCCTCAAACATGGAGATACAAACTCAGAACACTGAAAACCTTGTACAAAGCTTATTTTTGATTTAGTATTTTAGAATATAGTGAATATTTTCTTAAAAGTCTGAATTTACACTACATTCTTTTTGTGGGCAGCACCTTTTCCAGGAGGGACACATCAATTTTAAGGGTTAAAATGAGGGATGTCCCTCGTAATGAGGGACACTTCAGAGGTATGCTCACTCTAAAAGCAGTTCCCAAAGCACACATTTCTGCTGAATTCATTTTAAGCATCAACCAATGACTTCAATTATAGCCCTCTTAAAAGCTAAAAAAAAAAAAAAACAGCAGAGAAAGAACACACTTCTCACTTGAAAAGAGTTTAGCTTTAGCAGCAGGTCAGAAGAGCAGCAACTGGAGTTTAACGCAAAGTTCAAGATCATGCACATAGGGAAGAGAAACCCTGAAGCCACCTATAGGTTGGGACTGGGAGGGGAGATGCTGGCAGTCACAAGGGAAGGAAGACTTTGGCAGCATCATTACAGATTACCTGAAATCATCCAAGCAGACCTCTAAAGCAGTAGGCAAAGCTAGAGGGATGTTGGGTATATTAGCAGGGGTATCGCAAGTCATAAGAGGGAGGTAATAATCCTTCTTTACAAGACACTGGTTAGGCCCCATCTGGAGTACTGCATACTGGAGGCCACACCTGCACAAGGACATTAACAAAATGGAGGCAGTCCAGAGAAGGGCACCCAAAATGGTGCAGATACTGCATCAGAAAACATATGAGGACAGATTAACAGAGCTCTATATGTATACCCTAGAGCAAAGGATGGAGAGAGGTGACATGATCGAAACATTCAAACATCTTAAGGGGATTAACAAGGCTAAAGTAACATTTCAATATAAGAAAAATAGCAGGAGAGCACAAGATTAGAGGGAGGCTGATTAAGGGGTAATGTGAGGAATTTCTTTTTCACAGAAAGGGTGGTGGATGCATGAAATGGCCTACTTCAGTAGGTGGTAGTTATGAATATAGTGCAGGGCTTCAAACAGGCATGGGGTAGGAATAAGGGAGCAATACAGATAAGTATGAATAGATAGGCTATTGACAGAGTAAAGGTCTGTGGCACTTTCATAAGGTAGAAAAATGGGCAGACTGGATGGGCCTCACAGTCCTTATCTGCCGTCAACTTCTGTTTCCCAAAGCATGCATTTCTGCAGAGTTAATTTTAAACATTAACCAATGACTTCTATTAATTATAGTCCTCTTAAGAGCTAAAAATAAGAAAAAAAACAGCAGAGAAAAGACACACTTCTCTAAAGCAGTTCCCAAAGCACGCATTTCTACTGAGTGCATTTTAAACAGTATTTCCCAATAACATACTGACTGCAACCCTTTTAGAAGCTAAAAATAAAAACCAGCACAGAAAGACAATTCCTAACTCTAAAAGCAGTACCCAAAACACACATTTCTGCAGAGCTGGTTTGAAACATTATTGCCCAAATGACTTACATTAATTATGGCCCTCTGAGCTCATGGCTACCCTGAGGCTGTGGTCAGCTCATGGAGCCACAAGGTTGTTTGCCATGCTGCCTTACAGTTATATACAACTGCAAAAAGCAGAGCACTCACAACCAAACATAACAAGGGCATAGGTCTTGAATAAAAGAAATTTATTTGCATTAAAAACAAAACAAACAAAAAAAACACACATAGTGAAGGACAAGTTTTTTACGTAAATACATTTTTTATTCAAGACCCATGCTCTTGTCATGTTTGGTTGTGGGTGCTCTGCCTGTTGCAATTGTAGGTTTCTAATTTGGCATTTTAGCACCACGTTCATTGTGTTTACTCCTTTTGTGGGTTGCTTTATAGCTATATACATAAAAAACATTACTTAGATACTAGATACAACTTTGCCCACCCACCACAGGCACAGTGCCACACATTAACCCCCAAAAACGTACCTGGTGAACAGATGATGGTATTGGTCTCTTCACCCACTGTCAGACTAGTAGGTTAGGACAGGTAAAAAGGTTGATGGTGTGTGCTGGTGTCCAAAGCTCCTCTTCTTGGCTAGTGCAGGGCAGGGCAGGCTAAACAGTACAGCGGCAGGTGGCAGCGAAACCTAACGTTACTGGGGGGGGGGGGTTGAACTACGCGACTGAGTCGGCGACGCAGAAGTCAGCAGAACAGCAAAGATTTTACTTTCAGCAAGGATTCCATTAGTCCGGGCAGAGAATGGCACAGGAAGTCAAGACACTGTACAGTTTGGGCTGAGAGGAGGAGGAGTAGACAGCAGGCAGCAAAGTGCTGGTTGGCTTGGCTGTGAACTAAGGAAGGCTCCCCTTGGATCAGCACACAGATCTCTATGCTCTCCCACCTCACCAAGCAGCAAAGCAGTTTCTTCTCCCCCGTCTGGAGTTCCCGACTCCTCTTCAGTCTCTCCCCAGTCCTGGAGAGTGGCAACAAATCTCTCTCTCTCTCTCACTCAGTAGTGGAAAAATAGAGTGGAGGATGAGATAATTTGTTCCATGAATGCTTCCCAGCTTCGGTGTACAGCTTCTTCTACGGCACAACCCCAGACAGTAGCTCACTCAAAGATCTCTCGGCGTGGTGGCTAGATTCACTCAGCCCAGTTCTTTCCCTAAGTTCCTCCAAATAATCAGGATGACCCTTACCTGCCAGGGGAATTTAAAGAGCCCGCCTGGCCTACCCCTTACTAGTCACGCCTCCTTTTCCTCACCAGAGGACCTGATTGAGAACAAAGCATATATGTCTCAGTCAAGTCAGCTGGGTGCAGGCGTGCATGTAATTGAAGAGAGCTCCCCCCCCCCCCACTTCAAACTTTGCAAATACTATTTATGGCCCTGGAAAAAGCCTGTGGAAAAAAAAAAGACAAAGGAAATCTGGGAGCGCACACCAGCTGGCTCCTGCTACCCCCGCACTGGTCTGCAGCACGCCGTGGCGTGTCAGGTGTATCGGTAGCTCCGCCCTTGATTTGCACGTTGGCATGGGAATGAATGTGCCAGAGCAGCTCTTGCCCTCAAGCCCCAACCCCAATCGCTCCCATGTGGGACAGGTCCTGAAGTCTCTGGTGGTATAGTGGCACCCCCCCTCACCCGTTCCACCAGCCACAATTGTACTGGAGTCCAGGCTCTATCGGTTCCATATTGTAAGGACCCCAATGCCATCCCTAAGTGCACCTGAATACACCTACAGTCCATGTCCACAGTGTAGTGGCCCCCGCTCCCCCTCAACGGTGCACAAACACCCCCCTCCCTGCTCTCCTTGCCCATCCAATTGTGATGACTGGCTCTGTAATGGGATCATACCACTCCATCGGCGGGGGGCGGAGCACTCGCAGTAGGATGCTGCAATGGGTCATACATAGGCACAAGCCGTGTGTGGATGATAACATCCAGTGGCCATACTCCTCAGGCACTGGCACGTGGATACATCATCCCGGTGTAATTGCGCTGCTCAGTGTGGGTGACGGCTGATGCTGTACCCACTCACACAGGTCCCCAAACAGGCATGTTACAGCTGACCTCCCATTCATTTGTACAACTGGGGAACTGCGGATGAACTATCTATAGCCTGAAGCATACACTGCAAATGGCATTACAGGATACCACACCCCATGGCACCTGGGTTACTTCAGCAGTCTGGAAGGTGGCATGTTACACAGGGGAGAGTGAGGACTTGCAGTGGCATATGACAGCAGGAAGATGCAGTATCGGCAAGGCATGCATTGGAGATATGTAAATTCCCTCTTCAGTTTGCCAGGTACGTACACATGGCTGCATACATTGGTGGATCAGCAGCTGGCATGGTGCCCCAATGCATGGTACAGCCAATTGGGTCATTCTAGAGTGCGGATCCCCAGCCTGGGTTCAGTGCAGTCAATAGCTGGCCATGGCAGGGTGTGGAGAGCAGCGCCAGTCTTGTAACAGGTTGGGTATGTGGAGAGTGAGGGTGTTTGTGTACAGGGGTGGTGGATGGGAGTCCTCTAGACTATGGATATGGACCGTGGTTTCCTCTGGTGCAATTGGGTCTGTGGGGGCCCTACACTACGCAGCACTTCAGGGATGGAGTTGGCTAGACTGGGGATGGAAAAGGGGTACCTCTAGTCCACCTGGGTGCACATCTGCAGCCTGCCTGTGGGTGGGTGGCTGGCTGGGTAGGCCAGCTATCTGTAGCCTGTGGGCCTCGGTGCCATGGATTGTGAGGGGCACATTCCCACTGAATATGCTGCAGCACAGTATATGCATGGGATTGCCCCCTTGACTAGAACAGCATATAATTTGTGTGTGCCCTGGCCCATTCCCCTGTGGACGGCGCATCCTGCACGTTTGAATATCACGCTGCTGCACATTGTTGTTGTGCGGCACATCTCCCTTTTCCACCGGGATGTGTTGCATATCTCCTTTTAATACGGGGGCCCTGGACTAGGTAGCCTGAATAAATACATTATAAAAATGATAAAATCATGACCCCACTGAAAACAAGATATTATTTCTAATCTGAGACAGCCTGAGTAAATACAGTGCAAAAATGTGTAAATAAACATCCCTGTGACAACGAGATGTAGCATCTCTCCTGCCCTATCCAGGATTCAAAATATAGGATAAGAAATATTCAGTGCTCCCAGATCCAAATAACCCTCATTTTCCCTGTGTTTTCCCCACAAAGGCAGAATCAAATCCCTGTATAAATCCCTGTAGATTTTTCCATAAGCCACTGGTTCCTTATTTATGACTTTGTTCTTTATTTATTATATCAGCAGCCTTTTATTAGGAAAAGAGCTCTGATTTGTTGCTTGTTATTAATATTATATGTCACAATGGCACTGGAATGATTTGGATTTATATGCTATGCATAAGGCATAATGGGGGACTATATGAAACAACAAATATCAAGCTCATTATTTCATGAGCTATACTCAAAATGAGTAATCCCAAGTCAATTTTTAAAAAGATACTAGTAATACCTGCAAACAAATTTATTGCATATATTATAGTGGCACTAGTTAGGATTGAGTACCCCATTTAAGGTTAAAGTGTGAAATTTGTCAGGTTAATAACTTTGCCACCGTACGATGGAGTTGCCTGCAATTTGGGAGACAAGGAGTGGTACCATAGATCTCTGATCTGCCAAGTTTCGTACTGGTTGGATTTACGGTTGCATAGCTATAATGCGCCATTCCCTGTCGCATTTACGCTTTTTTGAGCATTCTTTGCTCGCACCTACAGGTCACATGGTTTGTGCGACCGGTCCGAAACCTTCATGGAACATGCGGCCAGGGTCCCCGATGTGCCTTTCGAAGATTTTGTGAAAAAATATTAAACGGTTCAAAAGTTATTCAAAAAACAAGTTTCCCATTATAGTCAATGGGAAAAGTTAACAAAAAGTTTGACAGTGTCGCAAATGACCCCTGTAGTGTTGTGAGTCAGCCATTTTTTTTCAGTTACTGGTCACAGAAATGCTTGACATTTAAATTTGGGACCCTCTAGGGACACAATTCTTTTTGTGTTCACCTAGTCGAGCCCTGAGGATGCTAGCCATGTCTTTTTTGGGGGTTAAACACCCCAGAAATATGTTTTTGAAATTTTTGTAAACTGTAGTGTCACACCTGCGACACTTTTGTGAATTTTTTTGTGAAAGTGTCGTGATTTGCGACACTATGCCCAAAATAACAGGAATTCTTTGCCACCCTGCTGCAAAAGAATGGTTTGGTCTTTTGGGCTGATATTTGAAGGGAAGAAAGTCAACATCCCACAGATGTGCCGTTTGGTGGTTTGGTGACAAAATATTACAGGGTTGCAAAGTTACAATACTCTGAAGTTGATGCTTTTTCCCATAGACTAACATTACGGTGTCCTCCGAGCCTTTCGAGGCCCATACCTCGGAAATGCTTTGAGATACGGACTTTTCATTGGAAGAATGCTTAGCCCTTCCCCCCCACTAGGGGGCTGAGTGCAAAACTAGCCACAAAAGTCATATATTATTTTAAATTTAAATTTTTTTTCCCACGTCGTACGGTTCCTGAGATATAAGCAATTTAGTATTCCAAGTGCTCATTTTCTGCTCCGAGGCCTATTATTATGCATACATTCTTTGTATTCACTGTGTTTCTCTATGACGCTTTTGGGGGGAAAAAAGGGTGTACGCTTTCATTACTGTTACAGTTAGCGTTTCCACTTGCATTTCCGTAACAGTTAGCGTTCCCATCTACGCCACCGTGTGTGTTACCCTTTGGGTTTTTGTTTGTGCTTGCATTTGCGTTACTGTTACCATTTGCGTTTCCATTACTGTTTCTGTTTGCGTTTCATTTTGCATCACCATGTGCATTACCATTTGCATTTGCGGACGCACTTCTGTTTGCGTTTGCATTTCCTTTGGCGTCATCATTGCTTTTACTGTTAGCATTTGCATTTCCAATTGCGGTACCATGACTATGCACCTTACCATTTGCATTTCCATACATGCTTGCATTTCCGTTTGCGTTACTGTTCACTTTGGCATCATCGTTACTGTTACTGTTTGCGTTTCCAATTGCGTTACCATTAATGTTTGCGTCTTCATCACCATTTGTGTTTCTGTTGCCCTTAGCGTTTGCATTTTCTGTTGCATCTCCGCTGTCGATTGCATTACTGTTTCCTTCCTCGGCACCATTGCCTTAACAGCTTGCATTTCTGTTTGTGTTACCATTTGCATTTTTCTTACCGTTGGTGTTACCGTTTACATTACTGTTTTTGTTAACATTTGCGTTTCTGTTGCCGTTACGATTTGCATTACCATTTCTGTTTTCATTAATGTTTGTGTTTGCATTTCTCTTACCATTTGTGTTACCATTTACATTTGCATCACCATGTGCGTTACTGTTTGCATTACTGTTAACATTTGCGTTTCCATTACTGTTTTTGTTTGCATTTCCTTTTGCATCACTGTGTGCATTTGCATTTGCTTATGTGCTTCCATTTCTGTTTATGTTACCTTTGGCATCATCATTGCGGTTACCGTGTCTGCATTTCCAATTGCGTTACCGTGATCGTACGTGTTACGGTTTGTGTTTCAGTATGCACGTGCATTTGCATTTCTGTTTTCATTAATGTTTGCGCTTGTGTTTCTATTACCATTTGCGTTATTGTTTATGTTTGCACCACCATGTGCATTGTTTGCGTTGCCGTTACTTCACTATTTATAGTGCACATTCTCAAAATGAAGGGAAATTCATGGCAAAAAACTCCATTTAATGCATCAGTTAGGGTTGTTCCACAGCGAAAAAAGTGAGGAAATTTGATGTTAGGGTTCCCACCCCCCTTGCACCCCACCCCCACCAACTGGCATCGGGGTGTGCGTTGGGGTCGTCGCTCCTAACTCTCACCCCATTCTCCTATACTGCACCACCTCAACACAGGGGATGGGGTGAGAGTTAGAACCGACAACCCCAATGCACATCCCAATATTGGTGGGGGTGGGGTGCAAGGGGGGTGGGAACCCTAACATTGAATTTCCTTGCTTTTGTCGCTATGGAACAACCCTAACTGAAGCATTAAACAGTGCACCAGCAGTGCCACAGCAGCAACAGTGTCAGCCAGGTGCACACCCACCCCACCAACAGCTGGCACACGTGTGCAATGGCCACCCCATAGTGGCATGCACCACACACAGTGCGACACACACACAGCTGCCATGGCACGACACAGGTGGCCATGCCTGCACCCACTCATCTGCTGCCCCCCCAAGTAAAGTGTGCAGGACCAAGACAGTGCCTACCTGTCCTCTACGGCCCCGCTGGTGCTGGTTCTGCTCTGGCACCACCACCGTGGCCTGCTGTGCAGCTACTGCTACCCTCGCACCTCAATCCTCAGGGTCTGGGAATGGAACAAAGACCGGTACACATCAGGACACATCCACAGTAGCTGCCCACCACCCCCACTCCTGTGTACAGGGTGTGCCCCTGCCCGACACGGCCCACACAGCTGTATCACAACACAAGCTGTGTCTGGCAGTGCCACTCCACAATATGCATGATGACAGTGTACCCAACTGCAGGGCATGCTGGGCAGCCTAGCCTACAGCACTAGGGCACACATGCATAATGGGCTGACTTACCTGGCTGTGGCACAACCCCCTCGCCGTACGCATGCCTGCAGCCATCACAGGCGCTCTGGGTCATGCCGCACAAGGTCCCCATACCTGTGGCTGCATTGCTCCCCTGTCCGGGCCACCCCAGTGGCTTGCTGCAGACTGGCAGCAATCCCCTGCCACACCGCTACCCTTGGCTGCTGCAGGGGCACCTGGCCAAAGAGCTGTGGTGCGTGTGGCAGGACGCATATCACCAGGTTCACCAGTTCAACCTGGGACCAGTTCCTTGCCTGCCAAACACCACACTGCACCATAGTACCAACCACATTGTGGGTAAGCAAAATGGTGGCCGGAGGCGCACATGTGCACAATGTGCGCCAGATGCATGCTTCGAGGATACATGCGCTGTGTCACCCATTGTGCAATACCGGAGATGCGTGACATGGATGTGGCAGGGGAGTGACAAGGGGTCAGTGGGTCACACCAGGGGCCATGGATTGGCTGCTGCAGTGCACCAGTGCACAATAGCAGGCATGGCACACCATGCGCCATGGTCCCTATTACGCAGTGGGTGCATAGTGCGCAATATGTGAGAGCACACCGACCAGCGCATGTGCACTGTGGTACTGGGCATTGCACTGCAGAACTTGTTCCAGAGCAATCTCATTGCACATGGAGCAAATTCACGATATTCAGCCGCCACATGCAAATGAGCTCGTCAGCCAATGCGTGGTGCACTGGGGAAATTAGCATGTCATTACCATTGTGCCAATGCTCATTTGCATGCGTTGCACTATAAAAGCACCATGGACCAGCATAGGCCATGAACCAGTATTGCAACCATCTGAGGTAAGTTGCACATGCTGCTGGGGCACACTGAGCCCAGCCAGCACAGCAGGGGAGACAGATTAGGGTACTGCTGACACTGACACACTGTGCTGTCCATGTCCACGGGTAGCAACATGTCAGAATGTGAGGCAGGTGAGGAGCATGGGCCTGCTTGCAAACGCAGACCCAATTTTACAAAGGCAGAGACCCTGTTTGAGGCCTCCCTCGACAAGGAGTCACTGTTGAGTGGTGCCACGGGCACAGACCAGGGCTGGGGCCTGGGAGGAGGTGGCAGCATGTGTCAACCAGCAGGGCAGCCACCAGCGGTCAGTGCAGGAGTGCTGCAAGAAAGTGGGCACCGATAAGCGGCACATCAAAGAGAAGGTGGTGGCCATCCGTGCAGCCTGGAAAGCCACCGGAGGGGAGGCCTGCTGATGCGCCACAGCTCATGGTGCAGGAGGAGTTGGGGGCAGCCACTATGCGCTGCAGCACTGTGGAGGGTGTGCCAGGTGGAGGATTCCAGATGGATGGCAGCCCATCACTGCATGGCATGTATGTCGGGCATGCACAGCATGCAGTGGCTGTGTAGGGGGGGCAGGCACTCATGGGCCTTGCATCACTGACACCTGTTTTTCTCTTTCAGCACCAGCACACCAGCGTGCAGAGGATGGGGAACCAGCAGCAGCCGTGGAGGCAGGACCAGCCCAGGAGGACCAGCCATCCACCTCCACAGGCATCCAGGGGTCTGATCAACTGCAGCACACCGCCACTGTCCAGCTGGATGTCCTGGGCATACGGTCAGACGAAGCCCTGGATGTGTTTCTACAGGATGCCAGTCTCTGTGTCCTCTGTGTGGAGACACAGATCAGGGTGGGGTCCAACACCGATGACGACCTGACCATTATCCTGGACAGCATGGGTGATGTTGTGGGGGAGACGCCCATACCCAGACACGAACACAGGCAGTGCGCCCAGTGGCCTGTCAGTGGTGGAACAGCTGCCCGCTGCCACTGCAGGTGCAGCTATGTGCACTGCCACAGCTGTGCTATGTGGTGGTGGTGGCGCAGCTGCTGGGCAGCGTTCAGCGGCTGGATGGGCAATGGCAGCAGGCTGCAGGAGCCACAGGGCAGCTGGATGCAGGGTCCACTGCCGGGGCGCCTGCTAGGGACATACCCCATGAGGACCCCCCTGTGCAGCACCCACCTGACTGGGGGGGGCTGTGTAGCGTGGTCGGTCACCACAGGAGGGTCGCGCCCCACCCAGGGTCCCCAGGGCGCCGACCAGTTGGCAGAGTGCACCTGTTTGCTGTGGACATCCGTGGAGCAACAGGTGCTGCTTGCCACTGGGGTGTGTGCACTACATGCGGAGGTGTGCCAGGTGGCCGAACGGCGCAAGAGGAGCACTGTGCAGCTCCTGGTCGCTATACAGCGCTTGCAGGAGGCCATGACTGCACCCCAGGATTGCATTGCCACTGCAATCACAGATGGTCTTGCACTGCTGGCTGCCACAGGGCATGGCCAGCCACCACAGACCCCTCGCAGTGCGCTATCTACCCCATGATCCTGGTGTCTGGTGACACCCACACTGTCGATGCCAGGCTCTGCTGGCATCCCAGCATGCCTGGGGCGGGCCTGTTTGGGTGCCTACACACCCCTGCGCAGATCTGGTCACAGTACTGCAGTTCAACCCCTGGGGAGCTGTTGTTAACACCCCCTGTGGCTGATGGGCAGCCTGTGGCTGCTGATCGGCCATGGTTCCACACGGCAGCCCTGATGTGCAAGCCGCTCTTACCGCAGTCTGCAGCCACTGCCCAGTGCGCGCATGGGTGGCGTATGTGTGTGCATACCACTGGTGTGATGCCTGTGTTCGTGCCTGCCCGGCCACTGGCCCATGTGGCATGGGTGTGATGAGGGCAGTTCTGCATCAGTTGTGCCTGTGCACTGGTGCAATGCATCTGATCCCCATTAGCCAGCACCTGGGCGTGTGTGTGCTGCTGTGTGCAATTGTGTGTGGATGTGTGCCACTGACTCCCCTACCCTTGCACAACACCTCTGTGTGTGCATGCCCATTGCCATGCACACCCCTGCCTGTGTGCTGTACCTGTGTGTGTGGCCAGTGTGTGGGTTTGGCGCCACCTACCTGCATGCACCATAGTGCTCCTGTGCAATAGTGTCTCGATGTTGCTGTGCCATCCTTTACAGCTGGGAATCCTCCACCACCCTCCGACCCACTGTCCTCATCGTCCCCACAACTGTCACCCTCATCAGCCTCGACAGCTATCCCACAGTCAATGGCCATGTTGCACAGTATGTAGCAGGCCAGGAATAGGCCACAGGCTTTCACGGGACTGTACTGTAGGGAACCTCCAGACCTGTCTAGGCAATGGAACCATGCCTTTAGCATCCCAAATATACGCTCAATGATGTTTTGCGTGCTGGCGTGTGCCCTATTGTAGCGTTCCTCTGCTGGGGACGATGAGCGCCGATAGGGGATGAGCAGCCAGGGCCTCAGTGGATAGGTGCTGTCTCCTGTGTGGATAATGACATGGTTAGCCCTGTGTCCTCCTTTGCTGTGCCCCTTGCCTGTCCCTGGCGCTCTCGCCAGCACACCCACCCTGCCCTCCCCATCCCATGGCCTGCTCTGCCTGGCACCAATTGCCCATCCCATACTCAACCACTAGGTAGCCCATGGGGATGTCCCCACACTTGAACCTGTGGCACAGCGCAGAGCTGTGCCAGATGAATGCATCATGTGCACTCCCAGGGTGTGTGGCACAAACATTGGTGATGTGCTGCTTGGCATCACACACCACCTGGCAGTTCACACTTGGGAACCCCTTCCTATTCATATAGGCTATGCCCTCAGGGCCAGGTGGCATGTGGATGCCCACATGGGTGCAGTCAATGGCCCCAAGCATGCCAGGCATGCGTGCTACCATGTGGAAGTCCTGCATGGTTGCTGTACACTCTGCCTGTGTGCTGGGGAAATGGATGTATTCTGAAGCATGTGGCAGCAGAGCGTTGAGGAACTGTGTGAGAAGGCGTGATGTGGCCGACTGGGTTATGCCTGTGGTGTCCCCTGTTGGTCTCTGGAAGGTGCCCGTGGTAAACAGACACATGACAGCTGTCACTTTTGTCTCCAGAGACATTGCATGGCTCCGTCTTGCAGGTGCCTGCATCTCCTCACTGCACAGCTCACAAAGCTGCCTCAGAATGGCCATGTTCAGGTGGTACTATCCCACAATCTCCATATCTGTGTAGTTCTCGAAGGTGGTGCAGGCACGATACCACCTGTTGCGGGTGTACCGCCAATGGGCCCTTCCACGGCCACATCACTGTTCCTCCTGCCCCCTCATTATGGCCTCCATTAGGAAGGGTGCACTATCCATAGCCCCTGATGTCCTGTCTCCCCCTGGGCAGTCAGCTGCTGCGGGCTGTATGCCACCCTGGTGCACTGCGTAGTGCTGTGCCTGCCTGTCTCTCTCGCTCTCTTAGCCTCTGGCTCACTCTCCACTGACACCTCTGTCCCTCTACCCCTGTGGCTGTCTGTGACAGTCTCTCTGTCCATCCATCTGTTGCCACTCTCTCTCTCGCCTGGCGCAAGTGCTGTCTGTGTGCTTGCTCCCTGTATTTATAGGCTCAAGTCTGCTCAGCACATCCAGGTTTTGCTCCTCACTTGTGCCATGGTTCCACGGTTAAATATTGCACTGCGCCGAATATTCATGGGCACGCCCCCTGCTCTTGCACATGCATTCATTATGGTTGTGCATTGGCATGAGAATTGCGCTGCACAATGGCTCCTGCTGAATATTGCTCCTTGGCGCAAGTTCTCAGTTGCGCCATGCGCAACTGCTTTGAATATCCCAGCCACTCAGTGTATCATATTATAAAACAACAAAAACCGTTCTGTTTGCAGTTGTTCGATCAGGAATTTTATAAATGGTATAAGTTATTTTTGTTACATCTGTGTTGGTCCAATAAAAGGTATCAAATCATTTGCTTCTGTATCACTCATGGTTTGTCAGCAGTTAATTCATTAGATGAGGTCTCCCTTGCCAGAGTTTGACTGTTTTTCCACCTCTCTCCCAAACACACACACTTACTATAAGAGATTTCAGTAGCTCTTATCTGTTATGTTTGGGAAGCAGGCTGCAGCCCTTTATGTCATAAAGAAATTTAGGTATTTAGTCTGGGTAGTTCACTGAAGACCTGGCATTTTATCAGCTAGGTCTTGAGAAGTCGAAAACACTGTACATCTTTACAAAATTGGCTGGGAAAGGATAACATTTATGAGGTATGAATCTTTTTTGAAAGATATTCATCCCTAACTGAAGTCAGTAGCAACAAATGTTTAAATGCTAATCATTTAATTGTGCAAGCTGGTGCATTTTGAAGGGGGTAAACAAATCTCCAGTTTATCAGGCAACCAATATTTCATACTGAGATGCTGTATGAGGCTCAAAGGCTGAAATGCCCATAATGGCCTCAGGCCTACAAATTAACTATTTGAGAACTTATTCAAATTCCTAGAAGCATCGAGTCTATTTTTGAAAGTCAATTTATTGTCACTAATTACAACACTAGTTGGTAATTTGTTCCATGGTGAAACAACTCGTTGTGAAAAGAAGTGAGCTCTTTTTTTAGTATGATCTTTGTTTCTAGATAATTGAAGTGGATAGCCTCTCGTATTAATCTTAATCTGTTTAAGGTCAAGACCACTATGAACAAATAAATATTCATCATTATGGGGGATCACGTGATGCAGAGTGCTGAGTAGAAGCTCCTCCGTTAAGCTCCTGCCTCCTGGTCATTAAATCATCTTTTTTAGACGTTTTTATTTCTTCTTTTCCTCTGCTTTTGAATTCTTCTACTATCTAAACATTTTGTGATCCTGTTTTGTGTGTTAGATTGCGGATAGAGGCTTATATGAAGAAAGCCCGCAGAAACACCCCCCGCTACTCCCGAAAAGGTCCCAAAGAAATCCCGGGCCTCGGGTGGGCCAGATAGGCCTGATCCTTCGAGTCAAGTTGGGGAACAAGAACCTTTAATGCTTAATAGGTTCTTAGAAGAGTTTAAACCCTTTTGTGAAGAGATGAAAGAAATGGCGATCGACCTGAAAACTCTCTCTAGAAAACTGGATGAAGTCTTGTTATCTGTCTCTAATAATACAGCTCGAATAATCTCGATTGAGAAAAGGCTAGAGAATCTGGATCCTGAATTAGTGTCTACGCGACAGAAGCTATCTCGTCTGGAGGCCAAACTCGAAGATTTGGAGGGCCGTAGCCGCAGAAACAATGTTGTGATACTAGGGCTACCAGAGGGAGAAGAGGGCCAGCATGCTATAGCATTCACACAGAAGCTGGTGGAACGGGTTGCTGGCCCTTCTCCTTCGCCCAGTATACATTATAGAGCGAGCTCACAGGTCTCAGACTCAAAGCCTTCTCCGGATGCTCTCCGCTCTATTATCTGCCATTTTTGAATTTCCTAGAAAGGCAGCACTTCTGCAGAAAGTGAGAGCTTTACAAGAGGTTTGTTGGGAAAATATGAAACTGAGAATTACACAAGATTTCCCTGGATCGGTTCGTTTGAAACGAAAAGCGTTTCATCCCATCGTATCTAAGATCATTGCCATGGGTCTAAAATTTAGGATGGGATACCTGGCCAGGCTACAAGTTTTTGTAAACAGATCCTGGCTTAATTACGATGATCCTGAAGCTGCCCTGTCAAGCCTTAAATTCATGCTACCAGACTTGTTCCGAGAGTCCTGAGAGGCCCTGTTCGTGAGCTGAGGAGCTGCTTGGAGTTGCCTTATTGGAACTGTTATCTCTCTCCTTCTCTGAGGAGATAATGTCAATGAGTTGTATTTGGAAGTTCTCGTTTTCTCATCTGGACTGGATTGATCAGTGCATGGCCTACCTGTTAACAGCCTCTCAAGCCCTAATCTTCATAATGTTAACTCTTGCTCTGGGCAAAGACATTTGGGGTCTCGGGGCTGGCTTAATTAGGAACAGAGCTTTATGTCTCAGTATATTCAGTTTTGTAAATCGTATAGAGAGGGGAAGTTTGTGCTGTTGATTCTAGGACCAGCGTTCACATTACAGTTAGCTGGAAATCGGAGCAGTCTTGGGCTTCCTCCACAATTCATATTTACCCTGTCAGGATCGGGTTGTGGCCACAAGAGGGCGTATCATGTACATATAATGTAAAGCCGTGTTGTTCTTAATTCGAGGAGGATCTCCCTCAGTCTTTTCACCCGTCCCGAGTTCAGGACAGCTAATTTCCTCAAGGGGAATTCTTGTAACTAAAGGCTGGTAATTTCTGGGAAGATTTGTTTTTTCAGTTTCCTATCTTTTGGGTTCACGTTCTCAGTGTCTTTCTCGATCTCTGCTTTCAGTTTGAGGAAAGGGCTATTCCCCTTCATTAGTTTCCCGATCTGGTTCTGGTTTGTGCAAAGATGTTTCATGGGGCAAGGTAACCCCTGATTTTCACTCAGGTTCTCGAGGTCACCTGGCACATTCATCAGTTTGGCAGTTTACTCTCCTTTCCCTTTCAGTATCATGTTAACCCATATGCGTGTGCAAGCATTGGAAGCCCAAGGCCGCTCTCTAGTTTTTTGGGGGTAGTTAATATCGTTTGCATTCTTAAATATCTACTTCTAAATGTAAGTTGTGCTTCTATCAGCAGAGGTGCATTATTGGGAGGCGGGAGATGGAGGAAAAGACCCAGTACTGTGCTAAACGTTGCTTGTGGCAGTGTGGGGTTGGTGGGGTGGTGGGCCTGGGGTTTTGTTTGGGGAATGGGGGTAGTCGGGGGAAGGGAATGGGCTAATTGTAGGGGGGGGTTGGGGAGAAGGGAGGGTTTTACAGCTGTAGCTTTTGGAGTATGGTTGCATGCATTATGTATCCTGTGTGTAGGGCTGAACATATTAAGTCCAATAATTATTATCAGATGGCCAAAGAGGTGACTTTTGCTACTTGGAATGTTAAGGGGATCAGGAAAAAATCCAAACAATATCAGATTCTCAAACATTTAAGCTTATTATGCCCTCAGATAACTTTCCTACAGGAATCCCATTTATTAGAAGCTGAAGCTTTACAGTTAAGGAGGCAACAGGTGGGGCTGGTTTACAATGCTCAGGGTTATACTAATAGTTGTGGGGTCATGCTTATTATTAATAAGGGCATTCCCTTTGTCTCTACACAGGTCATTAAAGACCCTAAGGGCAGGTTTATCCTAGTTAAAGGCACTCTCTGGTCAGTTCCACTTTTACTTGGTAGTATATATGGCCCTAATATGGATGATCCAGGGTTTTTTTATGAGACTCATAACTATTATACTTCCAATGCTTCCCATCTGGATTATTTTGGGGGGTGACTTCAATCAAGTCATAGATTCTAATTTCCCATCTGCCCTCCCTTTCAGAGCAACACAAGGGTTTTTTGGTTACCCCTACATCACAGGAGGAAATTGCTGAGGTTATCAGTGGACTACCCGTAGACAAAGTCCCAGGCCCTGATGGATTCTCCTCCCTATTTTACAAAGTTTTTTGGGATCTTTTACTACCAGTACTTTATCGCCTATTTCAATATATTTTAACTGGGGCAGAGGCAGACCCTCACCTTTTTGAGGCCTTGATTGTTCTTCTCCCTAAACCAGATAAAGATCCTGAGCTTGTTCAAAGCTACAGACCTATATCCCTTCTAAACCAAAACATTAAAATTATTTCGAAGATACTAGCCAATAGGTTAACTGTAGTTCTCCCTGAGCTAATAGGTATGAACCAGGTAGGATTTATGAAAGGGCGCTCATCATCTGACCATTTGCGTACTCTATCACATGTCTTCTCGGCTACCAGGGATGCTGAGTTTCCCACAGGGCTGGTTTCCCCTGGATGCCGAGAAGGCATTTGATCATGTGAATTGGAATTTTTTGTTACGAGTTCTGGAAGCTTTCCAATTCCCCTCTATATTTATATCCTGGATTGCTACATTATATAAAACCCCTACAACAAGGATTTCTGGGAACAGGGCCTTCTCCAAACCTTTTCCACTCCATTCAGGGACCAGACAGGGTTGTCCCTTATCTCCTCTGTTATTTAATTTATATCTGGAACATCTCATCCAAAATATTCTCAATAATGCCACTATACAAGGCATTTGGGTTGGGCGTCATGAAATTAAGGTTACTGCATATGCAGATGACTTGCTGATACACTTATCTCATCCGGTATCTTCTGTACCAGCTTTGTTGAGTGAAATAGTAAGATTTAGTGACCTGTCCAATTACTAACTGAATGCTAGCAAATCCTCATTTTTTCCATCAAACCATAAGGTATTCAAAAATGACATTAGTCCTTTAGGTTTATGTTGGACTCCCAGGTCATTTAAATACTTGGGCATTAAACTATCCCGTAACCCCCTAACGTGGTTTAAGGAAAATCTTGAATCTCTCTCACAGCTGATAATTCACGATCTTGATAGGTGGTCCAAACTTCCCCTTTCATTATGGGGCCGGATCAACATAATTAAGATGAATATATTCCCTAGAATTATTTACCCTTTATCTCTTCTCAATACTTTTATCCCACTACTCTGGTTTAAAAAGTTACATGGCATATTTACTAAATTTATTTGGGCCGATAAGTATCTTCGATTGACCTATTACAAATTGGCAGCTCCAAAATTTGAGGGGGGTTTGCGGATTCCCCATCTGGCTATATATTATTGGGGCAGTCATTTAGCAAAATGTTTGAGATGGGTATCTCCCGGCCCGGAAAAAGAACAGCCGGCTTGGCTTAGGATTGAATTGGATGTAATTTGGTCTAAGAATCTGGACCCCCTAACTTTATTCTATCTTAAAATCTCCCAGGTGGGTATGGTTGAGGAATGCCCTATAGTAGTTGCCTCATTAAAGGTATATGCACAATTATGTTCATTTTTGCATTATACCCCTCAGTTGGACTTGGCCCAGTCTATCTGGAATTCCCCATCTTTCACTATTAACAAGAAGCAGATTCACTGTAAATGGTTGTCCCAATTGGAGGATGGGAAACTACTCTCTTCCGTGGATGAAGAGGGGCAATGGTTGTCAGTAGGAGATATTAGGAAATTTCTTATCCCGGCTCCCTCTCACTTCAAAGTTATACAGTTACGGTATTTACTTACAATAGTTTTTGGTAATACCCCCCCCCCCCCCAGACTGCCACAGCCCTGATACCTGAGGTTTCTTCACTTCTTGGATCTTCAGGTGTTATATCTAAATCATACCAGGTTTTGTTCTATAAAAGATATGGGGATTCTTTTGGACCCACGAAATTCTGAAACTCTATCCTTCCTCAGTATCATCTGGATTGGCAATCTCTGTGGAGATCCTGTCATAAATATGTTTCTCAAGACAGATTGTGTCTCATGCAATATCATATATTACATAACATGTATTGCACCCCGGTAAAATTAAAGAAATGGGGTCTCAAACTCCAATATATGTACTAAGTGTTTGCGGGAAGAAGGAACACTTCTTCACATGTTCTGGTCCTGCCCTAAAATTTCCCTTTTATGGGACTCAATTAAGACTTCCCTGGATCCTTTACTGGGCCTTCAGGAGTATTTTACTCCTGATATTTGCCTTTTAGGGGATCTATCAGAGTTAAAGTAAGAAAGTTTCATATTTCTATGATTGCCTTATCTGTCAAGAAGCTTATTTTACGTCATTGGAAAGATAAGTCCACCCCAAACTTTTGAAGAATAGTGAACGTAATTCTTGCCAATCTGCGTACAGAAAAAGCAATTGCCAGTCTTCACAACAGGTTGGCAGCATATACCAAAATATTGGATCCCCTTCACTCTCTGATTTTAGTGGTTCAGTCTTAATCACGTCACAGTCTAAGATGCCCTGCAGGTTCTCAGGTAGAGAGTTTAGTACTTAGGGGATACATGGATTTGTTACTGTTGTAAGGGGAGGGTTGGGCAGTTACGTCCTTATAAGTGGCTGTATTTACAACTCATTCTCATTGTAGCTGCCTTCTATTGTGGAAAACGAATTAATAAAGTTTGAATAAAAAAAAATCATCATTATGCAGATCCCATAAAAGCAACAGATCACCTCTTATTCTTCTCTCTTCTAGTGACATTAAGTTGAATTTCAAAAACCTATCCGGATAGAAGTTGTTTTTGAGGATACTAAATATTTAGTTATCCTTCTCTGTACTCTCTCAAGTCTAACTACATCCATTCTTTTATATGGGCTCCACAACTGTGAACCAAAATCCAGATGTGGTCTAATGTATGCTCTATACAGAGGAAGAAGCACATCTGGATTATTTGATGTCATATTATGACAAATAGCCCACCAAATCCTATTTGCTTTATTTATGGTATTAGTAATATAGGTATCAAATGTCAACCCTACATCAACAGTTATACCAATATCTTCTTCACGGTCCTTACTAATTAACATCTTATCATACAAAAAAATTATGGTGTTTTAAGTTCTTCTTCCCAAAGTGCAGGACACAACATTTTGGAGTGTTGAAGTAGAGGTTCCATTTTTGAGACCAAGCTTCAAGAATCTTTAGGTCTTCCTGAATTACCATAACATCATAATTATTACTACAAATATTACAGATTTTACAATCATCTGCATATCTGATGGAAGTACTTTTAATATTTGTGGATAAGTCAGATGTAAAGACCTGAAAGATTAAAGGAGCCAAGACGGAGCCTTGCGGAACACCACTTTTTACATCTCTCCAACTACTAATATGGCCGTATGACTCTTTGCATTCTACTTGACAGCCAGTTTGAAATCCATCTAACATAGATTGGATCAATGTTAAAAAGCTGTAGTTTTTTTTTTTTTATCAAAGCCCAAAGAGGAATGGAATTGAAGGCTTTTTTTTAAAGTCCAAAAAATAACATCACAAGGAATGCCCCTATCCAAGTTTTGACTGACATAATCATAGAAACATAACAAATGTGTTATACACAATCTTCCCTTAATAAATCCATGTTGAGTTTGATCTAATCTAGAAACTACAGAAGTTAGATCATCCTTAATGATACCTTCCAAAAGTTAACAGGCTGTTTCAGTTTAATAATGGCCATCAGATAAGCAGCTTAGAGTGATGTATCCAACATTCTAAACAGAGAAAAAAGGGATTATTTTATTTTAGTTTGTCATAGTGATTTGTAGATGTGGAAGGATACAATGAAAAGTCCAAAAAATGTGTTCCACCAAACTCCATTTTCAAGCGACAGATAGCAAAATGGCTGTAGGCTCTGCCCACAGCCATATAAAAAAAAAAACAGCCTTTTTTGGGAGATTGCCCCCAATAGTCCACATAATGCGACTACAGGGCCAATTTGTCCCCGTCAGACCAGATCTCCTCTAGCATCTCTCAACCTCCGACCCCTAGTCTTAAATCTCTTTCCCCACCACTCCCCAAGTTCCACATCATACCAAGGAAGTTCTGGCGATAGACAGGGTTTGACACTAATGGGTGCTACTGAGTCTGAGGCAGCAGTAACAGCCTGATTATAGGCTGCTACTGCCTCCTCTGTTCCAATCACACATGCAATCTTCACACCAGACAGGCCCAGCACCGCCTGTAGTCCTACCGAGGAAACCCCTCTCAAAGGGCAATACCAGACTATCTCCACAGGGGAAGGACCATCGAGGAGGGGGGCCCTAAACATGAACCCCATGGTGCTATGATCCAACCAACTTACCAGATCCACTCTGAGATCAGTTATATCAAGACCCATAGAAAAAAAAAAAACAAGGTGTTAGAGTAGTCCAGGGATCTAGCATTCCAGACCTGCTGACTGCACGAGTGCATGGCTGTCACTACATTCTGTGTCAGGCTCAGAGCCTCCATAGTTTCCACAACCAGACAGCCCACTGTTGACCCAAGCGTTGAAGTCCCCCAGAATCAACCATCTGAGGGATTCCAACACCAGGCTGGCGATGAGCTCATCAATCTCCCACAAAAAATCCCCATTTCTACCCTGGGATGATAGCGTGGGAGAACTCTGAAGCCCGCATCAAAACCCCCTCATGCAGCAACACACTCAAAGGACCTCATAGACCAACAGGTAGCACTGTGAGGCTCAAACTAGATTTAAAACAAATGGCCAGGCCCCCCCCCCCCGCGATCCTCCCTCAGGGTGTGTATCACAGAACACCTGGCCAGCACTGCTGCCTCCAAAATGGGAGCAGCATTCTCGTCCAGCCAGGTTTTCGTGATGCAAGCCAGGTTGACTGAGATCATCAAGTCCACCATTATGGCAGTCTTGTTCCTCAGCGACCTGGCACTGCATAACACAACCCAAGTAGGATTGGGGGAGATTGCTGGGGTCAGCCATCTGCCCACCTCCCAAGGTGGAGCCCTTGGGTATGGGAACAAGGCAGGGTGGACTCTTCTCCAGTTCCCATTTCGTCCCAGGGCATCTCCTTGACCTCCCTACCCAAATACCGGATATTCTGGCAGTCACCCGGATACGGTCCTATCTGGATCCTTCACCAACCCCCGAGCTATCCCTACTGGCATGGGCCAGTCTAGGGCTACCAGGATCATCTGCACCTTGTTCCTCTGACCCTTGACCAGCACTTTGTGAACCAAAGGAAAAAGAGGGAAGGCATAAAGGAGGCCTGAGGTCCAGGGCCTTGTGAAGGCATCCCCCAGCAGTGGCCTGCTCTGTGGGGAGTGGGCACAAAACAGCCTCAGCCTGGTGTTATCCCAGGAGGCAAATAGGTCAACCTGGGGAGTGCCATTGGAAGAACAGGGGGTTTACTACCTCCTGATGCAGGTGACCACTCAGGAAATGCCTCGCCTACCTGGCTGAAGGTGTTCACAAGCCAGCTAGAGACTCAGCTATATGAATCGCCAGGAAATTGTCATCCAAGCTGCGCCACAAGCGTCCAGATGTGGAAGGGCTTCCAGACATAAGGTAAGGGAGTGCATTCCACCATGCTTGTTCAAGTAGTACACAGTTGTGGTATTGTCCATCTAGACCTGCACAACCTGACCCTAGACAAAGGGAGCAAGTTCTGTTAGAGCAAGGAGCTCCAACAGGTTGAGTTGATGCGATAATGGGACTCCTTGGAGGTCCAGAGCCTGTGGGCCCCCAGCTGCGCTCCCCATCCCACTAGAGATGTCAGTTGTCAGCATAACTGTCAGCTCTGTGCGGATAAATGTGACTCGTTCCTCCCGATGTTCTGGGATGAGCTATCCTGGATGGCATCCCACATCAGCTGGGTTCTCTCGACCGGCTGGTCTAGGTGATGAAGGTGCTGAGATCACTGTTAGGCTAGCTCCCAATGCAGGTGGTGCATCCTCCAGTGGGTCCACTGGTCCATAGTGGTGCAGGATGCCATGTACCCAAGCAACTGCAGGAAGTCCATGGCAAAGTCCGAGCACCCAACCTGAAATGATCGGGTAAAGGAGGACAGATCTGATGCCCGGTCCACAGGGAGTCAGGTCTTGGCCCAGTGAGTCTAGCTCCACCTTGATGAAATTAATCACCTGCAGGGGGCTGAGTTCGGACTTGGCTGGGTTGACTAGAAGGCTCAAGTCTTGGCAGGTCTGGAATGCCAGATCCCTGGACTACTCTACCGCTTTCTTGGACAGCCTGGCTAACAGCCAATCAACCAGGTACAGGTTGACCTGGACTCCCCGGTGTGGCAGAAATTCTGCCACCACTGTGATGTACTTGAAGACTCTGGAGGCTGAGGATAGGCTGAAAGGCATGACCTGGAACTCGTAGAGGACCCCCTTTGAGTGGAATCGAATGTACTGCTGGTGGAATAGATGGACTGGAATATGAAAAAAGGCTTCCTGAAGGTCCAGAGGGCAGAACTACATGCCCTGCTCCAGGGATGGAATAATTTGGTTCAGACTGACCATCTGGAACTTGTGCCTCCAGGAAGTACCTGGACACGGAACCCAGACCAGCCATGGTGTCAGGGACATGGGCTACGATTCCTTTCTCTAGCAGCTGAGCAATGTCCTCCCTGAGGGCAGATGACATGTCCTACGACACCATGGACTCCTGAGGGGTTTGGGGTCAGTGTGATGGGATAGCCTTGAGGTCCAGAGGCAGCCCACTGCCCACCACTTCTAGCACCCATTTTTCAGAGGCAATAGCAGACCAGCTGTGCCAGAAATAGTGAAGCTGAAGCCGAGGCAGGGACTGGACGGGTGGGAGGCAGTCAACCCATCATTAGGCTGTCTTAGAGGGGGCGCCAGCACCAGCTGCTGAAGGGGAACCACCAACTCTACCCCTGGGTTTCACAGAGACCTGGCTGGTGAATTTAAACTTAGGACGCTAGACCTGCGACTGCCCAGACTGGGGCTGCTGGGACTGAAAGGGCTTTTTCTTCTGCCTCTTTCCTGACAGGTTTTTCTGTAAGGATGTCACAGAGTCGAGGGTGGCGCTGGACTCTTCAGTCCGAGTAGAAGTGCCCTTCCATCCCAGAGCTGAAAAGGTTGGTGCCTAAGGAGAAGACATCAGCCTAGTTGTGCTCTGTGTCTGCCGCAAAGGCAGAAATCAGCATTCACACCCCGCAATGCATGTCGATGGCTGCAGCCATGGAAAGGGCACAAGAGTCACCTATGTCTAAAGTCATCTGAAGTTGGTGTCTGGTCAGTACTCATTCCTGGTCTCTGACTACATTAATTGCCAACTACAAATCTGCAGAAAGGTGGGGGAGGACATAGTCAAGGGGGCCCAATAGGGCATGACCAAAGTTGGCCATCATCAGGGCACAACTCGCCTGACGGAGACCCAGGGAGGATGCAGCGTATACTTTCTTGGCTGCATGGTCCAATTTCTAGGATCTCTTGTTGGGGAAGGGGGGGCTGGTCCACATCCCCGACACTACCAGTCTTGTGGAAAATGGAGTTGGCCAACAACCCTTTAGCCAAGGAGTGATCTAAGAAACCAGACAGGGAACTGGTCAGGACCGCATACTTGTGGACCATACAGACCAAGGACACTATACAGGTGGCCGGATGCTGCCAGAGCTCCAGCGCAGATCTCAGGATAACCTCTGCCACCAGGAAAGTGACCCCTGGAGAATCATCTCAAGCCAGGATTTCCATCAGGGGGTACTTGGTCTGCTTCTGAACTGGTTTCAAGGGGCTCTCCATAGATTCAGAAATCAACTGGAGCATAGCCCCGAAGGACACCGGCCCGGGGTTGGTAGTCAGTTCTTGAGACTGATTCACAGTCAAAGCCTGGGGTCCAAGGATTGTAAGGAAGACCTGTTGGAGTCAGAGGACTCTTTAAAGACTGCCCTCAGCTGCTTTTCACCATGAACTACCCTAAACTTGTCCCGAGTGGATAATCTCTACTGATAGCTGACCTGGTAGTCCAGTTGCTGGGTGGTAGGGGCTCCCTGTAATGGCTGCCTGGGAGGCAGTTCCAGTCTAAATTGCTGGAGAGACTGGCACCAGAGACACCGGGTGCAAAACTGGGGCGGGTCAGACTCGGGGTGACCAGGGAAGTGCAAGGGTCAGGAAAAGGGGCCTACTCTGCCCAAAGACCCATTGTTACTAAATCAACTCCTCATAGCACCAACACAGTCTGCGATGGAGCCTCTCCTCATCCAAAGATGAGGAGGATGTGCAGCGCAGGCCAAGGGTCAAGAGCGAGAGTGTAAGAATTTCCTCAACTGCAATCTTGATAGAGATCTCGACCGATGACTGTATCGACGGTGAGGAGATATGGGTCAAGGGGCTGTGTAAATAACATGAACCAGTTCCTTCTGTAGAATCCAAGAAGGAGGAATCTCCTGGGAAGACAGAGCCTGGTCCATGGACTGTTCCTGACCCTCCTGGGAAGAGATCAAAAGGAGCAGAGTTCTGGAGATAGAGTTGTTCTCAATCCCCTTAGACAATGGGTCAGCCACTGTCACGGCCCACAAGTCCAACAAGGTTACCATGGAGCCAGCAACCTGGTCCTTGACCAACACAGGCTTGGTAGTAGCCGACCACTAGGTAACTGAATGGTCAAGGGAATCGCGGGAGTGGAGCTTGCTGGTTCGCGGTCCCACAACCGATGGTGGGATTTCGACCTTTTTCACCATGGAAAGAGCCCTCCCCAAGGGTCTAGAGGATTTATATGTCCCTAAATGAGCCTGTGAAGAACACTCCAATGCTGGCTCCAACCAAGAGTAGCATATATACTGACGAAGCACCCACTGCCGCCTGGGCCACTGCTTCTTTCATGGCCACAAGCTGGGCTGCCAAGACTGCCGCTGTGGACACCACCTTTCAGGCATCCTTTGAGCAGACTGGGGGGGTCCCATTCATCTGTCCGACTAAGGAGTTTTGCACAAGCTGCAGGCCAGAGCACTGTGCTCTGCCCCAAGGCAGTGAATGTACAATGAATGCAGATCTATCCTGGACATTTTTTGGACGCACTAGACGCAACATTTAAAACCAGGACCAGACCATGTTTCTTCACGATCCATTCTCAAAGTGGAATCAATAAAGAAAACTCCAAACAAAGACAAAGCACCAGTGACACACACAGGATTAGCAGGGGTCTATACCGTGCACGGAGCTGCAAGGAGGAGACCTTACTCTTCCAGCGGAAAGGAAGATCCAACATCACGGGGCAGTGCCAAGGAGTATACCACCCGGGTGGGTAGGAGGAGCTTATCTTAAAGATGTTCCAGCTGGAATTATAGGGAAGACTGCCAGAAATTTGGATAGTGCAACATATCCAGGCCCCTGCATAAGAGCGGCCCAAAAATGAACCAGGACACTACAGACCGGTGAGCCTTGCATCCATCATGGGAAAGCTGATGGAAATAATCCTGAAGGAGAGGCTGGTGTCCCTGCTGGAGTTTAATGGGCTGCAGGATAGTAGACAGCATCACTATGTCGCAGGCAGATCCTGCCAAACCAACCTCATAGATTACTATGACTGGGTAACTAGGCATATGTACAAGGGCCATGCAGTGGATGTTCTGTACCTGGACTTCAGCAAGGCATTTGATTCAGTGCTGCATGGGAGACTTGGAATAAAACTTGAAGGCACAGGGGTGGGAGCAGAAATGGTGGGATGGGTGACAAACTGGCTGCAGGGAAGGCAGCAGAGGGTGGTGGTGGAAGGGGAACTCTCATCCCCAAGGGCAGTAACAAGTGGGATTCCACAGGGCTCAGTGCTGGGACCAATGTTATTTGGGATATTTATTGCAGACATTTCCATGGGCATCAAGAGCAGGATCAGCCTGTTTGCCGATTACACCAAGATAGGGGCAGTGGCAGATGACAGAGGGGTGGCAGTTTTTGCAGGAAGATCGAAAAAGCTGGAGACCTGGTCAGACACTTGGCAGCTGGGGTTCAATGCCAAAAGGTGTAAGGTACTGCATTTTGGGGCAAAAAATCCAAGGAGAAACTACCAACTGGGGGAATGCAGCTGGTGGAGACTTAGGAGGAGAAGGATCTGGGAGTGGTCATTATAGGATCACTGAACAACTTAGCACAGTGTAGGAAGGCAGCAGCAAGGGCCAACAAAATGCTGGGTAGCATCACAAGGGGATTAACCTTGAGGAGGGGGAAGGCAATTCTGCTGCTGTATAGATCACTAGACCTCATCTTGAATACTGCATGAAGTAGTGGGGCCTGTCCCTGAAGAGACATTAAATTACTGAAAGGGGTGCAGCTCAGAACTACTAAGATGATCCAGTTACTGAGGGACTTGCTGTATGACAGTAGGCTAAAAGAGTTGAACATGTACTCACTGGAAGAGAGGAGGGACAGAAGGGATATGACCAAGACATTCAAGTACATGAGAGAAATAAACAAGACTGGCACGGAGGGGCTGGTAAGGGTGGGGAGGGACACTCGAGGCCATGACATGAGACTGGAGGGGGGGGGAAGGTTCAGGAGGGAGATGAGATACTTTTTTTTTTTTTTTTACAGAGAGGGTGGTGGCAGGGTGGAATACATTACCAGCAGAGGTGATAGCCTGTAAAACAGTGGGCTGCTTCAAAAGTGGCTGGGATAGGGCAAGAGGGAGGGTAAAGGGAAGGGGGTGAGGAGGGAGGGGCAGCCGCAGAAAAGGGCTGCTAGCTGCAAAACTGAGCACTCACTAGACCAAATGACCTTTTTCTGCTGGCAAATTTCGTATGTTCGTAAAATTACTTACCACAGTAATATTGTTTCTTCCAAGGGACCTCCCAGTATGATTAGACATATGCAGTTATCCCAGGATCTCTGACTGTCCCGGAACTGTAGTGATGTAATGTGGAATGAATGCAAATAATGGAACTAGAATGCTACATTCAAACTGCTGCCTCTAGGTGGACTATGTTCCATCTAACAGATTCATTTTCTCCATTCAGACAAATAAAGACGCCCTGTAGATCTTAGCAATTTTGTTGCAAGTGTTACTTCACTAATTTGTTTACTTATCTGCTCCTATTAGCTTTTTTGTTAAAATTAGCACTATTTTGGGCTTATTTCTCAGTTCCTTTGCTGTTCCCAGGAACTAAGGCCTTTCTCAGTTTAACTGTTTTAGCTTTTTTTATTCAACAAATTTTCATTTAAATAACCTTATTTTTTCTTACTTAGGGGAGCGATTTACATTATTTGCATTCAGTTCCCTTTCCTGACTGCCATTGTTATAAAAATGAAGTACTTTCTATTTAATCACGGTTCCTTTTCTCCTCCATGAACCGACCATGATTTGGGGTATTTTTCCCCCTTTTTGGGAGTTTTCTTTCTAGAGAGTCCGGGCTGACTGCATAGGTCTATTCATGCTGGGAGATTCCTGGGGTTTGAAATATTTTTCAGGCCCAATATTTGAGCTCTGCAGAAATAACCTCCTGGCATCTAGCAGCATCCCCACCTGCCATTCCCCGTTCCTGTGCACCATCATCTCTGGCGTCTAGTGGCACCCCCCACACTGTGGGCACTGACCTCCCACCCTTTCACCCCCTCACCTGAAGTTTCAGTGCCGCCGAAGCATATATGGTTACCAGCACAGCCCTCCTCCCACCACCTCAGTTGACTGCCATATGCCATAGACAGCACGTGTGCTCCCTGCTATCACATATGGCAGCCAGCAGAGGTGGTGAGAGGAGGGCTGTGCCGGTCACATATGGCCTCCTGCAACACTGGTGCTTCAGGTAAGTGGGGGTTGCAGGGTCAGGCTAGATGCCAGGGACTGTGTGACAATGTACTTTTTATTTATATATTGAAATGTTTCACCAGGAGGGCACACTGAACAACAAGGTGCTCGTGAAGAATGAACAGTTACAATAGTATACAGGTAGTACAAAAAATACATTGTAAGATTATGCAACAGTTGGAACAGTGGGTAAATTACATCTGAAATTGTACAAAAGAACATATAAACGAACAAAACAGTAATAATGCAACAGAACCATTATAGTGCATGAGTGTACCAGTAGCAGGTTCAAGGTAGTACGCAAGTGCTGTTAGAGTAAAAAGGATGGGGTAGGGTGTGCACATGCATGACCCAGAAGGGCAGGTGGAGAAGAGAGGAGGAGAGGCAAGAACTGAATATGAGGAGAACGGGTAGCCATTTCCTGTTTTCCCCTTCAGGATATTGAGAACACTGTCAGGGGAGGAAGGCAGAAACTAGGAATAGGTATTAAGAAGGGTTAAAGCAGGAACAGCTGAGGGAGAGGTAATTGTGTAGGGCAGAGGTAAGGGAGTAGTTGGAGGAGTGTCACATTTCAGGGGGAAGGTAATTCCAGACTTTAGGGAAGCGATGGGTGAAACCAGTCTGACCAATGAGGGTGGAGTGTCGAGGGAACGTCAAGATGCCGGGTGTCATTAGATCTGAGAGTGGGTGAGTGGAGAGAGAGGATGAGAGATAGGAGGGGAGAACTCCAAACCAGAATTTGGAGGTTAGTTTGGCACAGTGTGAGGTGTGTCTTTGAGATAGTGGAAGGAAGGTTAGAGAGTGACAGAGGTCAGAGTACACTGGGATGGAGATCAGTGGTAAGGGTGACACTAGATGACAGACTTATTTCAGATGAGAGCCGGTGATTGGAGGGGCAGGGGGGGCCACTGGACCCCAGGGAATTATCTGTCCATACTGGGGCTGGCTATCGGCAGGTAGGTGGATGGGGGGGGGGGGAGAGAGAAACCAGTTGGCACCAAGGACAATTTTAGACTGAAACAAGACCATAATTGGAGGGTGAGGGGGACCACTAGACACCAGGGAGTTCTGATGCACCAATTGGCAGCAGGTCCTCTCACCTGTGCTGTTTGCAGTGTAAATGCTGCCTCTGGGTGAGATCATTTGACGTTACAGTGTGGGCTTCCACTGCTATGCAGACACCCAGCTGTATATATCTTTTGCATCCAGGGCCATTGGCACCGTGGAGGTACTAAGTGTGTGCCTGGCTGAGATCCAAGACTGGATGTCCTCTAGCTGGCTAAGGCTCAACCGGGATAAAATGGAGGTACAAGTGATTGAGCCTGGTCGTGGGTGGGAAGAGGAGATTTCCAGGGTGAGCCCTGCCTTGATGCTAGTACCGACCCCACTGGTGGCCACCACAAGGATGAAAAATCCTGGCTTCATCTTCGATGACAGATTGACATGTGAGGCTCGTGTGTCATCTCTCATCCGGAGCAGTTTCTATTATTTAAGGAATACCGTCAGATTAAAGATCTTATCCCACAGAATTACCTGCCCTCACTAGTGCATGCATTTGTGGCGTCAAGACTTGACTACTGTAACCCTCTTTATCTCAGGGTTAGGGGAGGGGTACTGCATTGCCTACAGCTAGTGCAGAACGTGGTGGCCAGGTTACTGATGGGCCTACCAAGGTCATGTCACATCACCCACTGCTGCATGGTCTGCATAGTCAGTGAGAATCTCCTTCAAGGTGGGTCTTCTCACCTATAAAGCCCTGTACTGTCTGAGTACAGGCTGTCAGAGTGACCTCCTGACTACCAGTCCCAGCACTCACTCTGCTCCTCTGAGGAAGGCCTCCTAGCAATCTCAGGGCCCAGCTGAAAACATCTGGTGACCATACCAGCCCCATGGAATTTGCTTCCCAGGTCCTTGAGGGAGGCCCCCCTCACTGAAGGCCTTTAAGTAGGACCTGAAAGCACATCTCTTCAGGGAGGCTTTCGGGATCTGATCCACTCTGGTTTATGATCTTAACTGCCACCATTTTATAATGTTCTTATTAATTTTACTGTTTTTGGAATTATGGATTTAATCCCAGTCTATGCATTGTAAATTGCCCTGAGCTTAGGGCAAACAGGGCACAGTCACTTTGCCCACCAGGCAGTTTTGAATATCTGGCCTCTGAAGTCTAAACTGGGTCATCACTCCTCATTTTTCTTGTGGGTCAGGAAGTATCTTGAGAATAGGCTCCTGTGCCACCGGAGGGGCAGGGACTTTTCCTAGCCTTTGATATTAACAGTCTTAACTTCCAGTTCCAGCACACTTCTGCATTGCTGCAGGTTTGGAAAATGTGTGAACCACAGACAAACCCTCTGACCACTACTCACTGGTCTGTGATAATGCTTACCTATTCGTACAAGTAGTGTGCCAGTTTTCCTCCCACTGGCAACAGTTGGAGGACCTGGGCACAACATTCAGGGGTTTGTTTTGGTTGGGGTTTAGGAACTGGTGTGGCAGTATTATGCCTAGATGCCCTTTCTCCCCTTCCCCTATGACCTCTCTGTGATTGGTACTCATGAGAAGCTCTTGGGGAGTATCCTCTGCCACTGCCTCCTCCTCTTCTGTATGGCCTGAAGGAGGTGGAGGCCTTTTCCTTGTCATGGTTACTTTTAAAAGTAATTTTGCATTTAATCCACTTTTTTCATACAGGCTTCTGTTTTGTCACCAAGTGATGAATCTATGTCAAAGGAGAAATCCATGGCATTGTCTTGAGTATCCTGGTAAATGATAGTAATCCTTCACCAAGAAAACCTTCTTAATGATATTGCATGAACAAAACTGTGGCAGTTAAGTGTCATTAGTGTCAAAATGGTATTTTGTGGCCATCCGGTCTCTGCCAAACCATAATCTGCTGTGTCAGTGCCAGACTTGTGTTCCAAAGTGCTTTCTGGTACTGTTATATGTGTTGAATAAGGTGCCTACCTGATCAGCAGGGAAGCTATGTAAACCTTTTTATCACTGTATCCATTTTTTCAGGGGTGTTCCAGAGATGGAATTATTTTTGCTGTCTCACAAGCAGCAGCCATGATGATCAAAACAGGAATACAGATATTCCGCTCCCTGCTTGCACCCATTTTCACTAATTTTTTTGGTTGATGGGTGAAGCTATGATATTTGATATGGCCTTTTTAAGTGGTTTATGTATGGAAAGAAACATCCTTTGTGGTGGAGCTACTTCCAAGCATTTCTGTAGAATCAGCATCCTCTTGTTTCCAGTGTTTTTTTTTTTGGGGGGTGGGGAGCAAGAAATGTTGGAGTTATCACCCGTTTGTCAGACAAATGAAAAATAGTAGTATCTCAATTTGCCTTTGAGGAGGTTCAAAATCTTGTTTAGGTGTGCTCTTTAAACTCCATGGTGTCAACCTCCAGCTGCACATTATATTCTTTTTCATCCTCCTCTGCAGGCAGATAGGTTGGAGCCTGAGCTGGGGACAGGTATTTTATTCTAATTTCCCATGGCTTGATCACCTGGAAAAATTGCCACATTTATATGTCCCCTGATAAGGGCATTTTTTTTTCTGTGCCATCCACCTATTCCTTTCTCTGTGCAGGAGTGACTATTTTCTTTTGGCAAACACCATTTCCTATGCCTGCTTTACAGGAGAACTGCGCTGAACTTGTATGTACTGTAATTTTCTCTAAAAAGCTGATGTTTCAGTTCTGTTACAGCTCTACAGGCCTTTTATTTAGCCTAGTAGGTGTCTGACATACACTCAAGTAAGTTCCATTTTAGAACTGTATAATGTAGTTTATGTCCATTGCTCAGTTCTTCCATTGTTGACACAATGCATCCATGCTTTATTATGGAACTCGATTGCTGAGAGGGACATAAACTATGTTATACAGTTCCAAAATGGTACTTCACACCAGTGGACATCGATAACACCAACTGTGTTTACTAAAAAGGCCCGTAGAGGGAACAATGACAGAATTGGAACCAGTACTAAAACAAAACAGATGCTACTGGAGAAACAGCTTGCAGGTTCAGTGCAGTCCTCCTTTAAGGTTCTTTTATTTTTCCCCATTACTTGATTCAGGATTCCCCTTTTCAAACACCCAGATATCTGCACCACACTTTTCTGATGGTTATGCATAATCTTTTTTGATGTCACATTTTACACTACTTGCTGCTGTAAAATGAGATGGCCCCTTCAGATGTGCACTTTCCACCATCGTTGAGATCACCCTCGGTTTATTTCAATTAGTTTTGGGTGACTGAGGAAGACCGAGAACGCATGCTTCTTTTAAGATTTTTACTCTTTTTAAATGAAGTTTCTGAGGGGAAAATATGACAGGACTTACAATTTATAAAGTCATATTGTGGACCTAAACACTTTAAACAAAGCTCTTGAGGGCCTGCCCCTGCCAGGAGCTGAAAAGTTGTACAATTTTATGATGGTCCACAAGGTCTCTCTGCCATTCCAATTAAGAAAAACCTTGAAATAAACAATTATTTCTTTCTCCCCCCCCCCCCCCAAAAAAAGATGCCATATAAGAGCCCAATAGTTTGTACTAAAGAACCTGTGCAAAGGTCAAAATGCAGCTCCTGTAATATTAAGTTGAAAGGGTAGACAGAAACAAAGTATAAACCCTCCATTCTCTGTAAATCAGATTGCTAAAAATAAAAATTACCAATAATTAGCAAAATGTAATGTGATTTATTAGCCAAATAGACAGCCAAGAAGGGTGTTCTCCAATTCCTGGGAATCAAACCAGAACCAGAGAAATCAATTTACAGAAAATCCCTAAATGCAGAGTAATTGAGAAAACTGACTGAAATACTTTTTCTATACAACTACAAAATAAACCCCCAACTGGGGAACTAGCCATTACCAGAGTTCACTACGGGATAACCACAGATGCAGAGTTTGAACCTACATTCCAAATTCTAAGATTTGCAGAGGTTCTACCTACTGGGTGCCACTCTGCCGAGACGACTGGATGAAGAGGACCTATGAGGAGAGGCTCGAAGAGCTAAATATGTACACAGTGGAAGAGAGGAGGGACCAGGGGGACATGATAGAGGTCTTCAGGTACATGAAGGGGGTAAATGGGGGAGGAACAGTCAGGGTGCTTCGAAGGAAGGAGGAGGGGGCCACTAGAGGGCATGGGTGGAAGCTGGAGGGGGAAGATTAAGGGGAGAAAGGAGGCGGTGATACTTCACTGAGAGGGTAGTGGAGCTATGGAATGCACTGCCTAGGGGGCTGGTGAAGGCAGAGACAGTGGAGGGGTTCAAGAGGGGGTGGGGCAGGTACAGGGGAAGGGTTCTGGAAGTAAAATCCAATGCAGCAAGAATATCCGGAACTGGGAAGGGAGAAGCCAGAGAAGGCGAGGGAGGCAGCAAGGTCAGCTCCCAGGGTGGGGGCTCACCAAACGAGCAGATGTGAAAGACCGTTAGGCCTATTCTGCTGGCATTTTAGTATGTTAGTAAGTGTAGACATTAGGTGAGGGATTCCTGGGGTCAGAAATTGCCATTTCCATCACACTGTTAATTAGGGGTTTAAAGAACTCACTGACCACATGAAATAGTGTTGATGGTTCTATGTTGCGATGGTTCCATCGGCGGAACAGTCAACAAAAGAAGGCAACCTCAAAGAAACCCCAAATTCTCAGCATACCACTGTCTCCATTATGGACATATAAACCTGTGACTCCCTTACTGTACACACAATATTTTCAGTAAGAAAAAATTACTTTCCATAGTAATATTATTTCTTCAAAGGGATCTCCTAATAGGGTTAGACAATTAGTCAGTCCAGAGCTGCTGACTGCCCCCCAAAACTTTAAGGTAGAATGTATACAAATTAGAGAATCTGGAATGCATCATTCAAAACTTCTTCCACCATGTGTCATCCAACTGCCAGATTTGATTTTGTAGATGATAGCACTAGACTATTAAAAAATTTTAAGTAAAACACCCTTAATCACAATACCTTCCCCTTGATAAAGAGGGCAGGTTCCAAACAGGACAAGAGAGACAAAAAAGGAGGGCCAAGTATCCTAGCCATAATTGTGTGCATTAACAAATACATAAAAAGATAAGCCAATGATTAATAGCAACCTTATAAACTCTTATAATAAGTACTGCTGAACCTATTCAGGTTATGTAAAAGAAGGTAGATCTAATCCTACTAGGTGATCCCTTGGAAGAAACCTTACTATGGTAATTTGTTTCTTCAAACACCAGAAATCTCCTAGTAGTATCACAGGAGACTCCATGATTTGGGGAGTTGATACATATCTCCAACCAGGGGTAATGGTCAGATGTCTCCCAGGTACATCAGCATGGAGACACACTGACCGCATTGCTAAAATTGTTCAGAAGCAGGAGAAAACTGACACTTCCTGGTACACCTAGTGACTAACATTCGTGCCAGCCAGTCAGTTGTGGAGACCAAGGAACACCTGATCAGGTTGGGCGACAATTTATCATCCAGCATCAACTTCTCCGAGATCCTGCCAGTCTGGGAGAAGGGGGACAGATGGATGGAAGGTCAGAGAAGGAGAGATAGGGGAGCTAAACACGTGGCTCAAGGGCTGGTGCCAGGAAAAAGGACACAAATTTGTAGGGAACTGGCAACAATTTTGGGAGCGAAAGTTCTTTAAATTTGATGGAATGCATCTGACTAAGGAGGGAGTCTGTGCATTGGGGCAGAAGTTTGAAGTCTTTGCAGAATATTTAAACTAGCAAATGGGGAGAGAGGTGCAGCACCCCAGACACTGAATGGGAAGAACACCCCTCCCCACTCAGCTAGTGGTCAAACAGGAGTTCATCTGCATCACCAGGTAAAGAAAAAGGTCCGGCTCCCCATACGATGCTCAGGGGAAACACTGGGCCTCGCCCAACAACTAACACACCAAAATCTGTACAATGGAAAATCATGTACACAAACGCTTGCAGTCTGGGAAACAAGATCCCAGACTTGCAGGCAATAATGATAATAGCCATTAGAGAGCCATGGTTTATCAGTAACCACACTTGGGAGACTTCAGTACCTGGCTATGTACTGTTCAGAAGAGGCGAGGTACAAAAAGGGGTGGAGTGGCCCTTTATGTCAATGAAAATATCAAAGCTACAGAAATTCAGAATACACATAAGAAGCCAGAAGAAGTGTGGGTCACCCTGGAAACAGGAAATGGGACAGCCATATGAACTGGGGTTGTGTACAGGCCTGCAGACTGGGGGGGGGGGGGAGAGACACATACACATTACTGTTAGGAGATGTACAAAACATGACAGCTAAAGGGGAGGTTCTGATAATGGGAGACTTCAACATGCCAGATACAGATTGGTCAATACCAGCAGGGACATCTGCCAGAACTAGACACGTGGTGGGTTCCCTGCAGTGGGAGGGCCTCAAACAACTGGCACAACAACCCACAAGAGACAGGGCTATCCTAGATCTAGTACTGACCAACAGGGAAAGGATCACAGATCTCCAAGTAGAAGTCACCCAGGGTGCCAGTGACCATCACATGCTATGATTCAATTTGGTCACCAGAACAAAATCATCCTATTCCAAGGCAAAAAATATGGGACTTCAGAGGAGCCAACTTTGATAAGATGGCCAACAGAGTTAAGCTAGCCCTGACAAAAAGAAATACAGATGAGGGGTACAAGCAAAGTGGGCAAGCATTAACGATGAAATACTTGAAGCAACATCCCACTGTGTTAGTGAGAAAAGGAAGTGCACAAGAAGAAGGAAACCACTTTGGTTCTCAAACACAGCAGCAGAAGAGGTCAGAGTCAAAAGGCTGGCCTTCAGGAAATATAAGGGAACACAGCAGGATGAAGATAGGGAGGCATACCAAACTTCCCTACGGGAAGCAGGGAAGGCACAAAGGCAGGCAAGAAAAAATTACTCACCTTAGTAATTATGTTTCTTCTATTGGAGTCTTGCTGTATTCTGACAAGTGCAGTTAGCCCCAGCCTTTAAACTGCCCTGGAGAACAAAGGGTTAACTTTCTATGCAGAGCACAGAATGCCGAGCTCGAGCTCGGTTGATATCTCTGTCCGTTTCCCATTGAAATCTAACTGTTAGATTTTTACCATCAAAACTCTAATGGCTATTCTAGGTGGAAATTGTAAAATTATTAGTAGTCAACTGGCAACAAAAAGTTTTGGATTCCCAAAGGAAGACAAAGTCAGGAAACCCAAAACCCAAACAGATGAGGGTGTAAAAGGAGCACCCCTGAGGTGCAACACTGCACCTGCCCACCCACTTCCCAAAACCAGGTTCTGAGAGGGAAGGCAGGGAGGGAGGTCAGAATACAAAAAACCTCCAATAGAAGAAACATAATTACTAAGGTAATTCTTTTTTCAAACAACGAAGTCTTGCTGTATTCTGACAAGTGCAGACTACCAAGCAGTACCTCCATGGAGGAGGGACAGAACCTACTTTGGGAATAGGCTCTGAAGTACTGCTGTGCCAAACAGAGCATCACTCCTAGCCTGGATATCCAGAGAGTAATGCTTGGTAAAGGTATGGACTGTTTTCCAGGTGGCTGCTTGGCAAATTTCTAAGAGAGGTATATCCCTGGCAGCAGCCAGCGAAGCAGCTGTACCTCTTGTAGAGTGAGCCCTTAGGCCTCAGGGTGGAATCTTTCCCAGTTTTTCATAGCAGAATTGTATACAAGACACAATCCACCTGGCAATAGTTCTTTTGGTGGCAGGTTTGTCCTTTCCCACTCCTCCGTAAGTGAGGAACAACTGGAGGGAGTCAAACCTGTGACCCTTGGTACACTATGCAGTAGCTAAGGGCTCTTAACATCTAAACTGTGTAGCCTCCCCTCTCCTGAGGAAGAATGGTCAGTGAAGAAAACAGGAAGAGACATGGACTGATTCAAATGGAAGCTGAAATCATTTTGGGCAAGAACCTTCTATTGGTTCCAAGGACCACTTTATCCCTGTGAAAGAAGATACAATCAGGTTCCACCGACAGGGCTTGCAATTCACTGATACGCCTGGCAGAGGTAATGGCTACCAAGAACACAGTTTTCCAAGTCAAGTACTTAAGCTCTGCTGAGGACATAGGCTCAAAAGGAGGTTGTATAAGTTGAGCAATGCAAACATTCAAATCCCAGGCAGGGTCTCTAAACGGAGGATTGGTGTGAAGCAATCCTTTAAAAAAACTTACAAAACACAGGATGAGATGATAGTGAGGAAGACTTCCCCACTGACAGAAAAGCAGAAACAGCTGACAAGTGTACCTTGAGAGTAGCTGGTCTGAGGCCTAGGCCATTAAGATGGACCATATAATCCAGAACTATAGGCAATTCATCAGTATCTGGAGAAATATGCTTCCTGGAACACCAAATGCTGAATCTCTTCCATTTGGAGTTGTAAATCTTTCTGGTGGAGGGCTTTCAAGAATATCCAGAACCCCCTGAGAAAGATGCAAATCTGCAAACTCTAACTCTTCAAGAGCCATGCCTTGAGATTGAAGATTGGGGTACCAAAATCCTCCCCTGAGAGGAGGTTAACAGGTTGTAATTCCTGGGAAGAGACAGGGGAAGTTGGACTGCTAGGGACAACAACAGGGGGTACCAAGGCTGTCTGGCCCAATCTGGAGCAATCAGAATCACTTTGCAAGGTTGTGACCTTATCTTGACTAAGACTTTGAACAGAAGTGGGAAGGGGGGAAAGGCATACAGAAATTTCCCTTCCCAGTTCAGGATTAGAGCATCCAGGGGACTGAGCCCAAGACTGGGGGTCTGCAACAAAAGAGAGGAAGTTGGTGATTGTCTGGGGCTGCAAAGAGATCCATCTCTGGAGTGCCCCACCTTGAAAAAAATCATTTTCAATACCTGAGGGTCCAGGGACTACTCATGATGGCCCTGAGAGATCCTGCTCAATGCATCTGCTAGCACATTGTCCTTCCCTGGAAGGTGAACTGCTATCAGAGAGGTTTGCAGGGAATAAGCCAGGGACCACAACTTCATGGCTTCTGTGCACAAGGCCGTGGACTGAGTGCCTGTTTGTTGATGTACCACACAGTAGTGGTGTTGTCTGTTCTGACCTGAACCACTCTGTTCTGCACTGACAGAGAAAGTTTTCAGGACCAGAAAAACTGCCCTGAGTTCTAGGAGATTGATATGGAGAAGGGATTCCTGGGGGAACACAGTCCATGGGCAGTGAGGGCCCCCAGATGGGCTCCCCAGCCTAGAAGAGAAGCATCCATGGAAAGGACCACTGAATGAGACACAGTGGGAAATGGGATCCCTTGTCTTAAATTGTCCTGATCCTGCCACCATTGAAGGTCTTGGATTAAGGTCAGAGTCACTGGGATCAGTTTGGTAAGGGAATCCTTCCTCTGAGACCAAAAAGCCCTCAGATGGAACTGAATATCCATCATCTGGAATCTTGCCCCTTGGACCACTGCTGTTGAAGCTGCCATGTGGCCCAAGTGCTGGAGGAAATGCCTTGCTGGTCGAGATACCTGAAGGCTGAAAGAAGAGGCTAGGTCTATAAGAACCCTTGCCCTTTCCAGGGGAAGAAAAGGCTCTTGCTTTGACTGTGTCCAGTTCTGCCCCAATAAAGGTAAGAAGCTGGACTGGTTCGAGAAGTGACTAGGGATGGTTGAGAACAAATCCTAGAGAAGTGAGCACTTGCTGGGTCACTTGCGGGTGTGACTTGACTTGGTCTGGAGACTGGCCTACTATTTGCCAATAGTCCAGATATGGAAAAATTGAAATCTTTTGCCTTCTTAGATAGGCAACAACTACTGCCAGACACTTTGTGAAAACCCTTGGGGCTGAAGTTAGGCCAAAGGGCATTGCTCTGAATTGACAGTGGCCTGAGGGCAACTCAAACCTGAAGTACTTTCTGTGGGAGCACCTGATGGGAATGTGAAAATAGGCATCTTTCAGGTCCAGGGAGGCTAGCCAGTCCCCTGGCCTTCGAGAGGAAAGGATTATTCCCACAGTTACCATCTTGAACTTTGGTTTTAAAAGATGTTTGTTTAGGTATCTTAGGTCTAGGATGGGTCGCCACTCCCCTGTCTTTTTTGGGGTAAGGAAGTACCTGGAGTACAGACCTTTGCCCCAGTGTAGGGTAGGTACTCTCTCTATGGCTCTTAAGGCCAATAGAGATGAAACCTCTGCCTCTAGGGCAATGGTTTCGGAGAGACTTGCAGGTGGAAAGGATCTGGCTCTCATCTTTGGAAATTGTTTGAAGCCGAGAACTAGTCCCTGGCTTACTACTTCCAGGACCCACTTGTCTGATGTAATAGACCTCCAGTCCTGGACGAAAAGTAAACCAGCCTGCCCACTACTGAAATAGGAGTGTTGACCCGGGCAGACCCATCAGGGTGTCTGCTTGGCAGGGGTCTTAGGCTGAGGAGTGGATGCAGCCCTGCTCATCCCCCTTCTGCCTCTCCCTCTGAAGAACCCCTCTGTGAAAAGGGGGAAATGGCCTGTGCTTGGTAAAAACACCCATGAAAAAGCCTGCCCCAAGACTGCTGCCTTTGAGGAGTTGCGTGCCTCTCCTTGGCCTGAGCACTCCTGTATGTGGTCCTGTACTCATTTTCTTCATGTAGTTCTCTGTCTGCTCCCCAAACAGAGAATTACCCACTACAGGAAAATCCATAGCCTTAGCCTGGGTATCCTGCAAGAGGCTAGTACATCTGAGCCAAGCCATTCTCCGAAGAGCCACAGATGTAGCCATGACTCTTGATGACACATCATTGGAGTCCACAGCAGCATGAAAGTGAACTTTAGATGCCTCAATCCCATCTGCAGCCACCTCCTCCAGCTCCTTGGCTAGCTGGGGGGAGGCCTGTTTAGCCAGTGCCGGTACAGTGTCCTACCTGGACTTCTGGTATCTGGCTGTATAGACCATATATTTCGTCTGTCTGAGTCCCAAGGAAGATGCCATGTACTGCTTTTTTGCCATGGCATCCATCTTCCTGGAGACTTTGTCTGGGGGTGTGTGAAGCCAAGGGAATGTTTGCCTTACCAGAGGCAGCAGCCTGCACAACCCCAACATGGCTGCATTGCTGATATAATAACTCTGTATCTGAGCCCGAAAGTGTATACCTCTTGTCCATTCTTCTATCCACAGGAGGTATAGAATTAGGAGACTTCAGGATTTTTTGTGTCTGCTTCCCATAAGATTTGTGGAGGGGAACAGACAGTCTCCTGGACTCTGGGATGGCCATCATTTCTACAAAATCAGGCTCCTCCCGATCCTCCATTGCCTCTTCCATAGGAAGCTGGAGGGTCTCAGCCACCTTTCTGTAGAACATAAAGTGGGAAGGGGACTCAGAAAGCCTAGGAGGGGATACACCTGAAGGTCTGTCTGGGGAGATGTCCGGTTCCACAGTCACATCTATACTTTCACCATCACCATCTTCAAACTCCCCTTCCTCCTCAAACTCCGGTTCATAAAATTCTTCAGGTTTAGTCGTGAACCGGAGGAACCGACCGAACCGAGCCCCTGCCAAAAGGTGCTGGATCAGTCGGAACCGGGTGAAGCGATTCCACAATCCGAATCGCTCTATTTCTTCGGCAGTCGGAACATGGACTTCTGGATCTGAACAGGACTATTTTTCTTTGCGCTTTCTTTTAGTCGGAACCGACCCCTCGGGATCGGTTCTCCTTTTGCCCGAAGTAGTATCGCCCTGGTCAGAGGGCACTCCTTCTGGTTTGATCGGAACCGAACTGGGCTGGCCATCCAGGTCAGTGGACTTCTCGGCCTCCTTTTCCCTCAGTCTACCTAAACTCTTTCCAAGGGTAGATTTGGAAAAATTTTTTGCAAATTTGGCAGTCAATCGAGGTGTTCAAACCACAGACACACAGGTGGTGAGGGGGATCAGCCTTAGCAAAGACCTCCCCACACTCACTGCAGTGTTGAAACCCAGTGGGCCGGTTTTTTTTCTTGGGTTTCTCAGACATGACCAACCTAACCAAACTTACCCTTTTTTTGGCAACTGCCAGGCAGGACTCCCTTATCGGTTACTAACCGTGTCACGGATCTCGGAAAAAAACAGATCAAAACACTTTTTTAGAACCGATATGGACCGGTAACCACACACTAAAGTTAACACAAGAATTAAACAAATGATCGGTTCAGCCAAACCGATCCACACTTTTTACAAGTTCCACACAGAAAACACAGTAAAAAACCTATCTAGTACTCATGGTACCACAAACAGACTGAACCGACTATGCAGAATAATTTTTCTGTTAAGAACAGACGAAAAAAGAGACACTTCAACTGACTTTCGAACCGAGCTGCAGGAGAAATCTCCGGAGCGACTGTTCAGTGAGGTGGAGTAAAGAATCCAATGGTTAGATTTCAAAGGGAAACAGACAGACATCAACCAAGCTCGAGCTCAGCATTCTATGCTCCGCATAGAAAGTTAACCCTTTGTTCTCCAGGGCAGTTTAAAGGCTTGGACTAACTGTACTTGTCAAAACACAGCAAGACTTCAAGTTGTTTGAAAGGCCCAAACCGAGGAAACACTAGCACGAACAGTAAAAGAAGGTGACAAGACTTTCTACAGATACATTAGTGAAAGGAGAAAGTCCAGTGAGGGTATTGCTAAGATCAAAAGGGATAAGGGTGTGTGTGAGGAGGAGAACCATGTAGAAGCATCTATCCTAAATAGATAATGCTGCTCAGTATTTGCTGAAGAGAATGTAGGGCAGGGTCCACAGCTCAGCACCATGGGCACAGGGAGAGGGAGGTGTGCACAAGTCCCTTCGCAAAAGAAAGGGTCCTACAAGAGCTCGATAAGTTCAGGGTGGACAAGGCAATGGGACCTGATGGCATACATCCCAGGGTACTAAAGGAGCTAAGGGTGGAACTAACACAGCCATTATCAGAACGGTTTAGTGAGTCTCTGAGCACAGGAGAGGTCATAGAAGACTGAAGAAGGGCTCATGTGATCCTGCTCCACAAGAGAGGTAGCAGGGAGGAGGCAGGGAACTACAGACCAGTCAGTCTTACCTCAGTAGTGGACAAGATTATGGAGACACTCCTTAACGAAAGGACAGTGCAACATCTGGAATCCATAGGAGCACAAGATCCAAGACAGCATAGGTTTACAAAAAGAAAGTCCGGTCAAATTAATCTCAGATTTCTTTGACTGGGTAACCAGAGTGGTGGACCAAGAGGGAGCAGTTGATGTAGCCTACCTTGACTTCAGCAAAGCTTTCGATACTGTTCCACATAGAAGGTTGATTAATAAGCTGGGTAGGCTCGTGGTGGGTCAGACGTTGGTCAACTGAGTGGCAAACTGGTTGACAGGCAGAAAACAGAGTGGTGGTAAACAGTACACAGTCAGAAGAGATGCAAGTCACAAGTGAGTTACCTCAGGGATCAGTCCTGGGGCCAGTCCTCTTCAATATTTTCATCAGTGTCAGTGGCTCAGTAGGTAGCACACTCGCCTCTGAGGCTGGGAGATCAGAGGGCTGTGGGTTCAGTTCCCACATCTGGCACTTGGGTTAATATCCCAGTACTGACACTGTAGTGCAGCATGAGAAGGGTGCTGCACTTCTGAGGTGCCATCTTTCGGATGAGACGATAAACCGAGGTCCCATCTGCCTGGATTGGTGGTAGTTCAGGTGGATGTTAAAGATCCCATGGCACTTATCGAAAAGAGTAGGGGAATTTCCCCGGTGTCCTGGCCAAATTTCCCTCATTCACTAAAAATACCACCAACAGCTTAATCTGGTTCAAGGTCAGTTGGCATTCATCTGTATCCCCCTCCCCCGGGTCGTGCCTGAAAATAGGCAGGATTTGTCTAGTGCACTTACCCGGTCAACAAAAGCTAAATAAATAAATCCGTGACATTGCAGATGGACTGGAGAGTAATGTTTGTCTGTTTGCAGATGACACCAAGATCTGCAACAGAGTAGAAGATCCAGATGGGGTGGGCAGAATGAGAAGAGATCTGGATAAACTAGCAAAACGGTCAGAAGAGTAGCAACTGGGGTTTAATGCAAAGTAGTGTAAGATCATGCACATAAGGAAGGAAAACCCTGAAGCCACCTATAGGCTGAGACGGGAGTTGCTGGCAGTCACAAGGGAAGAAAGAGACTTGCGCGTCATCACCAATGACCTGAAATCATCCAAGCAGACCACTAAAGCAGTAGATAAAGCTACAGGGATGTTGGGGTGTATTAATAGGGGTATCACAAGTCAGAAGAGGGAGGTAATAATCCCTCTTTACAAGACACACTGGTTAGGCTCCATCTGGAATACTGCGTGCCGTACTGGAGGCCACACCTTTACAAAGACATTAACCAAATTGAGACAGTCCAACCAAAATGGTGCAAGGACTGCATCAGAAAACATATGAGGACAGATTAATTGAGCTCACTATGTATACCCTGGAGCAAAGAAGGGGGAGAGGTGATATGATTGAAACATTCAAACACCTTAAGGGCATTAACAAGGTGAACAAGTCTAACATGTTTCAATATAAGAAAATTAGCAGGACAAGAGGGCACAGCATAAGATTAGAGGGAGGCTAATTAAGGGGTAATGTGAGGAAGTTATTTTTCACAGAAAGGGTGGTGGATGCATGAACGGCCTACCTCAGGAAGTGTTTGACAAGAATACAGTGCAGAGCTTTGGACAGGCATAAGGGAGCAATACAGATGAGTATGAATAGATAGGCCTTTCACAGAGCAAAGGCCAATGGCACATTCATAAGGTAGAAAAAGAAATGGGCAGACTGGATGGGCCTTGCGGTCCTTATCTGCAGTCAACTTCTATGTTTCTATCAGACAATTAGACTACCAAGTAGTGCCTTGGGAGGTGGATACAGAACCTATTTAGGAAAAGGTTCTACAATACTGCAGTGCCAAATCTAGTATCGGTCCTGGACTGGACATTCAGGCAGCAGTGCTTTGTGTAGGTGTGAACTGTACTCCAGGTAGCTGCTTTACATATTTCTAGCTAGGGAATGTCCCTTGCAGCTGCCACAGAGGCAGCAGTTCCACGAGTGGAAAGTGCAGAGGCGGCTGTTTGTCAGTTTTACCATAGCAGAAATGGATACAGGATACTATCCAACATACAGTCAACCTCTTTGAGACAGGCCTGCCCTTTTCCACTTCACCATAGGTAATGAACAGAAATGAATGGGAATTCCTGAGATCCTTTGTGCATGTAATGTAATAGCAGAGACATTTTTTATGTCCAAGTTATGCAGTTTCACTTCATCTGAACTGTATTTGCCTGTGAAAAATACAGTCAATGTGGACTGATTCAAGTGTTCAGTTACCACCGTTGGAAGGAATTTCCAGTTTGTTATAAGGGCTTCTTTGCTCTCATAGAAGATATAGTAATTAGAATCAGTGCAAAGAGCTTGGAGCTTGCATGACCATCTTGCTGAAGTAACTGCCACCAAGAAAACAGTTTTCCACGTGACATATTTCAGGTCAGCTGTAGCCACTGGCTCAAATGGAGGTTCCATGAGTTTGGCTATGCACAAATTCAAATCCCAAGGAGGTACTGGTTCCCTAACAGGAGGTAATAAGTGTGCCAATCCTTTGAAAAGTTTCTAAAAATGGGGTGTGAAGCTACTGTTAGCCGAGCACCTGCAGACACTGCTGCTAAGTGAATCCTAAGGGTGACAGGCCTGAGGCCTATAGAGTACAAATGCACCAGATAATCAAGCAATGTGGGCAAATCTGCCTTAAATGGATTGATTTTCTTGGACCTGCACCAGATGGAAAATCTTTTCCATTTTGAAGCATGTGTCTTTTTTGTGGAAGTTTTTCGAGAAACTTTCAGCACTTTAAAGCAGCAGTACTTGTTAGTATTTATTTAGCTTTTGTTAACCAGGTAGGTACACACTAGACAAAAACAGATGCCTATTTTCAGGTGTGACCTGGGAGGTTACAAACAGGTTGTACAGAGCTCAGGTAAACAATACACAGGCATTTCACAATGAGGCAGACAGGCAATTCAAAATAACAGAGTACATACACAAGGAACAATGTGAGCAGGTATGGCTGGGAGGACCACACACATTTTACAGTAATAAGGTCTGTCTGGCAAAAATATAAAGAAACACACTTTTCTTTTCATTACCTTTCATTCCTGAACCAAGATATGGGGTCTTGAAGTTTTAAAAGTTCCCACGCCCATGCCACACCCACCATGAAAAAATTAAATGTGTTTTGCTGTTTGCTATTAGAAACATGAGGAAGAACCATCCTAACACAACTACAGCATGAATCCTGCATGTATATTCAACAAGTAACACCAGGGGAAGACATTTTTAAACATGGTGAATGGTTGCCATCTTTAATGATGAGTCATTAAGTACAAAACAGCTATAAAAGAAGATTGAGCACGACTCCTAGACTATCAGAAATAGATTTTTTGCTAAAAAAAAAAAAACTATATGATGTGTCTTTTTTCAGCAACTAACAAATACTGCTGTTTTCAGTACCTGTTCTGGCAGGTTAAACTCCGAAAATTCTACCTCCTCAAGAACCAAACCTTCAGGTGAAGGCTCTCAGGGTTCAGAAAAACTATCTGTACCTGAACAGCTACTAAAAGATTCCATCTCTGGGGCAGATGAATAGGTTGCTTGGTGGACAGGGTGAGCACAACAAATGGTACCATGGCTGCCTGGCCCAGTCTGGGGCAACCAATATCATGGCTACGGACTGACTCCTCTGCTTGAGAAGGACACTCGACACCAGTGGAATTGGAGGGAAGGCATAAAGAAATGTTCCCATCCAATCCAGGGCCAGTGCCCCCATGGGCACTGTGCCCACAGAGGGTGGCCTGCAGCAAGAAAGTGGAAGCTGGTGATTTTTTTTGAGGGAAACAGATTTCTTAGGGTGCCCCAATGCCTGACAATGGTGTCCAAAACTTGCCTGTTCAAGGCCCATTTGTAATGATCTTGGCTGATTCTGCTGAATGAATCTCCCAGGGTATCGTCTTTCCCTGGAAGATGAATGGCAGACAGATGCACTTCCAGGCAGTATGCTAGTGACCCAAACGTTCAAGGCTTCTGTACACAGCCTTGAAGATCTGATGCCCTCTTGCTTGCTGAGATACCCACATGGTGGTTGTGCTGTCTGTCCTGACTCACCCTCAACTGAAGGGCAAAGGCCTTTAGGGCAAGCAGGACTGCTCTCAACTCTAAAAGGTTGATGTGCAGTTTGGATTCCCTGAGGAGACCAAATTCCACATATTTTTAAGTCTCCATATGTGCCCCCCCCATCCTAGGAGGGAGGCATCTGTTAGGACCACAGTGTGGTGCTGTTGCTGAAAAAGGATGTCCTGACAGAGGTTGTCCCTTTCTTTCCACCACTGCAGGACCAATAGCATTCTTATCACTGGCACAAGCTTTGAAATGGGGTCCCCTCTTTGAGACCAATGGGATCTCAGGTGATACTGAATATCCCTCATCTGAAACCTTGAGCCTGACACTACTGCAGTAACTGAGGCCATCTGTCCTAGTAATGCTAGGAACAGTCTTGCAGTTCTGGGCTGGCCCAAGGCAAAGAAATTTGCTAGAGCCAGTAGATTTGATACCCCTCTCCTGTGGAAGAAAAGCTTTTCCCTGAACAGTATCCAGTTCTGCTCCAATGAACTCCAGTGACTGAACTGGCTCCATCTGAAACTTTGAAACATTGATAAGGAAACCCAGTGACCTCTGGGTACTTTGGGTCACCCTGATGGAATCCTTTATCTGCAGTATGAATTCTCTACAACTAGCCAGTCATTCAGGTAAGGACGTAAACTGATTCTCTGCCTTCTGAGGTAAGCTGCCACCACTGACAGACACTTTGTGAATAGTTGTGGGGCAGAAGTGAGCCTGAAGGGAAGTGCTGAGAACTGGTAATGATCCAAGGGAATAGAGAACTTTAAATACTTTCTGTGGCAAGGTCTAACTGGGATGTGAAAGTCAGCGTCCTTCAGATCCAGAGATGCCAGCCAGTTTCTTTTCCTTAGACAAGGAATAATTAAGGCCAGTATTACCATTTTGAGCATGGGCTTTGCCAGATGTTTGATTAGGAGTGTGAGATCCATGATTGGCCGCCAATTTCCATTTTTCTTTTTGCACAGAAAGTGTCTTGAGAAAATTCCCTTTCCCTTTGGGCAAGAGGGACTGGCTCCATTACCTCTAACTGCAGCAGAATAGTATCTGCTGGAGACGAAGGCTGGAAAATCCTGTGGCCCTGGAGTTTTGGCAACTGAACTGAAGACAGAGATCCTGTCTCACTACTTCTAGTACCCAACTGTCTGTGGTAATGTTTCCCCAGTGTTGGAAATAGTGAGCCAACCTGCCCCCTAACGGGGGGCAGCCTGATCTGTGCGTTCAGGAATTCTGTCCTGATGGTGGTCTGGGAGCTGGACTGGCTTGTCTAGCAGACCTCCTACCCCTGTAATACCCTCTGACCTCTGTGTACAGGCAGAGAGTATGGGGCGTATGACCTGGGGCAGTACCCTCTCCCCCTAACCCCCCCCTTCCTGTGGGTCTAAAAGAAGTGGAGGCTCTAACTCTCTCTCTAGTAGTTACTCTTGTAGGTGGTTTTGTACTCCACCTTTTTCATGTATGCTTTAGTTTTGTCACCAGAAAGGGAATTGTTTTCGCAATGGAAATCCACAGCCTGTAATTGTGTGTCTGGTGTCAGATTGGTTGCTCTGAGTCAAGCAAACCTTTTTAAAGAGGATAGGAAATAATTTTTACATAGTTAACTGCCCTATCTTCCTTTCCACACCAGTTATATATTCAGATATGCTTTGATAATTTTTTGATAAATAAATATAGCTTTGGGGTGCCCTCAGAGCTACACAGCTTTTCACTCTCCTCACCACTTACTGCACTTGATTTTCATATTTCTAAGACATTCTAGGACATCAATAACTCCCATTCCACGCTATTCATCTGAATGGGCTAGAATAGGAGTTTGCGATGTCATAAAATGTTCTGACAATATGAGAAGAGAGCAGCAACTGCTGAGGAGAGAGGGATTCAAGGTAGTTAAAAAGGCAACAAAATTAGATTATCAGTTTAACAATAAAGGTCAAAAACATATCAGGATATGAGGTAGCCAATAAAAGAACAGCAGGAGGGCATGTAGAGGTGTAAAAAAGGTTTCCTATCACCTTTAAAGAAACTGATAGGGCCAACATTCTGGATGCAGTGTCACTTGCATCCACACCTATGTGAAATTGGTACTTTGTGGCATCCAAAGATGTGCTGGCAATATCTACTATATCATGTACCACATCCCCTGGAACGTTATCAGGTAAAGCCAGCATAGAATTCCATATGGCTATCTGGTACTAAGCAGCACAAGCCATGTAAGCTGCATGTCATCGGACAAGGGAATAGCCCACAAATAACCTTTCTTCCCCATAGTGTCAATTTTTCTGGAATCTTTGTCTGGTGGATGAGATGCCAGGGATACTTTTGCCTTATTACAGGCTGCAGCCTGTATCACACCCTCATGATCTGGATGGGTATACAAATAATTAGCAGTATGGAACCTGATAGAGGTCTTTAAGTACATGAAACGGATCAATAAAGGAGGCCCAGTCAGGGTGCTCCAAAGGAAGGAGTGTGGGGCAACAAGAGGTCATGGGTGTAAGCTGGAAGGGGGGGCAGGCTAAGACGGGAGAGGAGGAGATGTTATTTCACTGAAGGGGTGGTGGAGCCATGGAATGCACTGTCCAGGGAGCTGGTGGAGGCTGTGAACAGGTTTAAGAGGGGATGGGTAAATCTGACCAGGCCCAATACAGGTGGAACATCTGGGACTGGGGACAGTATAACCCAAGGGGGGGGAACACACCAAATCGGCCCTCAGTGAGGGTGTCTGAAAATCTAGGCAGATTCGAGAGACCATTAAGCCTATTCTGCTGGCATTTTAGAATGTTAGTACATTAGAACCCCTATCCAGCTGGTATTTTTTCTCCTCCACCTTCTTGTTCACCCCAGGGAGAGAAGAAATTGTCTGGAGGATTTTAAAAGTAGCCTTTTTAAGGGACTTAAAGCTAGAAGGGACCATCTTTTTGTGGGAGCCAAACCCATCATATCTGAAGTCTGCTTCTTCCTCACCATCCATGGATTCCTGTGAGGTGAGGCCCAATGTGTCAGCCATTTGCCTGACAAGTGAAAAATGGGATGAAAAATCATCATGGCTACGAGAAGGGGAACAGACTCCTGGTCTGGGAATACCTCTGGTTCAATGGATTCTCCCTCACTCTACACTTCCAGGCCTTGGTCAATGGGAACCGTTGGGATCTGAACCAATGAGCCCAGTATGGAACCTCAAGTCTACAAAGCCTGAATGACTTGCAGGGCTCTGGCAAATTCCTCTGCAGAAAGCATTTTGTGTCTGTTGGGAGATCCTTTGCTTTTTCAGCAGGAGGCGCAACATGTTTCTCTATATATTTCTTTTCATCAGGAATAGACACAGGAGGTTGTTTATTTGTTCTTTTGTGCTTAGTATGTTCAGACCCCTTTTCAGGGATTTTGGCGACTGAGGAATCTTTAGAGCAGAGACAGCTCTAGATAGGGCAAAAAGGGAAAAAGTTGCAGCTTGCCCAGAAATGACCCACTTTCTACAGGACAGTGGGTCCAAAGTGGTGCACCTGTCTCTAACAATAGCTGAAAGGTGGAAAACTAAACAACAGAAAAGTATTTTCACTCAACAAATTTAAGCTTCTGTACTAATTAAATTTCTACTTACGATTAGGTTTGGACCCAGTTGTTTCTCATTTTGACCCACATTTTTTACACCTATGGGTCTAATTTGACCCATGTTTTAAAACCCCTAGCGCTGTCACTGCTTTAGAGAGTCTCTCCTTTGTTTCTGAGTGAGAAGGAGGACCCTTTTCAGTTTGCTTTGGTAACACTGAGGTGGGAGCTGAAGCCATTTGTTCCAATCTTTTGGCTCTTTTTCAATAGTTTGAGCAAAACGTTCTGCACATTTCACAGTTTGAGAAAATATGACTGGGACCTAAACACTATACAGAAATGGTGGTGATCAGCCTTAGCAAAATCTGGAGGCACTTAATTTTTAAAACCTGTGGGTCCTGTTTTCTTTTTAGGTCTGTCTGACATGCCAAACTGTCAGTAGACTGAAAAACACTTCCCCAAAATGGGTTTTCAAACGATCTGCAGTCGGTTCCTAAAGTTAAAAGGGAGCCACGATTTATAACACTTCTTTAAACAAAATGTGATCGGTTCCTAAACACAAATGGGAACCGATCACAACCCATACTTAATGATAAATACATTTTTTAAAACCCAAAATGTAACCGATTCCTAGCAGCAAATGGAAACGGATCACAAGTCTAAGCAAAGCTGATCGAATCTGTAAATAAACTTTAAACAAAGAGCTGGAGGTAACTGCTACAAACCACTAGTTTAAAACAAGCATTTGTCAATGCCGAATGTTTGCTTGCTCGCACCGGCATTGGCAGTGTAGGAGTTCGAGAGATGCATAACAGGAATGGCAGTGACGTATTGAACTGAAGCCAAATCCACCACCACCCTGCAGAGACTGACAGGCACTGGGGTGTGCCTTTGGGTCACCAGGCATAATGGCCATGCCATTTCTCCACACCCTACCCTGCAGACACCGACAAGTGTCACGGTGTGCCTTGGAGTATTTGGGCCCTATGCTCACCCCATTCCATAAGAAATACGGTGAGATGGGTGCAGTATAGAGAATGGGGTGAACTTTGGGCCAAATAGTCCAAGGCACACCCGATTGCTTACTTAATTGTAAATGGAGTCAACTCTGAAGAAAGTGGGCGGTTAATAGTGGGGCACCGTAGGTTCATATTGGCCCAGTCCTTTTAATGTCTTCATCAGTGACATTGCAGAGGGACTGGAAGGAAAAGTATGCCTTTTGCAGATGACACAAGATCTGCAACAGGGTTGATACACAAGGAGGCGTGGAAAGGATGAAAAGGGACTTCGCAAGGTTGGAGGAATGGTCAGATGTATGGCAGCTAGGATTCAATGCAAAAAAGTGCAAACTAATGCACCTGGGAAACAAGAACCCTGGGGAAGTATACACAATGGGTGGGGAGGTAGTAACAACAACAAAACAGGAAAGGGACCTGGGGGTAGTCATATCAGATGACCTTAAGGTTAGCAAGCAATGTGAAAAGGCAGTAGGGAGGGCCGGAGGTATACTGGGATGTATAGGGAGAGGCATCAGCAGCAGAAAAATACAGGTTACTCACCTGTAACAGGAGTTCTAGGAATGGTATATGTTGTTCATCCACACTCATTGGCAGGTATCCTTGCCGCTTTAAATCTTGCCGGAAGGTCTTCAAGCTTGCTCCTCCCACCCACCCGGTGGTATAACTCTCTGCCCGCCCCTCATGACGCCGAGATCTGCCCGGGCTGGAAGCTCATAGGTTGTGCGGCCGCCGGGAGGTCAGGAAATGGTGATGAACAACATATACCATTCCTAGAACTCCTGTTACAGGTGAGTAACCTGTATTTCTAGGGACATGGATATGTTGTTCATCCACACTCATTGGCAGACTCCTAGCAGTTCTCCGGGAGGAGGGAGGCAAGACGACACCCCAATACTTACTTGGGAAAGAGAGACTGAGAACCTGAGGCCCCAAACCAGCATCCCGGCGTGACTCAAGGTCGATGTGGTAATGGGTAATGAAGGTGTTTGCTGACTTCAGGTAGCAGCCCTGCAGATTTCCTGGATAGGGACGCCCCTGGAAGCAGCCACTCAGCAGTAAGGCGGGTAGAATGAGCTCTTATCCTCTGGGAGGCTCCATGCCCGCCAACTTATAGCAGAGATCTATGCAGGAGGTTACCACCTGCTTATCGTCCCGCTTGGCTGCAGGTCTGCCAGATGCGGCTTCAGCGTAGGTGACAAACAGCTGGTGAACCTCTCCCGAATTTCAGCCATGCGCCTTATAATAAGCGTAGCTCTTCTAGGGTCCAGAGTATGGAGCCTATATTGCGCCTCCGAGGTGTGATTGGGGTAGAACACCGCAGAGTCAACACCTGGTTAAGGTGAAACTCCCACACCACCTTCGAAGGAATTTCGGTGGGGCGCGAGGACAACCTTGTCCCTGTGGAAGACCAGGTAAGGAGACTCGATGGAAAGCGCCTGGAGCTCTCCCATCCTTCTGGCTGACGTGATAGCCACCAAGAAGGCGGTCTTCCACGACAGGTGAGAGAGAGCACACCTGTGCATAGGTTCAATGGCTTGCCCATGAGCTTTGCCAGTACCAGCAGTAGATCCCACGGAGGTGGGGGTTCCGCGACTGGAGGAAATGTGATCAAGGCCTTTGAAAAGTGCCAGACCACCTTCTCCTGCGCCACCGACTGCTTCCGGCCCCGCTCGGTAAGCAGAGATGGCTGCCAGGTGCACCCTTAGGGTCGCTGACCTAAGCCCTGACTAGAAAGGGACCATAAATAGTCCAAGATGCTTGCCAAGGAACAGGAGGAAGGGTCCAAGCCCTTGTTCCTGACACCAAATGGAAAACCTTTTCCATTTGAAGGCATAGCATTTTCTGGTCGACTTTACGGGACGCCTCAACTACATTGAGGACCTCCTGCCGGAAAGACCCAAGGCCTGGAACTCTAGCCGCCAGGAACCAGGCCGTCAGGTGCAGGGATTGAAGGTCCGGATGGAACGCCTTCCCTGATTGACTGAGAGCAGGTCCGGCGAGCTGGAAGCTGCCGCGGAGTCCTGGAGCTGAGACTGAGGAGATCTGGGTACCAGAACTGGCGAGGCCAGTCTGGGGCTATCAGAATCACCTGCGCCTTGTCCCTCCTCGCCTTGAGAAGCACCTTGTGGATCAAGGGAAATGGGGGAAAGGCGTAAAAGAGGCCTGGGGTCCACTGCCTCGAGAAGGCATCCCCCTGCAGCGAGCCCTGCTGAGGGGGCGGCATGGAACAGACTCAGCTCGCTGCTCCCCTGAGGCAAACAGGTCCACCTGAGGTGTGCCCCAATGGGAGAACAGATGCTGTACTACCTCTGGCAGGAGAGACCACTCGTGGGATGCAGCCCCTATCCGGCTCAGGGCATCGGCCAGGGTGTTGGAGGCTCCTGCCACGTGAATGGCTAGGAGATCCGCCTCCAGGCTGCGCACGAGTGACCAAATGCGGAGAGCTTCCTTGCATAGAAGCATGGAGCACGCCCCGCTTCCTGGCGGTTTAGATAGTACATGGTCGTGGGTATTGTCCGCCTGACTCGGACCACTTGACCCGGAGGAACGGAGCAAAGGCGGTGAGAGCTAGGCGGACCGCCGAGCTCCAGCAGGTTGATGTGGCATCGGACTCCAGGGGACCAGAGGCCATGAGCCCGTGTTCCCCAGATGGGCACCCCAACCCATCAGAGAGGCATCGGTCGAGAGAGACCGCCGGCTCGGGCGGACGAACGGATGCCCTCCTGCAAATGATCTGGAACGGTCCACCACTGGAGAGCTGCCCACATCCCCTGTGTCACCGACACAAGCTGGTCCAAGGGATCGCAGCGCCAGACCACTGGCTGGCCAGTCCCCACTCGAAGGGACGATGTTCCAGCGGGCCCAACGGACCACGCTGGTGCAGGCCGCCATGAGACCCAGGAGGCGAGAAGTCCCGGCAGGGCGCAATTGCCCAACCAGAAATGATCGGGCAAAGGAGGAAAGAACCTCGGCCCTGTCCGCCGGAGCCGCGCCTGGCTCGAAGAGAGTCGAGCCGCGCCCGATGAATAGAATCACCTGCTTCAGCTCGGAGTCCGACTTGGCCTCGCTTGATAAGGAGGCCCAGTTGAGAGCAGACCTGGAGGGCCAGATCTCTGGACCACTCCGCCTCCTTCCTGGAGGGAGCTGCTATCAGCCAGTCGTCCAGGTAAGGGTACACCCGACCCTCGCGCCAAGAGGGAATGCTGTCACCACTGCCATGCATTTGGTGAAGACCCTGGGAGCTGGAGACAAGTCAAGGGCATGGCTTGGAACCTAAGAGGATCCTTCCACTGGAAGCGAAGGAATCTCTGGTGAGACGGACGGATAGGGACGTGAAAACGCTGCCCTGCAAGTCCAGAGAGCAGAACCACACGCCGCTGCTCCAAGGATGGTATTATCTGAGCCAGAGTGACCATCCTGAAGGTTCGAGACCTTAGGAACTTGTTTAGGTCGTGTAGGTCGGAGAATGGGCGCCAGCCCCCGTCTGCTTCGGAACCAGGAAGTACCTGGACACAAACCCTGGGTCTGAAGGAGGGTCCACCACCTCTTACCACCTCCTTCTGGAGGAGGAGGCGATGTCGGTTCGACGAGCCGCCAGTGAGGCTGGGGATCCCGAAGCCCCCCGAGGGGGGACGGCTCTGAAGGGTGGTGCCTGCTCGAATTCCAGAGGCAGGCCTCTTCCCACCACCTCCAAGACCCACCTGTCCGTGGTAACAGCGGACCAGGCGGAACGGAAGTGCCGGAGCCGTCCCCCCACGGGGGGACCCAGGGGTAAGGTGACGGGAATGGGGGCGACACCCCTCAGCCCGTCACTGGGCAGGCTTGGAGGAGGGACCGGCCGAGGGACCTCCTGGGCCCTTTCCTCCCTGCCTCCTGTTAGAGGAAGCCGGCGGCTTGGGTTTGGGATGCCAAGGCCGAGCCTGCTGGCCCTGACGTTGCTGGGCCGGGCGCCCCGGGGGCACAGAAGGACGAAAGGGCTTAGGCTGTGGTTTGCAGCCTTTGTCCTTCTGAGCGGAAGACACCGAGTCCAAGGTGGCATTGGACTTCTCGATCCTCTGCAGGTGACCTTCCACCCCAGGGCCGAAGAGGTCAGTCCCCAAAAAGGGAACATCCGCCAACTTGTGCTGGGTATCCGGAGTAAAGGTGGATATCCTCAGCCAAGCCCGCCGACGATAGCCACTGCGGCCGCCACCGATCTGGCACATGAGTCCCTATATCCAAAGCAGTCTGGAGCTGCTGTTTGGCCACTGCCTTGCCGTCCTGGTCCCGCACCTGCTTAACCGTAGTCTGCAGATCGGCGGGAAGATGAGGATGACCTCATCCAGGGAGCCCAACAGGGCATGAGAAAATGTGCCATGAGGACGGTCAACTGGCCTGACGAAGACCGAGAGAGGACGAGCGAGACTTTTCGCCCGACATAGTCCAATTTCTTGGACCTTGTCAGGAGGTTTGTCCACATCCCTCGCGCAGTGCCGCGCTACCGGAAAACGCTGTCGGTAACCAACCCTCCGCAGAGGGGGTTCCAAAACCGGACAAGGAACCGTAGACCGTGATACTTCCTGGCCATCCTGACCGGGCGCAGGGCAGGAAGCAGGGCGCTGCCAAAGCTCCAGTGCCGACCCACTATGGCCTCGCCACCGGAAAGGCCTCCGCCGGAGAATCCCCTCGGTCCAGAATCTCCGTGAGGGGATACCTGGCCCGTTTGGAAACGGGTTCGAGCTCCATCCCGGTAGACTCCGAGATGAGCCGAAGCAGTCCTAGGAAGGACAACGGGCTATCGTCCATTGACTGACCTCCTGAAGACCCAAGTCCAGTAGCTTGAGAAAAGGAGGAATCATCTTCGACTCGGAAGAATCAAGAGCTGCTTCTGGCCTGAGCCACCCTTCACCTGCCGAGGTCGGCCGGGGAGGGTAACTGACAGCCGATGGGGTAGACCTCAGCCAACCGAGAATCCTTGGTCGGAGCCCCATTGGTGGCTGTGGAGGCGGAGGTTCCACCGGAATCGGTGGAGCAGCTGGTTTGGCCGAACAACCGCCTGGGGTGTAGGGGCTGTGTCGGCCGTGGCCCGCACAGCTACTTAATGGCCGGGAAGGCGACGGGCTCGGGCTTATTCCCCGGCCAGGAGGAGCTGTTACAACATAAGGTCCTCGACTGTCCGACGTAATTACGCCGAGCTTCCTCATCCGGTGAGGAGGACGAGGACGAGCGGCGACGCTTTCCATCAAAGTGCCGAGACCGAGACCGCTTATGACGGTGGGATCGGGCTGGACCGCCAAGAGGTCCGAGACCGAGACCGAGTCCCGAATTTCCGAGGTCGGTGCGGGAGGTGTCGGCCGGAACCGCACTCTTCGCTCGGATGGTCCATCCGAGGGCCCGGAACCGAGGCACAGGCGAGCCCACGGATCCTCAACCTCCGGGGAACCGGGAGAGGGGAATCTCGGCGCTAAAAGGCGACAGCCCATCCAATGGGTCGAGAAAAATCTCGACTTCATCGGTGGGAGTCTCGGTCAACTGACCTGACGGGGACACCGTGAGGCCAGTGGCCGAAGCCGAGCGGTCGACCGAAGCCGACGGTCGACGGCCCGGGGAGAGGGACCTTTCCCGCTCCCAAGAGCGTCGACGGAGGGACTTACCCCTGTCCCTCTTTTTGGACCGAGAATAAGGTCCAGCAGACGCAGGCCCTTCTCCTTTAGTGGAGAGGGACAGACAAAGCTCCTTAAAGAAGCAGTGTAGGAAGAACCCAGAGAGAGCGGGATAAATGCCGCGGCCGAGGAAGATACGCCCCGCCTCCTCCTCTTCGAGGGCGTACCATCCGCCGAGCTGATCCGCCGAAACCCGCCGCCGCTGGACACCGCCAACCGGGCCTCTTGACTTCACCGAGGGAACGCTCGGACGGCCCAGTTGCAATCGGGCAGCACGGTCTTCGAGGGACGTAGGTCGGTGAAAGATGAGCACAGGTCGAAGCCCGCGGTCGTGCTCAAGGCCTAAGCAGTAGACACACGTGAGTGTGGATCCGTCCGAGACATCTTCTGCCCATGGGCATCTCAGAACCAGTCGATTGGTCCATCGCGAGTCACGAGGGATAGAAGATCGAAGTCTTTTGCAAAATTTATTTTAAATCCGTAAACGGAGAAATAGGAACCAGTCCTTAAACGAGGCGTTAAGGAGGGAACCTGAGCTTCCAAGCGGTAAGGAAGATCTGGGCCATGGGAGCCGAGTTATACCACCCGGTGGGTGGGAGGAGCAAGCTTGAAGACCTTCCGGCAAGATTTAAAGCGGCAAGGATACCTGCCAATGAGTGTGGATGAACAACATATCCATGTCCCTAGAACAAGAAGTTGTCATCCCTCTGTACAGACAGTTGGTGAGACCCCATCTGGAATACTGTGTCCAGTTCTGGAGACCCCATCTCCGCAAGGACATAGACAGGATAGAGGCAGTCCAGAGGAGGGCAACTAAAATGGTGCAGGGTCTGCAAGAGAAGCCGTATGAGGAGAGACTAAAGGAGCTTAATATATATACCCTTGAGGAAAGAAGGGAGAGGGGGGACATGACAGAAACTTTCAAGTACCTCAAGGGAATCAACAAAGTCCAAGAGGGTAGCATCTTTCAGAAAGAGAGACTTGCAAGAACAAGGGGACACAATTTAAAGATAGAAGGAGGGCGGTTCAGGGCCAATGTAAGGAAGTATTATTTCACAGAGAGGGTAGTGGATGCATGGAACAGCCTTCCTGAGGAAGTTGTGGGGTCTAAAACTGTGGGAGAATTCAAGAATGCATGGGACAGACATAAGGCAATTCTTATGGGGGGCAGGAAGATATAGGCTGTTGGTTAACTAGGATCTGTGGCCTATCCTGTAGGTAGGGAAATGGGCAGACTAGATGGGCCTAGCGGTCCTTATCTGCCGTCAAAGTCTATGTTTCTATATTTCTATGCCTGTCACTGGCTGCAGGGTGGGGGTGGAATGGCAGGAGTATTACAGGCGACAATCCCAAGTCACACCCCCATGCCTGTCAGTCTCTACAGGGTGGGGCGTTATGGTCGGAAACACTAATGTTCCAGACGTTCATTGGTATTTTCACTCCAAATTTTTAAACATTTTTTTTGAGACCCCCACCTCATGAAGAGTGGCAATATCAGTTTGTTAGCGGACGGCTGATTTTGCACTGTGATTACGCCATTTGGCACCACTGGTGCGAAAAGACATTTCAAACAGAATGTGAAAAATTACAGCTGTACTGTTCATGGGGAGGTGTAAAACATGGCAATGTTGAAAATCTGGAATGAAAATATAAAAAACTGGGGAAGTCACAAGCATGCGTAGAAACTGTGCAACGCAAACCTGTGATGTAATTAGTTTGGTTTTTTTTATTTATTATTTATTTATTTTTATTTTTTTTTTACAGCAGATTGTCAGCACAAGAATTCTGGGACCTCTGCTCATGAACAGTGTCACTATGATTTTCTTAATCTGTTCACAGACACTGATTCCCACAGCGATACCATGTTCTGCTCGGAGCGACACACATTCGGCCAGGTGTGAAAAAATGACAGCCGTAGCTATTCATAAGAGTGTGCTGAAAATGCCAGTGTTGACAATCTGACTGAAAATATTACAAATTTGTGAACTTACGAGGTCGCGTGGAAACTGTGCAATGCACGCTCGTAACAGTCATTTTATGGATTTCTGTCATTAAATTTTCAACATAGCCATTTTAAGACCTCTGCTCATGAAAAGGGTCACTGTGATTTTCTTAATCTGTCCCAAACATTGATTTCGCACACCAACTGCGCTACTGTGCGCTACATGCGCAGACACATTTTGGGAGAAATGTGAAAAATGACAGCTGTACTACTCATAAGGAGGTGTGGTAAAATGGCAATGTTGAAAATCTGGAAGCGAAACATTAAAAATTCGCAAACTTACGGTGCGTAGGAACTGCACAATGCATTTCCAGAAACAGTCATTTTGGATTATCACTAAATTTTCAACATAGGGTTTTGGGGGCCTACCTCAAACTGTGACACTGTTTCGTAAATCATTCCCGAAAGGTGGTTCAGCGCAGTGACCGCGAAATCACCTTGCAGGACCGAACAACAAAATGACAGTGCCAGAATTTCATGAGGTGGGGTCCCAAGAACTCCATGTTGAAAATCTGGTGAAAAAACTCCCCAAAATGCCTGAGATATGCATTAAAGTTGAAAAACTCTATTCCATTACATAGCTTACCGGCACTGCCCCAGTTCGCGGTCGGCTGAAGAGTGAAGACATGTTCCCAGTCCACTGAAGATCGTCGCACCGAACTCCGGAGGCAAGTATGGGGTGAGGTGGGGGTGTAGGGAGGCAGGGTGCGTAAAGGGTGAGCGCGAGTGGGGGGACAAGACAATCAACGAGGGACCGTTTTTTGTTTTTAGATAATTTTTTCTTTTAGGAAGACAACGCGGGACTTTTACCATGCTGGGGTGGGCTCCCAGCATGGTAGCTGGAACTTTTGTTTTTGGGGGTGCAATGGAGCAGACTAGGGATTGGGCACCCCCGGCCATACAGAGATTTGGCATCTTGGTGTGGGCTCCCAGTGTGGCACCTGGAAGTGTGTTTGGGGGGGGCCAGCAGTTTGACGTTTGCTACGCTGGGGTGGGCTCTCAGCATGGCACGTGGAAGTGTGTTGGGGGTGCTGAGCCAGCCGTGGATTCGCACCCTCGCCAGCTGTACGAGAGCATATGAGCACGCTGGGGTGGACTCCACTGTGCACCTCTGGTGTTCGGGTGGGGGACTGTTTATGACAGAGAGTTCAGATGCAGTGCTGACGTAGGCAATTTGCATAATGCTGACAGTATACAAATTGTCTGCGGTGTTTTCTTTTTATCTATACGCCACTGCATCTGAACGGCTGTCAGACAGCTCGGACATTCATTGGTGTGGTGCAGCTGTGCCTGCAAAAGGAAGCAGGGCACTGGAAGTGGGGGAGGCACCCCGAACGAATTCTCGTACGGTGGCACTATGTTTCTTGCACATGCGTGCAAGCAAACATAATGATAACTCTGTTCCCAGGAACCACTAGAACTACTAAATAATATCCCACTAGTTTAAATATTTAGTAAAAAAAACTACTAGAGGCAGAATATCAACAAAAGTGTGAATAAATACCACTTTTTAAATAAAATAACAGTCTTGCAGCAAAGTTGCTGTGAAGCTCTTGGGGGGAAAATCTCACTGTCTGCATGGAAAAATTAAATCTGGTAGTTAGAGGACACCTAGAGGCAGAAGTTTTGAATGATGCATTCCAAGTTCTCTAATTTGCATACATTCTTCCTCAAAGTTCAGGGGGCAATCTGCAGCTCTGGACTAATGGTTAATTGTCCAATACTACTAGAAATACAAACAAACCACTTCTCAGTGCAGTTTAATCCCTGCAAGGCATATTTTAAATCAAGGATGGAAATGAGAAAGAAAAAGTGTGGCCCACTGGGAACTGAACCTCAGACCTCTGGTATGCCATTCCTGTGCTCTAACCATTACGCTACAGGCTCACATGGTCAAAGTGCCCAAGGAACTTCCTTAAATCCACACATTCCTTTCTCAAGTGTTGCATAATCCTGCAACTAGGAACATATCAGAAATACAAACAGACCAACCCTCTCAGTGCAGTTTAGCCCTTGCAAGACATTTTAAATCAAGGATGGAAATGAGAAAGGAAAACTGTGGCCCACTGGGAACGGAACCTCAGATCTCTGGTATGCCATTTCAGCACTCTAACCATTAAGCTACAGGCTCATATGGCTACTAGGAGATTCCTGGGGTTTGAAGAGACCCTTTCCTACATTCTCTGCTGTCCTCCCTTCTGGACACTGATGCCACTCCATTACTGTATTCATCTTGTTCAACAGACAACAGTTACTATATTTTTGTTGGTTTTTATTTTAACTACAGATTCATAAACAGGCAACCGTGGGCTACAAAAGGCTGTTTCACTGAGGCCAGGCAACATTAGGAACCACAGGAGCAAAGCTGGAATTGACTTATGTCAGCAGAACCCCTCAAGGAAGATCCCAGCGCCTCTACCATTCTCTTTTTCAGACTGTAGACACTGCAGAGCACATTTTACTTCAACAGGGTCACCACTCACTGCTTTTATTTATTACTGAAAACTGTTTTACGTTATTTAACTAAGAGAGTCTCAAGTTACCCACTTCAAAATTCCAAATTTGTATCTTCTATTTAAATGCTCTAGTTTCATCTGCAGGGTATACATTTTTCTCTTAATATGGAAAAAAACCCACATCATTTGAAATTACAAGTTGAGTTTAAATCTGTTTTATATATTCGACTTATGTGTCTCTTATGGTTCAGTGCCTCTGTTTCCAATTCCTTTCTGTACCAGAACAGCTCAGTTACAAAGTTCTTGTAGACCAAAAAACAAACTGCAGAGAAAATCAAACTCTCGAACTACAGGAGGCACAGTAACCATACACGTAAACATGTAAAATGCAGATCTCAAAGACAAAAGTGAAATGAGGCATTTGTTAATTACAATTAAGATGTTAAAACTATTAGGATTTATTTTACAGAAGTAAATTTTCAAACCAGTGTTCAGCTTTGAGTCCAATCACACTGCTACTGTCAGCCTTGAGATCAGCGACTCTGAGGTCAGGACTGAGAAGGACTTCTGATTTTCAGAGTAGCACTCAATGGGTCTTTAGGAGTGAGACTAGCTAGTAAAGAACAGCACAGGTCTAACTAGTTTAAGTCTAGAATACAATGAGGAGCCCTGTAAAGCAGCCTGAATGGGGTGGCAGGTGTGTGGCTTGCCTCATTTGAGACAAATGATGAAAAGCACTTCAAAATTTTATACTGGGCTTACCTGCACGTGATAGCAGGGTCCAAAGATACCCTTGTAGAATGGCTACACCCTTTTCATGGAACCATAAGACAGAAAGCGAATACACTAGCGGGCAAGCTGTATAGCAACACCCACCAGGATGTGGCACCACCCTTATCTGTTTCTGACAGGGATATCTCGCAGGATCCTGCAGGAAACCAATGTCATTCAACATAGTCTGCCTCACAGGGACATCATTTTCTGTCTCAAGGTACTAAGAAACAGCTGATGATGCCTTGATTTAGGATAGGACAGATTCAGACCACATATTTATGTACTGTCGACACTCACCTGTCAGCCCAATACCTCATTTGAAAGCCGTGCACCGATTTTCTGAATGATCCTGCACACCCATACTCCCCTCTAGCTCCCATCCCTTCTGACACTCCCCCTTGCTTCAGAGAAACATGCAGCTGCACACTAGGGGAGCATTTCGTTTCATCATCCACATAGCAGTGAACACAAGCAGGCACTGGCACCCTTGTGAGTGTGCACACCAACACTGCGCACCATTCAGGAGTGCATACAGATACAAACTGTGCATAGTAGTGAGCACGTGTACATACAGACTAGGACTCTTACAACTGTTCAGATAGCCAAACAAAAATCTATTAAAAAAAGGCAAGCAACAAGTAAAATTAAAATAGTTTATACACAACCCCACCCTCAGCACACTTCACCTTTTTGTAAACTAATATCCAACCACCCCTTCAAATTTCTGAATAAAATATTTGTAGTACACCAAGATAAAACAATGGGACTCCATATACAGTGATGCAGGCCTGCAAGGGGAGATAGCATTTTTTTTTTTTTTACATAATAAAATCAATTCAAATATTTTAGAGGTAAAGGGTCTAGGCAGGGATCACCACACTGCCCCATTTGTAGAATGCTCTCCTCTCCATGTGCAGTGACACCTCAGGCTAGGAATTGGCAATTTCCAACACAGTTTGGGCAACTGCAGCAGGCAAGAAGGACTGGCTTCACCCTGGATGTGGCACTGGAGCGAAAAGTGCTTGACGCCATCTGCTGGGGAGAAACAGGTAGCGCAACCCAATTGTTGACATGCAGAACCAACCAGAACTGCCTAAATTTTTAGTGGTTGGACCTGAAGGATTGTCAAGAGACTCTGCTTAGAGTTACTGGGGCATTTATCTGTACACTGTCACATATTCCACAAAAACAGGTGGGTGTGAGAGTTTGTGGGGTAAAATATAACAAATACCCACCAGAATTTTTTTTTTTTAAATCTAGAACAATTTTGACATTCTTGTAACTTTTTAATTTAAAAACATGCATTTTAAATTGTTTCTCATTAGAAAGGACGAGGAGGAGGAGACTGCGCTGTCAAGGGTACAGGTAAGCACTAAAACATAAAAGAGAGGGTGCTGCAACTGGAAATTCCAGAGGAGCTCCTGCTGTTCAAGTTCAACCGGAGAAACACACCGGAGTAATTTCAAAGACGCTTGTTTTCCGTTCTGTGGTGGAGGAAAAGTGCTGCTGTCCATCTGTTCCTCCTCATCCGGCTATTTTGACAGCTCGTTGGATAACCAATCCAGACCCTCATACAACCCAGTGCCCTGGTTGGCACATGTTGCCTGAACATGCCACTGCAAAGGAAACAAAGACAGATGAGTAAGAAACAGGCTTATGTTAGAGGACCCAAGGTTCAAACAATAATTACAGGGGCTATTAAAGAGCACAAAACCAGACTGCCTATCCGTAACTGACAAAAGTTGCAGTATGTAAGCAGGACAGCACCACAAACCACCTACACAGGCAAAATTCTGTTCAAATTCAGCAGGGACACTTATCCAACTTATCAGTTCCCCTGCCTCACCTAAACCTGCTCAACTACACAGTGTGGAGAAGAGGCAAAATGTGGCACTTGTTAACAATGGAGATCAAAAAGTTAATCATGGCAACAGTAGTTCTTGTAATAAACATGTAATCCTCACAAATGGCTACATCTCGCACAGTGTGGTTGCCAAGCAGATGGAGCGGAGTTTTTATCTATTCAGAGCACCCTATGTGGTGAATGCATGCTCCCTGCTGTCCAACCACCAGATCTATGTTACAGAGACATGACATTGATAACCCTATTTTGTTATACATTTAATCACAAATTTCAAAAACAGAATTTGTAACTTTTAAAAACATTTCTTTTAATGCTCAAGCATCAAACTTAGCCTACTGATCATGCTCAACCCTTTACCCCAAGAATCACAAGGAGAGGGTTTGTGAGGATTACTTGCTTCTCCCCACAGGAAGGATTACCAATAACCACAGATGTTAGAGAGATGCTCCTTCACAGAGCCACACCTTTGGAACTAGCTGGTGCCACCCACGATGACGTATGTCACTGCTGCTGATACACATATGCCACGGGCAGTGTGAAACATTTTTCGTGTCAGGTTTTGACCTCTGCTAACCTCAGGCGTGACAAAGCCATGAGTGAGGTCTATAGCAGACAAACTCTGTCGCAAAAATACAGGTTACTCACCTGTAACAGGAGTTCTAGGAATGGTATATGTTGTTCATCCACACTCATTGGCAGGTATCCTTGCCGCTTTAAATCTTGCCGGAAGGTCTTCAAGCTTGCTCCTCCCACCCACCCGGGTGGTATAACTCTCGGCTCCGCCCCATGATGCCAGATCTGGCCCGCTGGAAGCTCAGGTTGTGCGTCGAAGCCGGGGAGGTCGGGTGGTCGTGTGGATGAACAACATACCATTCTAGAACTCCTGTTACAGGTGAGTAACCTGTATTTCTAGGACATGGATATGTTGTTCATCCACACTCATTGGCAGACTCCTAGCAGTTCTCCCGGAGGAGGGAGGCAAGACGCACCCCCAATACTTACTTGGGAAAGAGAGACTGGAGAACCGAGGCCCCAAAACCAGCATCCCGCTGACTCAAGGTCGATGTGGTAATGGGTAATGAAGGTGTTTGCTGACTTCCAGGTAGCAGCCCTGCAGATTTCCTGGATAGGGACGTCCCTGGAAGCAGCCACCGTTACAGCAGTATGGCGGGTAGAATGAGCTCTTATCCCTCTGGGAGGCTCCATGCCCGCCAACTTATAGCAGAGATCTATGCAGGAGGTTACCCACCTGCTTATCGTCCGCTTGGCTGCAGGTCTGCCAGATGCGGCTTCAGCGTAGGTGACAAACAGCTGGCGAACCTCTCCCCGAATTTCAGCCGTGCGCTCCTTATAATAAGCGAGCGCCCTTCTAGGGTCCAGAGTATGGAGCCTATATTCGCCTCCGAGGTGTGATTGGGTAGAACACCGCAGAGTCAACACCTGATTAAGGTGAAACTCCACACCACCTTCGAAGGAATTTCGGTGGGGCAGGGACAACCTTGTCCCTGTGGAAGACCAGGTAAGGAGACTCGGGAAAGCCTGGAGCTCTCCCATCCTTCTGGCTGACGGATAGCCACCAAGAAGGCGGTCTTCCACGACAGGTGAGAGAGAGCACACCTGTGCATAGGTTGAATGGCTTGCCCATGAGCTTTGCCAGTACCAGCAGTAGATCCCACGGAGGTGAGGGTTCCCGCACTGGAGGAAATGTGATCAAGGCCTTTGAAAAGCCAGACCACCTTCTCCCTGCGCCACTGACCGCTTCCGGCCCGCGCCCGGTAGCAGAGATGGCTGCCAGGTGCACCCTTAGGGTCGCCGACCTAAGCCCTTGACTAGAAAGGACCATAAATAGTCCAAGATGCTTGCCAAGGAACAGGAGGAAGGGTCCAAGCCCTTGTTCCTGACACCAAATGGAAAACCTTTTCCATTTGAAGGCATAGCATTTTCTGGTCGACCTTACGGGACGCCTCAACTACATTGAGGACCTCGCGGAAAGACCCAAGGCCTGGAACTCTAGCCGCCAGGAACCAGGCCGTCAGGTGCAGGGATTGAAGGTCCGGATGGAACACCTTCCCTGATTGACTGAGAGCAGGTCCGGCGAGCTGGAAGCTGCCGAGTCCTGGAGCTGAGACTGAGGAGATCTGGGTACCAGAACTGGCGAGGCCAGTCTGGGGCTATCAGAATCACCTGCGCCTTGTCCCTCCTCGCTTTGAGAAGCACCTTGTGGATCAAGGGAAATGGGGAAAGGCGAAAAGAGGCCCGGGTCCATTGCCTCGGAAGGCATCCCCTGCAGCGAGCCCTGCTGAGGGGCGGGCATGGAACAGACTCAGCTCGCTGCTCTCCTGGAGGCAAACAGGTCCACCTGAGGTGTGCCCCAAAGGGAGAACAGATGCTGTACTACCTCCGCAGGAGAGACCACTCGTGAGATGCAGCCCCTATCCGGCTCAGGGCATCGGCCAGGGTGTTGGAGGCCCTGCCACGTGAATGGCTAGGAGATCCGCCCAGGCTGCGCAGCGAGTGACCAAATGCGAGAGCTTCCTTGCATAGAAGCATGGAGCGCCCCGCCTCGGCGGTTTAGATAGTACATAGTCGTGGTATTGTCCGCCTGGACTCGGACCACTTGACCCCGGAGGAACGGAGCAAAGGCGGTGAGCTAGGCGGACCGCCTGAGCTCCAGCAGGTTGATGTGGCATCGACTCCATGGGACCAGAGGCCATGAGCCCGGTGTTCCCCAGATGGGCACCCCAACCCATCAGAGAGGCATCAGTCGAGCAGAGACCGCCGCTCGGGCGGACGAACGGGATGCCCTCCTGCAAATGATCTGGAACGGTCCACCACTGGAGAGCTGCTCCACATCCCCTGTGTCACCGGCCAAGCTGGTCCATGGGATCGCAGCATTGTGACCACTGGCTGGCCAGTCCCCACTGAAGGACGATATTCCAGCGGGCCCAACGGACCACGCTGGTGCAGGCCGCCATGAGACCCAGGAGGCGCGAGAAGTCCCGGCAGGGCGAATTGCCCAACCAGAAATGATCGGGCAAAGGAGGAAAGAACTCGCCCATGTGCGCCGTGCGCGCTTGCTCAAGAGAGTCGAAAGGCGCCTGATGAATAGAATCACCTGCTTCGGCTCGAGTTCGACTTGGCCTCGTTGATAAGGAGGCCCAGTTGAGAGCAGACCTGGAGGCCAGATCTCTGACCACTCCGCCTCCTTCCTGGAGGGAGCTGCTATCAGCCAGTCGTCCAGGTAAGGGTACACCCGACCCTCGGCGCCAAGAGGAATGCTGTCACCACAGCCATGCATTTGGTGAAGACCCTGGGAGCTGGAGACAAGCCGAAGGGCATGGCTTGGAACTCGAAGAGGATCCTTCCGCCCGAAGCGAAGGAATCTCTGGTGAGACGGGACGGATAGGGACGTGAAAAAACGCGTCCTGCAAGTCCAGAGAGCAGAACCACACGCCGCGTTCCAAGGATGGTATTATCTGAGCCAGAGTGACCATCCTGAAGGTTCGAGACCTTAGGAACTTGTTTAGGTCGTGTAGGTCGAGAATGGGGCGCCAGCCCCCCGTCCGTTTCGGAACCAGGAAGTACCTGGACACAAACCCTGGGTCTGAAGGAGGGTCCACCACCTCTCTTACCACCTCCTTCTGGAGGAGGAGAGCGATGTCGGCTCGACGAGCCGCCAGTGAGGCTGGGGATCCCGAAGCCCCCCGAGGGGCGACGGCTCTGAAGGGTGGTGCCTGCTCGAATTCCAGAGGCAGGCCTCTTCCCACCACCTCCAAGACCCACCTGTCCGTGGTAACAGCGGACCAGGCGGAACGGAAGGCTGGAGCCGCCCCCACGGGGACCTAGGGCAAGGTGACGGGATGGGGCGACACCCTCAGCCCGTCACTGGGCAGGCTTGGAGGAGGGACCGCCGAGGGACCTCCTGGGCCCTTCCTCCTTGCCTCCTGTTAGAGGAAGCCGGCGGTTTGGGTTTGGGATGCCAAGGTCGAGCCTGCTGGCCCTGACGTTGCTGGGCGCCCCGGGGCACAGAAGGACGAAAGGGCTTAGGCTGTGGTTTGCGGCCTTTGTCCTTCTGAGCGGAAGAGACCGAGTCCAAGGTGGCATTGGACTTCGATCCTCTGCAGGTGACCTTCCACCCCAGGGTCAAGAGGTCAGTCCCCAAAAGGAACATCCGCCAACTAGTGCTGGGTATCCGAGTAAAGGTGGATATCCTCAGCCAAGCCCGCCGACGATAGCCACTGTGGCCCACCGATCTGGCACATGAGTCCCCTATATCCAAAGCAGTCTGAGCTGCTGTTTGGCCACTGCCCTGCCCTGGTCCCGCACCTGCTAACCGTAGTCTGCAGATCGGGGGAAGATGAGGGATGACTCATCCAGGGAGCCCAACAGGGCATGAGAAAAATGTGCCATGAGGACGGCCGAACTGGCCTGACGAAGGCCGAGAGGGACGAGCGGAGACTTTTCACCGACATAGTCCAATTTCTTGGACCTTGTCAGGAGGTTTGTCCACATCCCGGCGCGCCGGGCCCGAAAACGCTGTCGGTAACCAACCCCTCAGCAGAGGGTGTTCAAAACCGGACAAGGAACCGTAGGGACCGTGATACTTCCTGGCCATCCTGGCCGAAGGCGCAGGGCAGGAAGCAGGCGCTGCCAAAGCCCAGTGCCGACCCACTATGGCCTCGCCACCGGAAAGGCCTCCGCCGGAGAATCCCCGTCCAGAATCTCCGTGAGGATACCTGGCCCGCTTGCAAACGGGTTCGAGCCCATCCCGTAGACTCGAGATGAGCCGAAGCAGTCCCTAGGAAGGACGACGGCTATCGCCCATTGACTGACCTCCTGAAGACTCCAAGTCCAGTCGCTTGGAGAAAAGGAGGAATCATCTTCGACTCGGAAGAATCAAGAGCTGCCTCTGGCCTGAGCCACCCTTCACCTGCCGAGGTCGGTCGGGAGTGAGGGTAACTGACAGCCGATGGGTAGACCCTTAGCCGACCGAGAATCCTTGGTCGGAGCCCCAATTGGTGGCTGTGGAGGCGGAGGTTCCACCGAATCGGTGGAGCAGCTGGTTTTGGCCGAACAACCGCCTGGGTATAGGCTCGGATAAGTCGAGGGTTGTGTCGGCCGCTCCGTGACAGTTACTTAATGGCCGGGAAGGCGACGGGTCGGCTTATTCCCGCCAGGAGGAGCTGTTGCAACATAAGGTCCTCGCATCGCCGACGCATTTACGCCGCTCTCCTCATCCGGAGGAGGAGGACGAGGACGAGCGGCGACGCCGCTATCATGTGCCGGACCGCCTATGACGGTGGGATCGGCTGGACCACGAAGAAGTCCGAGACCGAGACCGAGAGTCCCGGAATTTCCGAGGTCGGTGCGGGGAGGTGTCGGCCGGAACCGGCACTCCCTTCGGCTCGGATGGTCCATCCGAGGGCTCCGGAACCGGAGGCATAGGCGAGCCCACGGATCCTCAACTCCTCCCGGGGAACCGGAGAGGGGAATCTCGCTGCTAAAGGCGACAGCCCGTCAATGGGTCGAAAATCTCGACTTCATCGGTGGAGTCTCGGCCAACTGACCTGACGGGACACCGTGAGGCCAGTGGCCGGCCGAGCAGTCGATCAGCCGACGGGTCGACGGCCCGGAGAGGACTTTCCGCCCAAGAGCGCCGACGGAGGGACTTACCCTCGTCCTCTTTTTGACCGAGAATAAGGTCCAGCAGACACAGGCCCTTCTCCTTTAGTGGAGAGGGACAGACAAAGCTCCTTAAAAGAAGCCGTAGGAAGAACCCAGAGAGAGCGGGATAAATGCAGCGGCCGAGGAAGATACTGCCCCGCCGCCTCTTCGAGGGCGCACCATCCGCCGAGCTGATCCGCCGAAAGCCCGCCGGGCCATGGACACCGCCAACCGGGCCTCCTTGGACTTCACCGAGGGAACGCTTCTCGGACGGCCCAGTTGCAATCGGGCAGCACGGCCTTCGAGGACGAGAGGTCGGTGAAAGATGAGCACAGGTCGCAAGCCTGGCGGGTCGCGCTCAAGGCCTAAGCAGTAGACACACGTGGAGTGTGGATCCGGTCTCGAGATATCTTCGAGCCCGCATGGGCATCTCCGAACTGGGAGTCGATTTGTCCATCGTGAGTCATGAGGGATAGAAGATCAAAGTCTTTTTGCAAAATTTATTTTTAAATCCGCAAACGGAGAATAGGAACTGAGTCACAAACGCAGAGCGCATGAGGAACCTGAGCTCGTAAGGAAGATTCAAGGCCATGGGGCGGAGCTGAGTTATACCACCCGGTGGGTGGAGGAGCAAGCTTGAAGACCTTCCGGCAAGATTTAAAGCGGCAAGGATACCTGCCAATGAGTGTGGATGAACAACATATCCATGTCCCTAGAAAAACAAATTATTGTCACAATGCCTGTGGCATATTTTGTTTATGCAATGGGATTCTGGCAAAACCAAAAAACTCAAGTTTCAACTGAACAACAACTTGGAAATCTGCAGCAAACTGAATGCTCATTCCGGTCTTGGTGATGCTGATGACATGGCTGCAGTGGAAATAAATGCTGATGACATGCCTGGAGTGTATATAAAAGATTTTTTTACACTTCAGGTGCATCATCACTGCAACTAAATGTGTATTTACAGATTTGTAGTCTCTTCCCTACTGCATAAATATCACACACACACAGTAACCCTCCCATAACAGACACCTGCTTATAACGGACAGATCCATTTTGTCAAAAGTCAGAGCTATGACAGCAATGTTAAAAATCCCATTCATACCATATTCTGCAACCCATGTATAGTGGACACGGTGAGCTCATCTGTATCTGTTGCCTGCTGTCACCAGATTATTCAACTGGTTCATTTGGCACTATAAGGACATCACTCACCTCACCTGAGGCTAGATTTTAAAAAAAGGGTGAAGTGCAGCACAGAAGTTTGCACTGTGCCTTGCCATTGCCCAGGGTGCAAATAGTGCCATTTACAATGAGACAGCCCACTGCACTATCCAACTGTGAATAGCTGCAGGTGGGAGCAGCGCTAACCCAGGGAAAGCACTTGGAACTGCAGCAGCACTGCCCCCAACAGCCAGCCAGCCAGGTGAATAGGCTGCTGGCAATAGCGCTCAGATGCTCATATGCCATTCACGAAGGAAGGCATGCAAATGAGCCCACTGGGCATGCAAGGCGTTAGTGGCCATTAGCATACCCATTATGGGCTCGCTTTCATCTTAGTACTGTGGCAGTGCTTGCCACCCCCAGCCCAAGCCCCACACAGCCACATTCCCCCACTGTCAAGTCGTGACCCCTCCGGCCCCGATCACGGAGCAGAGGGTGTTAAAAAAAAAAAAAAAAAAATCCCCCAACCGCTAATTAAAAAAACACTCTTTCCATACTGTGGTGGCCCCCCACTCCCCAATTACCCACCCAGTAATCAAGAAACACCTTTTCCATAATGTAGTCGTCCCTCCCCATTCCCGGATGGCCCTATTACCCCCAATATTAAAATCAACCTGTTTCCGTAATGCAGTGGTCCCCCCAACCCCCCACCCACTCTTAAGCACACCCCACCCCGCTCCCCTCACCCCAGCACTGCACCGGTCAGCTAGCAGCACAGCCCTCCATACACCTCCATGGCTACTGGCCGACTGAACTGTCATTGACAGCTTACAGTATTCACTACAAGCCCATTGGTGTCTGCAATTTCCTGAAGAGCTTGAAACTGTACCATACTGCGAGGAATGGGCGACTACTCCAACCAGGCAGAGAAGAGAGGCAAACGTTCCAGAAAGAAAGCCAAAAGGAAGGACACAGAGCAGGAGAAGACCAAGCATGCAGTAACGGACATGTGTTCCACAGAATTCCATCTGAAAATACAGAATGGGGTAGGTGGGAGTGTGAGCTGTGGCTCTATGGAGGCAAGTCTCTCCAAGACCATCTGTTTCTGGTAACTGATCAATTTTCAAGGCAATCTCCTTCCATAAAGTCGCACCTTTGGAACAATTCCCAAGCAGTAAAAGGCTACAGAATGAAAGGAAGGCCATAAGTGATGGCACAAAGTTTCTTAAGGCAGTAGGCCTTGGAGTACAGAAAGGCTGAAAGCCCACTGATGGGACACCAGATCTAGACTGCAGTGTTTTCTGAAGATATGGACAGAACTCCACATGGTAGCAGACTACACATCAGATGCCAAAACTGAACAAAAACAAGCAAAAGAAGTGGCCTTGCCATTTGTGGTATGCTCACGGACAGGGCCAGGAAAAAAAAAAATACTCGCCTTAGTAACTGTTTCTTCTAATGGAGTCTTGCTGTATTCTGACAATCTGCAGTTAGCCCCAGCCTTTAAACTGCCCCGGAGAATATAGGGTTAATTTTCTATGCAGTGCACAGAATGTTAAGCTTGAGCTCGATTGAGGTCTCTGTCTGCAGCACTTTGAAACCCAACCGTCAGATTCTTACGAGCAAACACTCACTGACTGTGGAAATTGTAAAAAATATTTTAATTAGCCAACTGGCAACAAAAAGTTTTGGATCCCCAAAGGAAGACTCAAGTCAGGAAACCCAAAACCCAAAAACTATTCAAATAAAGATTATAATATAAGCACCCAAGTGAAAAGGAGGGTGTGCTGAAGATGCCCTTGGGGTGCAACACTGCACCTGCCCACCCACTTCCCAAAAATAGGTTCTGAGAGGGGAGGCAGGGAGGGAGGTCAGAATACAGCAAGGCTCCATTAGAAGAAACATAATTACTAAGGTGAGTAATTTTTTCTTCAAACATGAAGTCTTGCTGTATTCTGACAATCTGCAGACTACCAAGCAGTACCTCCATGGAGGAGGGACAGAACCTACTTTGGGAATAGGCTCTGAAGTACTGCTATGTCAAACTGAGCATCACTCCTAGCCTGGCTATCCAAAGAGTAATGCTTGGTAAAGGTATGGACTGTTTTCCAGGTGGCTGCTTGACAAATTTCTAACAGAGGGATATCCCTGGCAGCAGCCAGGGAAGCAGCTGTACCTCTTGTCATATGAGCCCTCAGGCCTGAGGGTGGAATTTTTCCCCCGTTTCTCATAGCAGAATTGTATACAAGAAACAATCCACCTGGCAATAGTTCTCTTAGTGGCAGGTTTGCCCTTTCCCACTTCCCCATAAGTGAGGAATAACTGGAGGGAATCAAACCTGTGACCCTTGGTATGCTCTATGTAGTAGCTAAGGGCTCTTAACATCTAAACTGTGTAGCCTCCTCTCTCCTGAGGAAGAATGATCAGTGCAGAAAACAGGGAGAGACATGGACTGATTCAAATGGAAGTCTGAAACCACTTTGGGCAAGAACCTCCTAGTGGTTCTAAGGACCACTTTATCTCTATGGAATGAGATGAAATCAGGTTCCACTGACAGGGCTTGCAATTCACATATACGTCTGGCAGAGGTAATGGCTACCAAACACACAGTTTTCCAAGTCAAGTACTTAAGCTCTGCTGAAGACACAGGTGTAAATGGGGGTTGCATAAATTGAGCAATGCAAACATTTAAGTCCCAGGCAGGGGCAGGAACCCTAAAGGGAGGATTGGTATGAAGCAATCGCTTGAAAAACTTGCAGAATACAGGGTGAGATGACAGAGAGGAAGGCTTTCCCATTGACAGAAAAAACAGAAACAGCTGACAAGTGTACCTTGAGAGTAGCTGGTCTGAGGCCTAGACCATTAAGATGGACCAAATAATCCAGAACTGTAGGCAATTCAGCAGTGTTTGGGGATATATGCTTCTTAGAACACCAAATGCTGAATCTTTTCTATTTGGAGTCATAAGTCTTTCTGGTGGCAGGCTTTCGAGAGGCTTTGAGAATATCCAGAACACCTTGGGACAGATGCAAATCTGCATACTCTAGCTCTTCAAGAGCCATGCCTTGAGATTGAGGGACCGAAGATTGGGGTACCAAATCCTCCCCGAGAGGAGGTTAATAAGTTGTAATTCCTGGGGGACAGACAGGGGAAGATGGACTGCCAAGGACAGTAAGAGGGGGTACCAGGGCTGCTTGGCCCAGTCTGGAGCAATCAGAATCACTTTGCAGGGTTGTGACTTCACTTTGACCATAACGTTGAATAGTAGAGAAAAAGGAGGGAAGGCACAGAGAAATTTCCTTCCAGCTCAACATCAGAGCATTCAGAGGGACTGAGCTCAAGACCTGGAGTCTGCAACAAAACAGAGGAAGTTGGTGATTGTCTGGGGCTGCAAAGAGATCTACCTCTGGAGTGCCCCACCTTGAGAAAAATTACTTTTAATACCAGAGGGTCCAGGGTCCATTCGTGATGGCCCTGGGAGATCCTACTCAGAGCATCTGCTAGCACATTGTCCTTCCCTAAAAGGTGGACTGCAATCAGAGAGATCTGAAGAGAATAAGCCAGGGAACACAATTTCATGGCTTCTGTGCACAAGGCTGTGGACCGAGTGCCTCTCTGCTTGTTGATGCACCACATGGTGGTGGTGGTGTCGTCTGTTCTGACCTGAACCACCTTGTTCTGCACTGACAGAGAAAGCTTGCAAGGCCAGAAAAACTGCCCTGAGTTCTAGGAGGTTGATATAAAGAAGGGATTCCTGAGGGGACCACAGTCCTTGGGCTGTGAGAGCCCCCAGATGGGCTCCCCACCCTAAAAGGGAAGTATCCGTGGTAAGGACCACCAAATGAGACTGATTAACAAATGGGACCCCTTGCCTTAAACTGTCCTGATCCTGCCACCATTGAAGAGCTTGGATCAGTGTCCGAGTCACTGGAATCAGTTTGGTAAGAAGATCCTTCCTTTGGTACCAAAAGGCCCTCAGATAGAACTGAATGTCCCTCATCTGGAATCTTGCCCCTTGGACCGCTGCTGTAGAAGCTGCCATGTGGCACAAGAGTTGAAGGAAATACCTTGCTGGTCAGGACACCTGAAGGATGAAGGAGGAAGCCAGTTCTATAAGAACTCTTGCCCTTTCCAGGGGAAGAAAGGCTCTTGCTCTGACTGTATCTAGCTCTGCCCCTATTAAGGTAAGAAGCTGCACCAGTTCGAGAACCGACTTGGGGAGGTTGTGAAATCCCAGGGAAGTGAGCACTTGCTGGGTCACTTGCAGGTCTGACTTGACTTGATCTGGAGACTGATCCACTAGGAGCCAGTCGTCCAGATATGGAAAAATGGAAATCTTTTGCCTTCTTAAAAAAGCAACTACTACTGCCAGGCACTTTGTGAAAACCCTTGGAGCTGATGTTGGACCAAAGGGCATTGCTTTGAACTGATAATGGCCTGAGGGCAACTTGAACCTGAGGTACCTTCTGCAGGAGCACCCGATAGGGATGTGAAAGTAGGCATCTTTGAGTCGAGAGAGGCTAGCCAGTCCCCTGGCCTTAAAGGGAAGAATTACTCCCAGAGAGTCACCATCTTGAACCTTGGTTTTAAAAGATGTTTGTTCAGGTATCTTAGATCTAGGATGGGTCGTCACTCCCCTGTCTTTTTTGGGGTAAGGAAGTACCTGGAGTACAGACCTTCGCCCCAGTGTAGGGTAGGAAAGTACAGTTACGCAAGAACTAACCGTAACAGAAGATCTTCGAGAGAGGCTCTTGCAGTAGATAATTATATACAGGACTGACGCCGGCAGGCAGCAGGACCTCACGGAAAAATTTCTAGCCAGCAGTCTCTGGCAAGGGACCACCCCCACATCAGGTGACCGGCATCAGGAGACGTCGGTATAAAGGGGCGGTCCCGGATGCCCGCCTTCCAGTTCTTTCCCACCACAGGCCAAAGATGCCGGACGAGAGAGGAGCGGTCATTTCTTCAATGGAAAAGGAGCTGAAAAGCCTAGGGGATGGAGGGCGGAGAGTTATTTATTGTGAAGAGCCTCTCAAGATCTACTGTTACGTAAGTTCTTACGAATCGTACTATCTTACTTTAGAGGGCTTCTGCAGTAGGTAATTACATACAGGACTGAGTCCCAAGCAATCTGGAACAAAGAGAGGCACCGGGAGGAGGAAAACTACTCCGAAAGGTAGTTCTGGTTGTGCAAGTCTCAAGATAGGAGGCCTTGCAAAACAGCCAGCCCGAAGCCTGTTCTACGGCGAGAGGCAATATCCAAACTGTAGTGTTTCGTAAAGGTATGGACGGAAGTCCAGGTGGCGGCAGCACAGATGTCTGCCGCAGACACATTCTCAAAACAAGCCGCAGAGGCAGCTACTCCTCTTGTAGGGTGGCCTCTGACTTGACTCGGAAGGGTCTTGTTGTATTTGTCATAACAGAAAGTGATTCAATGAGCCAACCACTTAGACAGGCATTGCTTAGAAACAGCATTGCCTTCCCTTTTGTGAGCAAAAGAGACAAATAACTGATCAGTCTTTCTGAGATCCTTTGTCCTGTTGGTGTAGTATCTCAGCATATGGTGAACATCCATAGTATGGAGTAAATACTCCTCTTGATTAAAGTACTGCATAAAAAAGGCAGGTAACTATGAACTGATTTAAGGTAGACTCTGCTACTACTTTAGGTAGAAACTTAGGATTCGTGTGAAGAGCTACTTGCTCTTTGTGAAAAATCAAGTAGGGGATTTTACACATCAGGGCCGGGAGCTCGGAAATTCTTCGAGCCGAAGTAATGGCCACCAAGAAGAGCGTCTTCCATGAAAGGAACTTCAAATCCGCAGAAGCTGCAGGTTTGAAGGAGGAGAGACATTTCTAGAACAAAGTTCAAGTCCGGGGTTGGGGGCAGGAGTACGGATGGGGGGCTTCAGATGGAGGACCCCTCTGAGAATGTTCTTAGAGACCTCCAGTTGAGCGAAAGCTTTGTCCGTGAAGGGAACATGATAGGCCAAGATGGCTGCCATGTGTACCTTCAGAGAGGAATGTCTGAGACCCATGTCAAACAGATGACGCAGATACTCCAGCAGAAGGCCCGCTGAACAGGAGAAAGGTTCCACGTTCTTGGAAGCGGCCCAAATAGTGAATCTTTTCCACTTCATGGCATAAGTGGATCTGGTGGAGGGTTTTCTGGCCTACACTAAAATATCCGCCACTTTGAGAGACACTCCAAAACGGGATTGGGCTAGGTCTGCAGGAGTCATGCATGCAGTTGAAGGGATTTGAGGCCTGGATGGACCAGGGTCCCCTGATCCTGAGTCAACAAACCTCAAGATAGAGGAAGAGGAGGATCCTCTGAATATTGTTGTAGAAGAGAGAACCAGATTTGCCTGGGCCAGAAAGGAGCGATCAGAATCATTCTCGCTCCTTCTGAAGCTAGTTTCTGCAAGACTCGTGGGATAAGTGGAATTGGGGGAAAGGCATAGACGAATCTGTCCTTCCAGTCTAGAGACAGAGCGTCGCTCCAAAAAGCGCCTCGCTCTGGAATGAGCGAGCAGAAGATGGGAAGTTTTGCGTTTATGGAGAATGCGAACAGGTCGACCTGTGGTGTTCCCCAAAGTTGAAAGATATTGTCTAGGACCCCTTGGTCCAGTTCCCACTCACGAGTCAAAGCAGAAGAGCGACTTAGCTTGTCTGCCAGGGTGTTGTCGACTCCCGGAACGTGAATTGCCATGAGGTTAAGGTCGTGTTGTGTTGCCCAATCCCAAACCCTGATTGCCTCCCTGCATAGAGGGTAGGACAGAGTCCCTCCCTGCTTGTTGATATACCATACCACGCACATGCTGTCCATCTGGACGGCTAGGTGGCCGGGAAGGATGTATTGGTGAAGGGCTCAGAGAGTGTACAACACTGCCCGAAGCTCAAGCACACTGATGTGGAGAGCTTGTTCTAGCTTGGACCAAGAAACCTGGGTCCGATGAGGGCCTAGATGGGCTCCCCAACCTTCACCTGAGGCGTCTGTGGTTAGAGTCTGGGAGGGGGGAGGATGAAAGAAAGGAACTCCCCAAAACAGGTTCTCTCAAACCATCCACCATTGCAAGTCTCGCATCATCGGCGAGGAGATCAAAACTGAGTGATCTAGGTTGTCCACTAGCTGATCCCACTGAGAGCGTAGAGTCCACCAAGAGATCCTCATGTGGAGTCGAGCACGAGGTACCGTCGGGATGGCAGCCGCCATGAGTCTGAGAAGGCTAAGAACCGACTTCGCAGAGACCATCCTGCAGTCAGACAAGAGACTTATTTGGGTCTGAAGGGTGGCCGTCCTGTCCGGAGGCAGGAAGGCCTTGCCCATGGTCGTGTCAAGGATCGCCCCAATAAACTGTAGCCTCTGGGATGGGTCCAGATGAAACTTGGAATGGTTGATGGTAATAGCCAGGCACGCGAAGACCTGCTGGGTAAGGAAGAGGGATCGCAGGAGCTCCTCCCTGGACAAGGCCGCCAGAAGCCAGTCATCCAGGTAACGAGAAACCTGCACCCTTGGTATGCAGGTGGGCCGCCACCACTGCCAGGCACGGTAAATACTTTGGGGCTAAGGATAGACCAAACGGGAGCGCCTTGAACTGGTAGTGGTCCCCCTGGAAAGCAAAACGAAAGTATTTGCGATGAGATGGGCGATGGGAATGTGCAGATAAGCATCCTGCATATCCAGAGCACAAAGCTGTTGACCCCGCCTGAGGAGGGGTAGAAGGCTCTGTGAAGAGAGCATCCTGAACCTTTTGTACTCTATGTAAAGATTCAGGGAACTGAGATCTCCTGTCTTCTTTGGGATCAGGAAGAAATGGGAATAGTAACCCGTCCCTTGTAGATGAAGGGGGACAGGCTCTATCGCTTGCTTCAGCAGAAGAGCCGAGATTTCCTCCTGGACCAAGAGAAGATGTTCCTGTGAATACGACGACTTCAGAGGGGGGTGGCGGGGTGATTTCTGAAGAAACTCTATGGAGTGTCCTTCTGCTATGAGCTGAGCGCCCAGAATCTGTGGTTATCCTCTTCCATCCCAGAAGGTGGAGGGAAACTTCCTCTACCTGCCTCCAGGGAGTCTGGAGGCAGGGAGAGGAAAGGAGTTGGGTGGTGGAGCAGCGCCAGCTGAATCACCCGCTGCTTTTTGGGCGGGGGCTTGGCAGCGCGCGGGGCCTGATGCTTGTGGCCCGCTTCCATGGGGTTTTTCGCCACGATTCAGTCAGCTTAAAGGGAGGCACTACTGCTGATGGGGACGGTACATGGAATCAACTGACTTCAGAGCTGTCCCCTTCTCTTGCAAATTGGTGATGATGTCCTTGACATCACCCCCGAAAAGCACAGACCCCCGGAAGGGTGCTTCCTGGATAGCAGATTGCACCTCCGGGACCAAACCAGATACGCGGAGCCAAGCATGACACCGTAGGCCTACAGCGAAAGCTGAGCTCCGCCCAGCAGTGTCCACTGCATTGTACGTCACAGTCCACTGCATTGTATGTCGCACGTAGCATGTGTCGACTGGCCGAACGAGCAGAGCGGACGAGATCAGCAAACTCCTGCTTGACTTGGGAGTCAGGCAAGGAGTCTAGTTTGGCTTCCGCCTGAGTCAGGATGGCCTTCTGGTAGTCCCCCATGTGGCCGACATAGTTCAGGGCCCTGATCCCCAGTGTGGAGGAAGCATAAATCTTTCTCCCATACTGGTCCAGAAGGTGAGATTCCTTATCAGGAGGTGACGAGCTAAGATGTTTAGGGTTCGCCGACCGGCCATGAGCAGCGCTGATCACGACCGAGTCAGCATGAGGGTGAGAATCCAGGAAATCAACACCCTCTGGAGCCTGATATAGTCGGTTCAACCTCTTAGGAAGTAGGGCTAAGGCCGACGGCTGTTTCCATATCGTGGTAACAAGATCGGCGTGAGTCTCTATCCAGGGTGGTACCAAGGTAGGAGCTGTCACGGGCAGATCCAGATGTTCAGCGAGTTTCAGACGCTGAGGATCTGGTTCCAGGGAGTGCCACTGATGAACCTCCTGGATTTTCCTAAGCAACCCTGTAAAAGAAGGATCTTCCGGAGGAGACTTCGGAGGAGTCTTTGGCCTGGGCTTCGACAGAGAGCGAGGCTCGTAGTCTCTCTCGGAGCAGCCATCGGAAGAGTCCAAAGAGTCAGAGTGAAGAGGAGGATGAAGAAGAGAAAGACTCCCTTTCCCGACTGGGAACGACCCTTGGGAAGTCCCCAGGAAGCGTGTCCTGCTCTTCTCTGGATCCAGACGGAAGAACCCTGGAGTCTGGAGGTGAGGAGAGTGCCGCCTCGGGCATACGGGAACCTGGGACAGCACCATCGCTGGAAGGCGGCTCTCGACCACTCTGGTGAGCTGAGCCTTGGCCTCCGCCCACCAGGAGGCGAGTCTCCTGCAGGTCCACCAGCTGCCGCGAGGGTGGTGGAGGAGGCGAGGGATAAGGATATGGGTTATAACCATATGGAGCGTATCCAAAACCCGCCTGCGGGTAGCCCGGTGTCGGGTATTGTGGTGTCGAGTACTGCGGCATCGGGAAGCCCGGTGTCAGGTAACTGGCGGCACCGGATACTGCGGTCCCGGGTATACCGGCGTCGGATAGGACTGAGGATACCCAGGAGCCGGGGGGCTGCCGAAGCAGATGGTCCAGCCGCAAGCCTCACGGGCTGGTCCATATTGGAGAGTACGGAGGGCCCGATGGGAGTGGAATGTCTCCCGTAGTTGGTAAGGCCGACGTCAGGGCAGACAGTGGAGGCCCTGGCGCCGGGGGTACAGACATCGCCGGGGCTGATGTCCGGGAAGCCGATGCCAGGTCCAGTGCTTCAGGTGGAGGAAGGACCGATGGAGGCATAGGATCCCCAGCTTCTCCTGGGGACAGAGGGGAAGAGTCTCCGGGGTTGGGGATATTCTAGATCCCCAGACGGCAGCGAAGACTGTGGGGAACCAGGTACGACGGACGTGGTGGGGTCCATCGTCTGTTCCTTCGCTGGCCGGACGTCTGACAAGCAGATGTGAGGCTTAGTGGCGAGCTCTCGGCGGGCGCCAGAGGAGCCGACGTCCGACTTGTGAGAGCCATCACCGGAGGCAGGCCGAGAAGAGCGATCGGCCAGGTCCAGTGGGTGGGTGATGGGCTGCAAGGCCGCCCGGAGGGTCAGACATCTTACCGGCCCTCTCCGGGCGGATGTCAGAGGAGCTGACGCCCGGCTTACCGGAGTCGCCAACAGTGGTAGGCTGAGAGCCTGAGGCCGAACCAGGGGCGGAGGCCTCCAACTGCCTGGAGGCACCAGCAAGGCTCAAGCGCGAGTCAGACGGGTGGGCCGACGCCCCCTCGGAAACCTCCAAGGTGGCCGTCGAGGAGCGATCCCCCAGAGGGGATGTTACCTGTGTCCCAGCGACTCCTGAGGGAGACGTGGTGGAGGAGCCTTTGTCCCAGTGCCTCTCCTTCTCCTTCCGATGGCCTTCGGGGGAAGTGGACGCCTGCCTCAGTTTTTTGAGCTCCTTCTCTTCTTTAGAATATGGGCTTCCAGGGATTGCTGCCACCTTTTCCGGGAAGCCGCACTGAAACTGAGGCAGTGCTGGCACTTCTTGACCGGGTGATCGGGGCCTAGGCAGAACAGGCACAGGGAGTGGCCGCCCCAGGCGGTAGTTGTGCGCTGCAGGAATCGCGACTATTCTTGTGCTCGAGGTGTAGGGATGACATACACCAACGCTAGTACTGACGTTAGTTGAAAAATGATTTTTCGTAGCAAAAACTAAGAAGGTAGGGGCTGACTAAGCACAAACTTTCCGTGAGCTGCACGAAGCTAACGGCAGGAAAGATCTGGAAGGTGGGCGTCCGGGACCGCCCCTTTATACCAATGTCTCCTGACGCCGGTCACCTGACGTGGGGGCGGTCCCTCGCCAGGGACTGCTAGCTAGAAATTTTCCATGAGGTCCTGCTGCCTGCCGGCGTCAGTCCTATATGTAATTACCTACTGCAAGAGCCCTCTCGAAGTAAGACCTCTCTATGGCCCTTAAGGCCAGAAGAGATTAAACATTTGCCTCTAGGGCAAGGGTTTCGGAGAGACCTGCAGGTGGAAAAGATGTTGCTCTCATCTTCGGAAATTTTTTGAAGCTGAGAACCAGTCCCTGGCTTACTACTTCCAGGACCCACTTGTTTGAATTAACAGACATCCACTCCTGGATGAAGTAAGCCAGCCTGCCTCCTACAGGGATAGGAGTGTCGACCCGGGCAGACCCATCAGGGTGCCTGCTTGGCAGGGGCCTTAGGCTGAAGAGTGGATGTAGCCCTGCTCATGCCCCTTCTGCCTCTCCCTCTGAAGAAACGGGAGAAGAGGCCTGTGCTTGGTAGAAAGGCCTATGAAAAGGCCTGCCCCTGCCCCTAGATTGCTGCCTTTGAGGAGCTGCCTGCCTCTCTTTGGCCTGAGCACTCCTATAAGTGGTTCTGTACTTATCCATTCTCTTCATGTAATTCTCTGTCTGTCCCCCAAACAGAGAATTACACATCACAGGAAAATCCATGGTCTTAGCCTGGGTGACCTGTGAGAGGCTAGTACATCTGAGCCAAGCCATCCTCCGAAGAGCCACAGATGTAGTCATGACTCTTGACACTTCATTGGAGTCCACAGCAGCATGAAATTGTACCTTTGATGCCTCAATCCCATCAGCAGCCACCTCCTCCAGCTCCTTGGCCAGCTGGGGGGAGGCCTGCTTAGCCAGTGCCAGTACAGTGTCCCACCTGGACTACTGGTACCTGGCTGTATAGGCCATATAGTCAGCCTGCCTGAGTCCCAAGGAGGATGCCATGTACTGTTTCTTAGCCATGGCATTCATCTTCCTGGAGTCTCTGTCTGGGGTGTGTGAAGCCAAGGGAATATTTGCCTTGTCACAGGCTACAGTCTGCACTACCCCAACATGGCTGCACTGCTGGTATAAAAACCTCTGTATCTGAGCCTGACAAGGTGTACCTCTTGTCCATCCTTCTGTCAACAGGAGGTACAGAATTAGGAGACTTTAGGATTTTTTTGTGTCTGCTTCCCAAAGGACTTATGAAGGGGAACAGACAGTCTCCTGGACTCTGGGATGTCCATCATTTCAACAAAATCGGGCTCCTCCTGATCCTCCACAGCCTCCACCATACGTAGCTGAAGGGTTTGAGCCACTTTTCTGTAAAACAGATAGTGGGGAAGGGACTCTGAAAGCCTAGGAGGGGATACAACAGAAGGTCTGTCTGGGGAGATGTCCGGTTCCACAGGCACATCCAGACTTTCACCATCACCATCATCTTCAAACTCTCCCTCTAACTCCGGTTCATAAATTCTTCAGGGGTATAATCTTCAACCGGGGCAACCAACCGAACCGAACCCCAGCCAAAAGGCGCCAGATCTGTCGGAACCGGGCGAAGTGATTTAACAATCCGAATTGCTCTGGTTATTTCTTTGGCGGTCGGAACATGAACCTCTGGAGCTGAACCAGTCAATTTCTCTTTGCGTTTTCTTTTTGTAGGAACCGATCCCATGGAATCGGCTCTCCTCTCCTCTTGCCTGAAGAAGTATACCCTGGTCAGAGGGCACTCCTCCTGGTTTGGTCGGAACCGAACCGGGCTGGCCATCAGGGTCAGAGGACTTCACGGCTTCCTTTTCCCTAAGTCTACCTAATCTTTTTTCCAGGGTAGACTTAGGAAACTTTTTAGAAATTTGGCAGTCGTATCAAGGTGGTCAAACCCCAGACAATAAACACAGGTGGTGTGAGGATCAGCCTTAGCAAAGGCCTCCCCACACTCACAGCAGTGTTGAAACCCAGTGGGCCCGTTTTTTTTCTTGGGTTTCTCAGACATGGACAACCTAACCAAACTTGCCCTTTTTTGGCAACCGCCAGGCAAAACTCCCTTATCGGTTTCTAACCGTGTTACGCGTACTGGGAAAAGTCGTTGAATCACAGTTTTTTTTTTGTTTTTGTTTTTTTAAACCGTTAAGGACCGGTAACCACACACTAAGAAAATAAACAAGAATTCAATATAAGGGATCGGTTCAGCCGAATGGATCAAAACACAAGTTTACAATTTCCACAATAATCAGAGAAACCATCTAAGTACTCATGATACCGCAGACAGAGCCTGAACCAACAATGCGGAATTAAATACAGAATAAAACAGACAACTTTAACAGACTTTGAACCGAGCAGAAAGAGAAATCTCCAGAGCCACTGTTCTGTGAGGCAGAATAAAGAATCTGACGGTTGGGTTTCAAAGTGCTGCGGACAGAGACCTCAACCAAGCTCGAGCTCAACGTTCTATGCACTGCATAGAAAATTAACCCTATACTCTCCGGGGCAGTTTAAAGGCTGGGGCTAACTGCAGATTGTCAGAATACAGCAAGACTTAATGTTTGAAGCACCTTATGTACTTCTGGTAACAAAAAGAAATGCAAGATGCCAACCATTTGAAAAGGTACTGCTTAGAAACAGGAGCACCCACCATCCTGGCAGCAAACAAACAAAAAGGCGTGAGGACTTGTAGTCCTTCGCACAATCCAAAATTTATTTGTTTTTTATTTATTCATTAAACTGTTTCACCAGGAAAGGCACACTGAGCAAAAAGATGCTAGTTTCCCTGTGCGACCTGGGGGAAGGGGGAACAAGGAAGAGGATAACATGCAGGTAATCAATGTGAGTTACATTTAGCATTACAAGTTGTACAGTAGTATGCGGATACATATAGTAGGAATTACAACTGAGTTTAAGATCAACAACTTGGGTTAAGTTTTGAGGAATGAGAATGCAAGTGAACAGTAGAGATCGCAGTGATGGGTGCGGGGGCACTGAGAGCAAAGTGGCAGAAAGCGTTAAAGATGGGGTCCAGTCTGGATAGGGCAGACTTAGGAGCAGCACTGTAGACTATGTTGCAGTAGTCAAAGGACGGAAGTATCATCTTCTATACTATTTCATGCCCCACGGTTAGCAGGAGGCTACTGCGGTTCCTGTAAAGGGCACATAGATTAGGGCAGTTTTTTCAAGATTGTGTCGATGTGGATGGAGAAGGATAGATGTTGGTCAAGCCAGACCCCCAAGTTCTGGAAGGTGGCGGTGTTTTCCAGTACTGTACTGTCCAGGGTGTGAAAGGAGAGGAGGTTGGAGAGCCTGGACAGTCGTTGCCTTGTGCTAAAGGTCATGGTGACTTTTTTTTTTTTTTTTTAAGCATTTAGGGAGAGGTGATGAGGGCTGAACCAAATCTGAATTTTGTTGAAGTTGGCCTGAAGGTTGGTAGTTACCTCTTCCGGGGAAGAACCAGATGTGAATAGAAACAGTGTCGTCTGCATACATCTGGATAGACGTTGTTGTGCAGATTAGTGGCAGGTCATTAAGGAAAACAGAAAACAAAATGGGGCCTAGTACGAACCATGGGGGACTCCGGTGGTCATGGGAAGGGGAACGGATGTGGCATTCACAATTCTGATGGACTGGGTCCTACCAGTGAGGTAGGTGCCGAACCAGTTGGTGGCTGATTTGGAAAGACCAGATTCCAAGAGGGACGTTAACAGGAGGGGGTGGAAGACCATGTTGAATGCTTTGGCGAGATTGACAAAGATGGCTGAGGTGATCTGCCCTCTATCCATTCCAGAGAGGATGGTGTTGGTGAGCCTGGTCAGGGAGAATGGAAGGCAGTGGAATGGTTCTTCCTGAATCCGGACTGGAATGGTGTGAATAAGTTGGAGTTGGAGAGAAAGGAGGCAAGTTGGGTGAGCATGAGATGTTCTTGGAGTTTAGCAACAGCTGGGAGGAGAGAGATAGGGCAGTAATGTGAAGTGGAGGTGGGGGGGGCGCCCCACCCCCTCCTTAGGGAGGGGAATGACTACAACATGCTCCCCTGTCTGGGGGACTGTTGCAGTGGCAAAGGAGAGGTTTAGGAGGTAGGTAAATGGGTTGCTATGGTGGGAGCAGAGAGGTAGAGGAGTCTGGCGTCCAGTCCATCCGGGGATTTACCTTTTGAAGGGCTGAGAGTTAGTACGGCATTTAGGGCATCAATTGGCGAGATATCTTTGAAGGAGAAGGTGCAAGGCCCAAGTGATTTCTTAGCTCCTACGGGAGGTCCATGTGGTGTAGGGGTGGGCAGGGAAGAGAGAAGCATAAAAGCACATGTGGAGAAGTATATGTTGAACTCGGTGGCAACTGTGTGCAGATCCAAGAGGAGGGTGATTATATTTAACAGTGGAGCAGGATTAGCAGCTGGTGGGGAGAAGAGGGAGTGAATGACCTTCCAGAATTTGATGGACTATTTAAGTTAAATTGGAGGGTGTCGCTGAAATATTCCGCTTTAGCTAGCAGAGTTGATCTGGCACATTTATTGCACAGCATGCAGTTATGTGGAGTGAAGTCTTGTAGGAAGCGGGATGATTTATGATCTCTCCAAGCTTTGTCGCGGGTGTTTTGACATGCTATAAGTTTTTGAGTAATCCATGACAGGTGGTTGCCACGTACTCTTGTGCGATGCAGGGGGCATGAGTTTCGCAGACATTGAGGAACATGGTTTGGAAGTGTAGGAGGGCACTGTCGATTGAGTGCATTAAAGGTGGTGGGGTCCCAGTTTGCTAGGGCTAGATCTTCTAGCAAGGGGGGAAGAGACTGAAGGATTTGTAGGAACGCAAGACTAGGAATTTGGGGGGGTTGGGATGGTAAATTTTTCGAACTAGATAAATAATGTGGTGGTTGCTCAGGGAGTCAGGAAATAGGCCTGCTTTGATGACCCGGTGGGGGTGGGTGGAAAGAGCCCAGTCTATTAGTGAGTGGTTGCCGGATTTGAGGTTAAGGCAGGCAGGCTTGGTGATAATTTGTGAAAGGTTTAGTGCAGATAACTCTGTATGGCTTTATTGAGGACTGGAGTCAACCCACTGTGGTTGAAATGTCCCATAATGTATAGTTCACCGGATGTGGTTAGGGAAGAGATTTGTGTGACAATCACTGACAGATGCGGCTGGTGTGCCAGGCCAGCAGTATATTCCAGCAATGTAAATCGGGAGTGAGAAGGGGAGTGCCAGCTGTAGCATTAGTAGTTCATAGGGTTGAGGCTCAGCTTTGGCTAGGACTACTGAGAAGTGCAAGTCCGAGTTTATGTAGATGGCCACTCCTCTACCTCTGGTTGCCTTGTCCTGGCGGGCCATGATGTAGCCTGGGATAACAACAGAGGGATCAGAGATATTTTTATTTAGCCGCGTTTCAGAAAGGGTGATGTCAGGGGCATAGTAGGCTGCCAGCACCTGGAGTGAATCAAGTCTGAGGGCTAGGCTTCTTATATTTTGGTGCAGGAGTCACAGGCCACAGGGTAGGGGGCCTCCAGAGAGATTTGTGGTGGTGGACTTGACAGGAGATGGGCCTGCTGTGTTTGGGTAGGGCTGAGCGTGGGACCTGGGTTTGGGAGCATGTCCCGTGCTGTGCAAGCAGGAGGGTGATTGTTAAGTAACGGGCTATCTGGTGTAGGCACCATGAGGAGAGCGAGCGCAGCCTAGGTAGCAGCCTTGAACGAGCATTAGTGACTGGTCAGAAGGTAATTAATTGTAGAATTATCCAGGAGTGCGAGGGGTGGAAAACAAAGGGACAGGGACGGGAGGGGGAAATGGAACCAATTTGGGCTGTTAGGTGAGATGGTCACCAAGTTGGAGGAGTAAGGGAGCCTTAAAAGGTCTGGCATAATAGAGTGCGGTGGTTTAGGGGAGGTTAGCGGCATACTGGAGAGTGGGGGCGGGAGGCAGATGAGCAAGGTAGTGAGTAGGGGCAGGTATCTGGGCAGTAGAGACATTGCACGGAAGCTAGAGGAGCGTCAGCATGGTTATCAGCTATTGAAGAGGTAACGGGAAGAAGCTAATAGATAGGCAGACAGTAATATGCTTAGTTGCTGGGTGGAATTAGGTAGCCAATGTGGAGGAGGGAGTTAGGTAGCCAATGGGAGAGGGAGCCGAGTTGGGGTGGGGTAAAAGTGTATTTAGAGAGTGGTGGGGGCGGGTGGGTGGGAGAGCTGAAAATCTAACAGCAAAACAGTTGTACAGTAAAACTTTTCTTGAACAGTGTGATGATTCTTATTTCAGGAACAGTGGCTAGAGAAAGGGCCAGGCAGCAAAGGCAGAGTCAGGAAATGGACCAATCTGAGCGTGTCTGCAGAAGCACCAGAGATCCAGTTGGTTTGTACTGAGCTGTACCTTGCTGGACAGAGATTCGGCTTCAGGTCGTGGTCGGCGGCTGGTGAAATGCCATCCGACCAGGGGCAGGACCCCGAGGTTGGGAGCTTCAGCAGCCCTGTTCCGAGGGCCCACTGGTTGGGGGAGAGGGAAAAGATTTTGAGGCGGAAACAAAAGGGCAGACAGAACAGCAGGGGGTTAGAGAATCTGTAACACAAAGGGGATTAAATTGGGCACCAAAAGGCTATGCAGATTCTACTGTGGGGAATTCCCCAACTTTAAATTGCTTGATAGAGCTGTAACACAATTTAAAATTAAGCCTTTTAAAATCTAACAGCAAAACAGTTGTACAGTAACACTTTCTTGAACAGTGTGATAATTCTTATTTCAGGAACAGTGGATAGAGAAAGGGCCAAGCGGCAAAGGCAGAGTCAGGAAATAGACCAATAGGAGGGTCTGCAGAAGCACCCGAGATCCGGGTTGGTTACGCTATCGCACTTTGTTGGGCAGAGATCTGGCTTTGTGTCATGGTCAGTGAAATGCTATCCCGACCGGGGCAGGACTCCAGAGGTTGGGAGCTTGAGCAGCTCTGTTCAGAGGGCCACTGGCTGGGGGGGGGGAGAGAGAAAGATTTTAAGGAGGCTGAAACAAAAGGGCAGACAGAACAGCAGGTGGTTAGAGAATTTGCAACACAAAGGGGATTAGTTTGGGTGCCAAAAGGCTATACAGACAGAAGCGTAGTGCTCTATGGACATTCAAAGAATGCAGCACTTCTGAACTCTGAGGAGAAGAAAAACACATAGGAAGGGGAACAGTCTGGTACAGTGTGAAATGGGGAAGAAACTGAATGGGTACACAATAAGAAAAATTACTCACCTTAGTAATTATGTTTCTTCTAATGGAGTTTTGCTGTATTCTGACTATTGCAGTTAGCCCCAGCACTTGAACTGCCCTGGGGAGTAGCTGGTTAAATTCTATGCAGAGCATAGAACGTTGAGCTTGAGCTCGGTTCAAACCTCAGTCTGCTGCACTTTGAAGTGTAACAGTCAGATTCTTAAGAGCTAATACTAACTACTATGTGGAAATTGTACATTTTTTACTAGCCAAAATGGCAACCAGATATTTTGGATCCCAAAAGACAAGTCAAACAATCCAAAACCAAAAACCAGGTAGTGAACGACTAAAGATTATTAAATTAAATATAACCCACTCCCCTTCTCCAAGAGAGAGAGTGCCCAAATGCATCCCTGGGATGCAACACTGCACCCGCCAACCCACTTCCCAAAAACAGGTTCTGAGAGGGGAGGAAGATCAGAATACAGCAAGACTCCATTAGAAGAAGCATAATTACTAAGGTGAGTAATTTTCTCTTCAAACAACATGAAGTCTTGCTGTATTCTGACTACTGCAGACTACCAAGTAGTACCTCCATGGAGAAGGGATTCAAACCTATTTTGGGAATAGGCTCTGTAGTACTGCTGCACCAAACCGAGCATCACTCCTAGCCTGGATATCCAGGGAGTAATGCTTGGTGAATGTATGGACTGTTTTCCAGGTGGCTGCTTTGCATATCTCTAGTAAAGGAAAATCCCTGGCAGCAGTCAGGGAAGCCGCTGTACCTCTAGGCAAATGAGCCCTCAGGCCAGAGGGTGGTATTTTGCACAGCTTCTCATAGCAGAATTGTATACAAGAGACAATCCACCTGGCAATAGTTCTTAGTGGCAGGTTTGCCCGCTCCCACCTCTCCATAAGTGAGAAACAACTGGAGGGAGTCAAACCTGTGTGCCTTAGTACGCTCAATGTAGTAGCCAAGGGCTCTTTTAACATCCAAACTGTGTAATCTTCTCTCTCCTGAAGAAGAATGATCAGTAAAAAACACAGAGAGAGACATGGACTGGTTCAAATAAAAGTCTAAAACCACTTTAGGTAAGAACCTCCTATTGATTCCAAGGACCACCTTATCTCTATGGAAAGAGATAAATTCAGGCTCCACTGACAGAGCCTGTAATTCACCGATACGTCTGGCAGAGGTAATAGCTACCAGGAACACAGTTTTCCAAGTCAAGTACTTAAGCTCTGCTGAAAACAAAGGCTCAAAGGGTGGTTGCATAAGCTAAGCAATGCAGGCATTAAGGTCCCAAGAAGGAGTAGGATCCCTAAAGGAGGGATTGGTATGAAGCAATCCCTTGAAAAATTTACAGAAAACAGGATGAAATGCCATTGAGGAGGGCTTTCCCACTCACAAAAAAGCAGAAACAGCTGACAAATGTACCTTGAAAGTAGCTGGTCTGAGGCCTAGGCCATTGAGGTGAACCATCTAATCCAGAACTGTAGACAATTCAGCAGTGTCTGGGGATATATGCTTCTCGGAACACCAAATACTAAATCTTTTCCATTTGGAGTTACAAGTTTTTCTGGTGGCAGGTTTTCGAGAGGCTTTGAGAATATGCAGAACCCCTTGAGACAGATGCAAATTTGCATACTCTTAACTCTTCAAGAACCATGCCTCGAGATTGAGAGACCGAAGGTTGGGATACCAAATCCTCCCCGGAGAGAAGGTTAACAGGTTGTAATTTCTGGGAAGAGAAAAGGGAAGATGGACTGCTAGGAAAAACAACAGAGGATACCAAGGCTGCCTGGCACAGTCTGGAGCAATCAGGATCACTTTGCAGGATTGTGACCTTATCTTGACCAGGACCTTGAACAGTAGGGGGAAAAGGCAGGAAGGCATATAGAAATTTTCCTTCCCAATTCAAAAATGAGCATCCAGATAGACGGAGCCAAAGACTGGGGTCTGCAACAAAATAGAGGAAGCTGGTGATTGGGGATGCAAAGATGTCGGTCTCTGGAGTGCCCCACCTTGAAAAAAATCACCTTTAACACTAGGGGATCCAGGGACCATTTGTGATGGCCCTGGCTGGGAGAGCCTGCTCAATGCATCTGCTAGCACACTGTCCTTCCCTGGAAGGTGAACTGCTACCAGAGAAGTCCACAGAGAATAAGCCAGGGACCATAATTTCACGGCTTCTGTGCACAAGGCCGTAGACAGAGTGCCTCCCTGCTTGTTGATATACTACATGGTGGTGATGTTGTCTGTCCTGACCTGAACCACCTTGTTCTGTACTGACAGAGAAGGCTTATAGGGCCAGATAAACCACCCTGAGCTCCAGGAGGTTGATGTGGAGAAGAGACTCCTGAGAGGACCACAATCCTTGGGCTGCGAGAGTCCCCAGGTGGGTTCCCCACCCCAGGAGAGAAGCATCTGTGGTAAGAACCTCAGAATGAGACTGAGTGATGAATGGAACTCCTTGCCTGAGGTTGTCCTGATCCTGCCACCACTGGAGAGCCTGGATCAGGGTCTGAGTCACTGGAATTAGTTTGGTTAAAGGATCTTTTTTCAGAGACCAAAAGGCCCTCAGATGAAACTGACTGTCCCTCACCTGAAATCTGGCCCCTTGGAGCATTGCGATGGAGACTGCCATGTGGCCCAGAAGCTAAAGGAAGTGCCTTGCTGGTAGACAAACCAGAAGGAGGAAGCTGTAACAGTAGTTCTAGGAGTGGTATATGTTGTTCATCCATACTGTTTGGCATGTCCCCTTCCACTTTAAATCTTGCTGGAAGTCTTCAAGCTGGCTCCTCCCACCCACCCACCAGGAGGTATATACCTCAGCTCCGCCCCATGACACCAGATCTTAGCCTGCTGGAAGCAAGGTGGTACGCCCGAAGCCAGGGAGGTCGGGTGGGTGTGTGTGGATGAACATATACCACTCCTAGAACTACTGTTACAGATGAGTAACCTGTTCTAGGAGCGGGGATATGTTGTTCATTCACACTGTTTGGCAGACTCCAAGCAGTTCTCCGGGAGGAGGGAGGCAAGGTGCACACCCCCTACTTGGGAAATAAAGTCTGGAGAACAGAGGCCCCAAAACCAGCATCCCTGCGTGACTCAAGGGCGATGTGGTAATGGGTAATGAAGGTGTTTGCTGACTTCCAGGTAGCAGCCAGACAGATTTCCTGGATAGGGATGTCCCTGGAAACAGCCACCAATGCAGCAGTACGGTGGGTAGAATGAGCTCTTATCCCTCTGGGAGGCTCCTTGCCCGCCAACTCATAGCACAGACCTATGCATGATGTAATCCACCTTGTAATGGTCCATTTGGCTGCAGGTCTGCCAGAAGCGGCTTCAGTACAGGTGACAAACAGTTGGCAAATCTCTCCACGAATTTCCGCCATTCTCTCACAACAGGAGAGAGCATGTTGCAGGTCAAAAGTATGGAGGCTGTACTCGGCTGTCCGAGGTGTAGTTAGGGTAGTATACCGGCAGAGTCAACACCTGGTTAAGGCGAAACTCTGACACCACCTTTGGAAGTAATTTTGGTTGGGGGTGCAGGACAACTTTGTCCTTATGAAAGGTCAGATAAGGGGAGTCCACAGAAAGCACCTGGAACTCCCCTGTCCTTTTGGCTAATGTGACAGCCACCAAGAAGGCAGTCTTCCATGACATGTGAGAGCCCACACTTGAGCATGGGTTCAAATGGCTTACCCATGAGCTCTGCCAAAACCAGCAACAGATGCCATGAAGGTGGAGCTTCACACACTGGAGGGGATTGTGTGATCCAGGCTTTTGAAGAAGCGCCCAACCACTGTCTCCTGTGCCAATGTCATCTGACCGGCCCGCACCCGGTAAGCAGAAATGGCTGCCAGGTGCACCCTAAGGGTCGATGACCATAGACCCCCTTTGGAGAGACCAAGGGTAGTCAAGAATGTTAGCCATAGAGCAGAATAAGGGGTCCAGACTCTTACACTGACACCAAATGGAAAACCTTTTCCATTTGAAGGCGCAACATTTTCTGGTCGATTCCTTTCTAGATGCCTCCACCACGGTGTAGACATATTTGGAAAGACCCAAAGCCTGAAGCTCTAGCCGCTCAGGTACCAGGCTGTGAGGTGCAGAGATTGAAGGTCCGGATGGAATACCTTCCCCCGGTTCAATGATATCGCGTCCGGGTGTGTGCAAAGCCACTCCGGGGGACTGCAGCTGAGGCTGAGGAGATCTGGATACCAGAACTGGCATGGCCAATCTGGGGCTACAAGGATCACCTTCTCCTTGTCCCTCCACACCTTGAGCAACACCTTGTGGATCAAGGGAAATGAAGGGAAGACAAAGAGGAGGCCTGGGGTCCACGGCCTTGAGAAGGGATCCGCCAGCAGCGAGCCCTGCTGAGGGAGGCGAGCATGGTACAGCCTCAGCATGGTGTTTTCCCTGAAGGCAAACAAGTCCATCAATGGTTTGCTCCAGTGGGAGAACAGACTGTAAGCTACCTTTGGATGGAGAGACCATTTGTGGGATGTCTGGCCTAAGCGGCTGAGAGCATCCGCCAGCTGGTTTGAGGCTCCTGCCACTTGCATGGCTAGGAGATCCACATTCAGCCGGCTTACGAGGGCACAGATGCGGAGCGCCCCCTTGCACAGCAGACGGGAGTGTGTGCCGCCCTGTTTGTTGCGGTAGTACATGGTCCTGGTGTTGTCCGTCTGGACTTGAACCCAGAGCTGAGGACTGAAAGCCGACAGTGCCAGTCTGACTGCTCTGAGCTCCAATAGGTTGATGTGGCATTGGGACTCCTTGGGGGTCCAGAACCCATGGGCCCTGTTGTCCCCACATGTGGACTCCCCAGCCCATGAGAGAGGCATTGGTCATAAGGATGACCGTCGGCTCGGGCGGACAAATGGGATCCCTTCCTGCAATCCATCTGGCGCGGTCCACCACTGGAGAGCATCCCACATCTTCTGGGTTATAGTGATCAGCTGGTCGAAATGACCGTGGCACTGAGTCCACTGGGTGGCCAGCTCCCATTGGAGGGGGCGCATGTGCCACCAGGCCCAAAAGGACCACTGAGGTGCACGCTGCCATGCAGAGAAGGCGCAGAAAGTCCCAAGAGGGGAACAAATGCCCAATAAGAAATGATTGGGCAAAGGAGGAGAGAACCTCCTCCCTGTCTGCTGGGAGTCGAGCTCTAGCTTTACAAGAGTCAAGCTCTGCCACGATGAAGCCCATCACCTGAGAAGGTACGAGTTCCAACCTGGCCTCGTTGATCAGGAGGCAGAGTTGGAAGCAGATTCAGACAACCAGATCCCTGGACCTCTCCACTTCTTGAAGGGAGGAACCTGCCAGTAGCCAGTCAGAGATAAGGGTAGATTCGGACTCAATGCCGAAGGTGGGCTGCCACCACTGCAATGCACTTGGTGAAGACCCATAGGGCCGATGACAGGCCGAATGGCATGGCTCGGAACTCGGGGTCCCCTCGACCCTGAAGCGGAGGAACCACTGATGGGACGGACGGATTGGGACGTGAAAGAACATATCCTGTAGATCCAGTGAACAGAAGAAAAAAATTACTCACCTTAGTAATGTTGTTTCTTCTAATGGAGTCTTGCTATATTATGACATATGCAGTGAGTCCCAACCTTCAAACTGCTCTGGAGGTGAAAAAGAGTTAACTTTCCATGCCAGGCATGGAACTCTGAGCTCGACCTCGGTTGAAACTCTGTCTGTTCTTCAAACTCAAACCGTCAGACCTTTACGAGCTAAACTCACTGAGGTCCTGTGTGGAAGCTGTAAACCTACACTAGCCAACTGGCTACTAAACATAAGAACACATTTTTTGGTCTCAAAACAAAGACAAGTCAGGAGACCCAAAAAATGAAAAACACACCAATTCACCCAAAAAAGGATGGGTGAAACAACAAGGTGGGCATCTACTAAGTGCCAACACTGCACTGCCCACCCACATCCCAAAAACAAAGGTTCTAAGGGGGGGAGGTCATAATATAGCAAGACTCCATTAGAAGAAACAACATTACTAAGGTGAGTAATTTTTCTTCAAAACATGAAGTCTTGCTATATTATGACATATGCAGACTACAGCAGTACCTCCATGGAGGAGGGACAAACCTACTTAGGAATAGGGTCTGGCATAGTTGTGGCAAACCGAGCATCACTCCCAACCTGGATGTCCAGGGAGTAATGTTTGGTAAAGTGTGAACTGTTTTCCAGGTAGCTGCTTGACATATCTCTAGGATAGGGATGTCCCTGGCAGCAGCCAGAGAAGCAGCTGTACCTCTGAAGAGTGGAGCCTCAGGCCTGAGGAGGAACCTTACCCAGCTTTCATAGCAAAATTGATACAAGAGACAATCCACCTGGCAATGGATCTTTAGTGGCAGGTTTCCTTTACTAACCCTACCATAAGTGAGGAACAGTTGGAGGGAGTCAAACCTGTGACCCTTGGGACGCTCTATGTAGTAACTAAGGGCTCTCTTCACATCTAAGCTGTGCAGCCTCCTCTCGCCAGAGGAGGAATGGTCAGTGAAGTACACAGGGAGACACACAGATTGATTAAGGTGGAAATCTGAGACCACCTTAGGCAAGAACTTCCCGTTAGCCCTGAGGACCACCTTATCTCTATGCATGGAGATAAAATCAGGCTCCACTGACAAGGCTTGTAATTCACTTATGCGTCTGGCAGAAGTGATGGCTACCAAAAACACAGTTTTCCAAGTCAAGTACTTAAGCTCTGCTGAAGGCAAAGGCTCAAAGGGGGGTTGCATAAGCTGAGCAATGCGAACATTAAGATCCCAGGCAGGGGCAGGCTCCCTGAATGGAGGGTTGGTGTGAAGCAACCCCTTGAAAAACTTGGAGAATACAGGATGAGCTGAAAGAGAAGAGGGCTTACCTGCTGATAAGAAAGCAGACAGCTGCCAGGTGCACTTTAAGGGTAGCTGGTCTCAGCCCCAAGGTATTTAAGTGGACCATATAATCCAGGACTGTGGGTAAATCAGCATATTCTGGGGAAATATGCTTACCAGAGCACAATATGGAAAACCTCTTCCATTTGGAATTATAAGTAGCCCTGGTGGAAGGCTTCCTAGAAGCCTTCAGGATATCCATTACACCTTGGGAGAGGTGTAAGTCAGCAAACTAACTCTTCAAGAGCCAGGCCTTGAGATTGAGAGATTTGAGGTTCGGGTACCAAACTCTCCCCTGAGCACAGGTTAACAGGTTGCGATTCCTGGGAAGACAAGGGAAGGTGGACTGCTAAGGACAGTAGGTGGGTACCAAGGCTGTCTGGCCCAATCTGGAGCAATCAGGATCATCTTGCAGGGTTGAGATCTGATTTTGACTAGCACTTTGAACAGGAGAGGAAGGGGGAAAAGCATAGAGAAACTTCCTTCCTAACTGAGAAGGAAGGCATCCAGAGGACTGAGCCCAACACTGGGGCCTGCAGCAAAAAGGGAAGTTGGTGATTGTCTGGGGTTGCAAAAGATCTATCTGTGGGTGCCCCATCTGGCAAATACCACCTAAGACCAGAGGGTCCAGTGACCATCGTGATGGCCTGGGAAATCCTGCTGAGAGCATCTGCCAGGACACTGTCCTTGCCTGGGATGTGAACTGCCATAAGGGAGGTGTTCAGAGAGTGCAGAGACCACAACTATTGCTTCGTGCACAAGTGACCGAGTGCCCCTGCTGTTTGTTGATGTACCACATTGTGGTGGTGGTGTCTGTTCTGACCTGAATAACTTTGTTCTGAAACAGATTTGGAAAAGCTTGAAGTGCTAGAAAACTGCTCTGAGTTCCAACAGATTGATGTGGGAGCAGAGATTCCTGAGGGAACCACAATCCCGGGCAGTGAGGTCACCCATGTGAGCTCCCCAGCCCAAGAGGGATGCATCTGTAGTAAGGATTAAAGAGGAGACTGAGGGGCAAAGGAACCCCTGTCTCAGATTGTTCTGGTCCTGCCACCAGTGCAGGGCCTGGATCAGGGTTCGAGTCACTGGGATCAATTTGGTTAGAGGGTCTTTGAGACCAAAAGGCTCTCAAATGGAACTGATGTCCCTCATCGAAATCTTGCTCCCTGCACTACTGCTGTAGAAGCAGCCATGTGCCCCAGGAGCTGTAGAAAGTGCCTTGCTGGTCGAGAGACCTGCAGGGTGAAAGAGGAGGCCAGAGAGACCAGGGTCCTTGCCCTGTCCAGAGGAAGGAAGGCTCTGGCCTTCTCTGTGTTCAGCTCCGCGCCTATGAAGGTGTGGAGCTGGACCGGCTCTAGAACCGACTTTGGAAGATTCAGAAGGAAACCTAGAGAAGTGAGCAGTTACTGAGTTATCTGTAGCTGTAACTTGACTTGGTCTGGAGACTGGCCTACTATGAGCCAGTCACCCAGGTAAGGGAAGATGGCAATTTTTTGCCTTCTTAGGTGGGCAACTGCTACTGCCAGGCATTTTGTGAATACCCTTGGAGCAGAGGTGAGGCCAAAGGGCATTGCTCTGAACTGATAATGGCCTTAAGGCAGCTCGAACCTGAGGTACTTTCGATGGGAGCTTCTGATGAGAATATGGAAGTAGGCATCCTTGAGGTCCAGGGACACTAGCCAGTCCCCTGGCCTTAGAGAGGGTAGAATAATTCCAGAGTCACCATTTTGAATTTTGGTTTTAAAAGGTGCTTGTTTAAGTATCTGAGATCCAGGATGCCGCCATTCTCCTGTCTTTTCGGGTAGGAAGTACCTGGAGTACAAACCTTTGCCTGGTGTAGGGGTGGAACCCTTCCACAGCTCCGAGAGTAGGAGGGAAGAGACCCCTGCCTGTAGGCAAGAGCCTCTGGAGGATTTGCAGGTGGAAAGGATCTGGTTCTCATCTTTGGAAATTTTTTTTGAAGCCGACAACCATACCCTGGCTTACTACTTCCAGGACCCACTTGTCTGTTGTCAGAGACTTCCAGTCCAGGACAAAGTAAGCCAGCCTGCCCCCTACAGGTAGCTGAGAATTGGCCCTGGCAACCCCATCAGGGTGCCTGTTTGGCAGGGGCTTTGGGCTGAGGGGTGGAAGCAGGCCTGCTTGTACCCCGTCTGCCTCTCCCTCTAAAGAACTCCTCTGGGCATAGGCAGAAGAGGAGGCCTGGCTTGTAAAAGGCCTGCCCTGGGAAGCTGCCTTTGAGGAGTGGCCTGCCTTTCCTTGGCCTGCATTCCTATAGGTGGTCCTATACTCATCCATTTTTTCATGTAATTTCTGTCTGCTCCCAAACAGAGAATTACCCACAACAGGAAATTCCATGGCCTTAGTCTGGGTATCCTGTGATAGGCTAGACATCTGAGCTAGCCATTCTGCGGCTGCCACAGATGTAGCCATGACTCTTGATGACACATCATTAGAGTCCACTGCAGCATGGAATTGCACCGGATGCCTCAATATCATCAGCAGCCACCTGCTCCAGCTCCTGGCAAGCTGGCCAGGGACCTGCTTTGCTAGAGCCATAACAGTATTCCATCTGGATTTCTGGTATCTGGCAACATAAGCCATATAATTTGCCTGTCTGATTCCCAAGGATGCTGCCATGTATTGTTTCTTTGCCATGGCATCAATCCTCCTGGATTCCTTATCCAGGGGGTGTGAAGCCAAGGGAATATTAGCTTTGTCACAGGCTGCAGCCTGCACTACCCCAACATGGCTGCATTGTTGTGTGAGGAACTCCATATCAGAGCCTGACAATGTGTACCTCTTGTCCATTCTCTTATCCACAGGAGGTATAGTGTGAGGAGCTTTTAAAATTTAAAAGTCTGTTTCCCAAAAGATTTATGCAAGGGAATAGACAGTCTCCTAGACTCTGGGATATCCATCATTTCAACATAGTCAGGCTCCTCTTGATCATCCACAGCTTCCTCCATAGGGAGCTGGAGGGTTTCAGCCACTTTTTATAAAACATAAAATGAGACGGGACTCAAAGCCTAGGAGGAGACATCCTGAAGGTCTGTCTGGGGAGATATCCGGTCAATGGGCACATCTAGACTTTCAAATCCACATTCACTCTCCTCATACTCCTCTTCCCCTCCTCCGGTTCATAATACTCCTCTAACTCATACTCTTGAACCGGTGGAACCAGCCAACCGGGCGCTTACCCGATGGTGCCGGTTCAGTCGGAACCGGGGAAAGCGACTGGACAATTTTTATCGCTTTGGCCATCTCTTCAGCGGTTGGAGAGGAAAGTTTTGGCTCCACACCAGCTGATTTTCTAGTCCTTTCTGCTGGACCCGGCTCCTCAGAGTCGGATCTCCTTGTGCCCGAGGAAGTCTCACCCTGGTCAGAGGGCACTCCCTCCGGTTCGGTTGGAACCGAACCGGGCTGGCCATCCGGTTCAGCGGACTTTTTGGCCTCCCTTTCCCTGAGCCTACCAACTCTTTTCCAACGTAGCTGCAGGAAAACTTTTACAAATCTGGCAGTCTGCATTGAGGTGGTCAAACCCCAGACAATAAACACAGGTGGTGTGGGGATCAGCCTTGGCAAAGACTTCCCCACAGACACTGCAGTGTTGAAACCCAGTGGACCCTGTTTTTCTTTTGGGTTTCTCAGACAGTGCCAGCTTAACCAAACTTACCTGTTTATGGCAATCCGCCAGGTAAGACCCTCTCATCGGTTCCCAACCGTGTCACGGGTCGTGGAAAAAACTGTAATAAAATCCGTTTTTTTTAAGAACCGATAAGAACCGGTAACCACACACTAAAAGATAGATTAAGATATTTTAAGCAACTTGATCGGTTCAAACCGAACTGATAAACCGTTTACAAGTTCCACACAGAATAGAAACAAATGTAAAACTATCTAGTACTCACAATACCACAGACAGAGTCTGAACCGATCGGTTGCGGTTTAAATTCGGTTGAAAACCGAGGAAAAATAACACTTTAACCGACAAAATTAACCGAGCAGAAGGAGAAATCTCCGGAGCGACTGTTCAGTGAGGCGGAGTAAAGAATCTGACGGTCTGAGTTTGAAGAACAACAGACAGAGTTTCAGCCGAGCTCGAGCTCAGAGTTCCATGCCTGGCATGGAAAGTTAACTCTCACCTCCGGAGCAGTTCGAAGGTTGGGACTCACTGCACATGTCATAATATAGCAAGACTTCATGTTGTTTGAACCACATGTTTAGCTCCAGGGATGGTATGATCTGGTTCAGAGTTACCATCTGGAAGGTGCAGGACCCGGTATATTGATTCAGGTCATGGAGATCTAGGATGGGGTGCCAACCTCGCCTGCCTGGGCACCAGGAAGTACCTTGACATGAAGCCTGGTCTGTAGGAGAACTGCATTGAGCTACTGTTTCCCTCAGGCGGAGGAGCTGAGCTACATTGTCCTAAGGGGCCGGACTGAGTGCAAGCTGAGATCCTTCCTCCCGGAAGGCGGCTCAGCTGGGAGGGTACTGCTTGAACTCGAGAGGCAGTCCCTGACCGACCACTTCGAGAACCCACCTGTCCAAACTGATATTGGACCAAGCAGAAAGAAAGTGGTGGAGCCGACCCCACACGGGAGGACCCAGAGCAGGCATGATGGGCGAAGGGGTGGCAACCCCCAACCTGTCACTGAGCAGGCTTAGAGGAGCAGGCTCCTGGACCTGTGCCTTGGCCTCCTTTACGGGGCTGTTGAGGACCCTGCTTAGGCAACGGGCGGCAAGCTTGAGTCTGCTGCTGCTGCTGACCTCCTTGACTGGAAGACTGCCTGACTGCAGAGGAAGAGTGCCGAAATGACTTTCTCTTCTGCTGGTTCTTGCCTGAAGAACCCTTCTCAGAAGTAGCATCCAAGGTGGAACTGGACTGCTCTATGTGCTGAAGGTTACCGGCCACTCTTGGACCGAACAAGTCAGTGCCTAGGAAAGGCACGTCAGCCAGTTTATGTTAAGTATCCGCATGGAAGGAGGAAAGCCTCAGCCACGCCCTGTGGCGAGTGGCCACTGCGGCTGATAAAGAGCGGGCACAGGAATCTCCAATGTTCAGGGCAGTCTGGAGCTGCTGTTTGACAACAGCATGGCCCTGATCACAGACTTGCTTGACCCTGGTCTGCATGTCCGCAGGGAGATGAGGGAGGACCTCATCTAATGACCTAAGGAGGGCATGAGAGAAGTGTGCCACGATAACAGCCAAGTTGACCTGACGAAGGCCAATGGAAGAGGCTGCATAGACCTTACGGGCAGAGTGGTCCATATTTTTGGACTCCTTGTCCGGGGATCGGTCAGTGTCAGCCGAACTACCAGTACGCCGGAACACAGAAGTGGTCACCAAGCTCTCAGCCGAAAGGTGTTCTGTGAACCCCACCAGGGACCCCATGGACACCACGTACGTGCAGGCCATGCGGGCAGATGGTGCTGGACAGGAAGCCGGATGCTGCCAAAGCTCAAGGGCCGGGCCAACAATGGCTTCAGACACTGGAAAGGCCTCCGTCAGGGTGTCTCCCCTTTTGAGGATATCAGTAAAGGGGTACTCCGCCTTTTTCTGGATGGGCTCCAAGGGTATTCGCAGATCATGCAGAGAATGCCCTGCCATGGACAACTCATCATCCCTGGGATGGGAGTGCAATCCAGCGACATCCTAGTCTGAAGAGTCGGGATACAATGGCCTCCCGCCTAGGTCTCGCTCGATACGCCGAGGGCGGTCGGGGGTGACAATCGACAGATGTCGGGGAAGCCCGGTGTCTGTGCGGTCCTCTTTCGAGGGAGCCCCTTCCTGAGGCTGCTTAGGTGGTGGTTCCACCTGAATCGGTGGAGAGACCAGGATAGGCCGAACTGGGATACGGGCCAGCCCCACAGGTGGAGGAACTGATGGCTTTGGTTCCGGAGGGGTTGGCCTCGGCCTGGGAGGCGGAAGCCAAGTGATGGCCAGCTTCTGCCTGGTCAAAATCAGCTGTTGCCTCATGAGGTCTTCATAGCGTCGACGGAGTTTCTGCCGAAGCCTCTCCTCGTTTGAGGAGGATGAAGACCTGTGGCATTGCCTCTTTTTAAAGCGCTTATGGCTCTTCTTCGGCTGAAGGGATTTTGGACCTTGACAGAGATCGGGGAAGCTGACTGTCGATCGGGAGACATTGGGGTCTGTGAAAACAGAGGGTCCAGAACCGGGTCCTGAATGGGGACACCAGCAGGCTGGGACCCTTGTCAGCAAAGACAAGGACCAGAGTACTCTCCAAGGAGTCGTCGGGCTGAGCCGGCAACAAGGGGTTGATGGGGTCGAGAACAATTTCAATGTCGACCACTTCCTCGGTCCCCTGGCCAGACGGAAAGTCCGTGAAGCTGGCGACTGAGGAAGCGATCTTGACCAAAGTCGAGAACAAGTGCTCGAGACTCTGACCTTTCTGCCCCAACAGTGCGTCTTCATCGGGATTAAAAGACTGGTCCTTTCCCTCTCGCGAGAGCGGAAGGAGTGCAAGCCCGAGGGCGCCTCACCCTTGGTGGGGAGAGAATGACTGGCACAACTCCTTGAAGGAGCCCGAAAAGGTGGAGCCAAGGTTCAACAGAACAAAAAAGCTTCGACTGGCCAACACTCAAGCTGCTTCCTCCTCAAATTCCTTCATTTGTTCCAGCTGCTCAGCAGATCCCGTGGCTGTGGAAACCACCCACCTTGCCTCATTCGATTACACCAGCGAGTTCCTTTTCTCTAGTCTCCCCAGCTTCAAGCGCGCCTTGCGGTCGTCCAGGACATTGGGATGGAAGGCCAAGCAAAGCCCACATGATGAAGCGTCATGTCCAACACCTAGACAGTAGATGCAGGTTAGGAGGGAATTGGTGCGCAGCATCTTCTGGCTGCAGGGGCACCGGCGAAATCTGAAGAAAGATTGTTCCTCCATGTCAGATGCGGTAAAATTGTAATCGCTAACTCTAACGAATTTCAGAGTAATTGTTCGGCAAAAACAGACTGAATCCAGGACCTATGAATTGCTGCAAGAGGATGAGGGAACCTGTATCTTTCAGTGGAAAGGAAGATTTGGCGTCATGGGGCGAAGCCGAGGTATATACCACCTGGATGGGTGGAAGGAGTCAGCTTGAAGACTTCCAGCAAGATTTAAAGTGGAAGGAGACATGCCAAACAGTGTGGATGAACATATCCACACTCCCAGAAGCTCTTGCTTTGACAGTATCCAGCTGCAACCCCATGAAAGTAAGAAGATGTACAGGCTAGAGAACGGACTTGGGAAAATTGAGAAATCCTACAAAAGTGAGCACTTGCTGGGTCACTTGCAGATCAGACTCCACTGTCTGGAGACTGACCCACAATGAGCCAGTCGTCCAGGTAGGGGAATATGGAAATATTTTTCCTTCTTAGAAAGGGCACTACTACTGGTATCTAGCTGTTACAAGTATTGTATTTTCTAAACAACTGCCATGAGCTTCTGAAGAAGGACTGGTTGGTCCGAAAGCTAGAGCACTTTGTTCTTGTTGTTACATCTATGTTGGTCCATTAAAAGGTATCAAATCATTTGCTTCTGGATCTATTCTTGCAAGGACCAATACGGCAACTACTAAATCAAGATTACTACTGGTAGGCATTTTGTAAACACACTTGGAGCTGAAGTTAGGCCAAAGGGTATTGCTTTGAACTGGTAATGGCCTGAAGGCAATTCGAACCCGAGGTATTTTCTGTAGGAGCACCTGGTGGGAATGTGAAAGTAGGTATCCTTTAGGTTCAGGGAGGCCAACCAGTCCCCTTTTTGAATTTTAGTTTTAAAAGATGTTTGTTCAGGTATCTTGAGTCTAGAATGGGTCGCCACTCCCCTGTCTTTTTCAGGATAAGGAAGTACCTGGAGTACAGACCTTTGCCCCTGTGTATTGTAGGAACCCTCTCTATGTCCCATAAGGCCAGTAGAGATGAAACCTCTGCCTCTAGGGCAATGGTTTCGGAGATGCTTGCAGGTAGAAAGGATCTGGCTCTCAGCTTTGGAAATTTTTTGAAGCTGAGAACCAGCCTCTGGCTTACTACCTCCAGGACCCCCTTGTCTGAGGTAACATGCTTCCAGTTATGGAAGCAATAAGTCAGCCTGCCTCCTACAAGGATGGGGGAAGTTGATCCGGGCTGACACACCAGGGTTTCTGCTTGGCAGGAGCCTTAGGCTGAGGGGGTGGATATAGCCCTGCTTATCCCCCCTTCTGCCTCTCCCTCTGAAGAACCCCCTCTGAGAAAAGGTGGAGGAGGCCTGTGCTTTGCAGAAAGGCCTGTGAAAAGGCCTGCCCCTAGCCTGTTGCCTTTGAGGAGTTGCCAGTCTTTCCTTGGCCTGTGCACTTCTATAGATGGTCCTATATGCATCCATCTTTTTCTTATAATTCTGTCTGCTCCCCAAACAGAGAATTACCCACCACAAGGAAATCCATGGCCTTAGCCTGAGTGTCCTGTGAAAGGCTAGTACATCTGAGCCAAGCCATCCTCCAAAGAGCCACAGATGTAGCCATGACTCGTGACGACATCATTGGCATCCACAGCAGCAGCATGAAACTGTACCTTCGATACCTCAATCCCATCAGCAGCCACCCCCTCCAGCTCCCTGGCAACCTTGGGGGGAAGCCTGCTATGCCAGTGCCAGTACAGTGTCCCACCTGGACTTCTGGTACCTGGCTGTATAGGCCATGTGATTTGCCTGCCCGAGTCCCAAGGAGGATGCCATGTACTGTTTCTCTGCCATGGCATCCAGCTTCCTGGAGTCTTTATACGGGGGTGTGAAGGTGTCCATCCTTCTGTCAACAGGAGGTACAGAATTTGGAGTCTAACAATTTTTGTGTCCGTTTCCCAAAGGACTTATGAACGGGAACAGACAGCCTCTTGGACTCTGGGATGTCCAAAATCTCCACATAAATCAGGCTCCTCCTGTTCCTCCACAGCTTCTTCCACAGAGAGCTGGAGGGTTTCTGCCACTTTCCTGTAAAACATGTAGTGCGGAGGGGATTCAGAAAGCCTAGGAGGGGAAACACTGGAAGGCCTGTCTGGGGAGATGTCCAGTTCAATGGGCTCATCCAGACCTTCTATACCACCACCACCACCGTAATCCTCGTCCCCCTCCAAATCCGGTTCATAAAAATCTTAAGGGCATAATCCTGAACCGGAGGAACTGACCAAACCGGAACGCCAGAAGGCGCTGGATCAGACTGAAACAGACGGTTTATTTCTATAATCCTAATTGCTTGGCAATTCTCGGCGGTCGGAACATGGGTCTCTGGATCCAAACCAGCCGATTTGTCTTTTTCTGCTGACGGAACTGATCCCTTGGATTTGGTTCTCCTCTTGTGCGAAGAAGTATCGCTTTGGTCAGAGGGCACCGAACTGGGCTGGCCATCCGGGTCAGTAGACTTCTCTGCCTCCTTATCCCTAAGCCTGCCCAACCTTTTTTCCAGGGTAGACTTAGGGAAGTTCTTACAAATTTGACAGTCTGAATCGAGGTAGTCAAACCCCAGATGATAAACACAAGTGGTGTGGGGATTAGCCTTAGCAAAGACTTCCCCACACACACTGCAGTGTTGAAACCCAGTGGGCCCAGTTTTCCTTTTGGGTTTCTCAGATGTAGCCATCCTAACCAACAAACTTACCCTTTTTACAGCAAAAGCTAGGCAAGACTCCCTTATCGGTTTCTAACCGTGTCATGGGTGTTGGAAAAAAAATGCAAGAAAATACTTTTTTTTTTTTTAACTGATAAAGACCGGTAACCATACAGTAAAAAACAGGAAACAAAACATACGCTGAACCAGACAAAATAACTTTTACTATTTCCACAAGATTTTACTACGGCTAGTTCACTACCTAGTACTTACTGTACCACAGAGATCTGAACCGAAATAATCGGTAAAACAGACTACTTTAACAGACTGTTGAACCACAAGCAGAGGAGAAATCTCCGGAGCGACTGTTCAGTTAGGCAGAGTAAAGAATCTGACGGTTATGCTTCAAAGTGCAGCAGACAGAGGTCTGAACCATGCTCGAGCTCAACGTTCTATATTGCTCTGCATAAAATTTAACCCTCTAATCTCCAGGGCAGTTCAAGTGCTGCTGGGGCTAACTGCAATAGTCAGAATACAGCAAAACTTCATGTTTGAAAACCCAGTCATGGGGGTGGGGCTGTAAATGCAGGTTACTTACCGGTAACAGGAGTTCTAGGAGTGGTATATGTTGTTCATCCACACTTTGTGGCAGGTCCCTTACTGGGGAGGGACCTGGGAGGACAGTAGTCTATGCCAAGGATAGACTACACTTGAGTGAGGAGGGAAAGAAAGTGTTGAAACAGAGGATGGAGGAGTACATAGAGGAAGTTGGGAATTTAAACTAGGAGTGGGGGGTGGCAGTTGGGGAAGAGATATGCAGAGACCACAGGTTGGGAAACCATAACAGTGACAAAGGACAAATGGCAAGTACTGTTGGTGATGCTAGGAAAGGAGGGCAGGATGGGGGGGGGGGGAGGGTGGAAGGTGGTTACCCTTAATGCTAGGAGCTTGGGAGGAAAACTGCAGAGTTACAGGTTCTCATGGCAGAGGGAGAGGTGGACATTGCAGCCATCACGGAAACATGGGCCACCCAATACAATGACTGGGACCTGTCTGTACCAGGTTACAGGTCATTTCGTAGGGACAGGGTGATTGGGAAAGGAGGGGGTGGCACTATATGTGAAGGAAGGATTGAAGTGTAAGGGAGGAAGGAGGAGGGTAGTAATGGAGTCACTTTGGATGTAATCCAGGATTCCAAGAATAGATTCTTAGAATGGGAGTGTGTACAGACCACCATCTCAGACAGAGGAGTCAGACAGGGAACTAGCGGACAGATCAGGAGGACTCAAGTAGAAGGGTAGTGTGGTGATTGTGGGGACTTCAACATGCCAGGAGTGGACTGGAGCACCCCAACAAACAGGAACAGAAGGGGCAGGTACTGCTGGGTGCCTCCAGGACAGCTTCCTGCTGCAAATGGTCAGTGAACCAACCGGTTAGGGAATACCCTTGACCTTGTGCTGGCAAATGGGGACTTTGTGGAGAGAACTTACAGTGGAGGAACCGCTGTCAGGGAGTGACCACCACTCAGTATGGCTCTCATTGATATGGGCAAGGAAGGAGGGAATCTGGCACAACAGTGCTGGACTTCAGGAGGGCCGACTGGGAGGATGGGGAAGTGGTAAAAGGTACCTGGCCAGAATTCAATCTAGTATGGACACTAACCAGAGGTGGGAGCTCATAAAGTTGGGGATAGTGGAGGCAACCAAAGCCTGCTGCAAAGCCCAGAGCAAGAAGGCTAGGGCTAAGAAACCAATCTGGTTGAGCAAGGAGGTCATGGAAAAGGCAAGGAGGAAAACAGCTGCCTTTAGAAAGTACAAGAAAACGGAGGGGGGAGGACAGGAAGGAGTACTTGACTGAATCGAAGGAGGTGACAAGGGCAGTAAGGGGAGCCAAAGCATCTACGGAACTCAGGCTGGTACAAGGCATTAAGAAGGGGGAGAAGGACTTCTTTAAGTACATCAGGGAGAAAAGGAACTGTAAGGACCACATAGTAAGGATTAGGAAGGAGGAGGGGTTGGGTGGAAGCAGGGTGCGATAAGGCGGAAGCACTAAATGAATACTTCTGCTCAGTATTTACTAAAGAGAAGAGGGAGGACACCCAAGGTGGGAGAAATGGCAGAAGCAGGATGGGAAGTGGTGACAGATGGGGAAATCATGAGAGCAGAGTTCGAGGGTTTGAAGACACTGAGGGTGGACAAGGCCCAGATGGCATCCACCCCAGGGTACTGAAGGAGCTGGCAGAGGTCCTTGCAGGACCTTTGGCAGACCTATTTAATGCCTCACTACATTCTGGGTGTGTACCAGGACTGGAGGATGGTTTCATGTGGTGCCCTCCACAAGAGTGGCCCAAGGATGAACCGGAAACTACAGACCAGTGAGCCTCACATCCATCAAAGGTAAGTTAATGGAGACTATCCTGAAGGAGAGGCTGGTGGCCTCCTAGAGGTCAAAGGACTACAGGACAGCAGACAGCATGGCTTCATATGTGGCAGATCCTGCCAAACCAACTGGTCGAGTTCTAAGACTGCAATCAGGCAACTGGACAGGGCTATGCAGTGGATGTCCTGTATCTGACTTCAGTAAGGTATTTGACCGGTGCCATGGAAGGCTGGGAAGGAAGTTAGTGGCACAGGGCGGGCAAAGCTGGTGACATGGGTAGGAAACTGGCTGCAGGGAAGGCAACAGAGGATGGTGGTGGTGGGAGCTCACACCCAAGGGCAGTGACGAGCGGGTTCCACATGGCTCGGAGTTGGGACCAGTGTTGTTTGGGATGTTCATTGCAGACATATCATGGGACATCAAGAGCAAGATCAGTCTGTTTGCTGATGATACCAAGGTAGGCGGTGGTGGATGACCTAGGGGATGGCAGGGGTTGCAGGATGATCTGGCAAAGCTTGAAACCTGGTCAGACACCTGGCAACTGGGCTTTGATGCCAAAAAGTGCAAGGTGCTGCATTTGGGATGAAGAACCCAAGGAGGAGTTACCAGCTAGGGGAGTGCAGCTAGCCCAGACAGAGGAGAAGAAGGATCTGGGTGCTCATTACAGGGTCAATGAACAAATCGGCACAATGCAGGAAGGCAGCTGCAAGGCCAACAAAATGCTGGGTTGTGATTGAGGTATATCCTCGAGGAGAGAGGAGGATTCTGCCACTGTATAGGTCATTAGTTAGACCACACCTGGGTATTGCGTGCAGTACTGGTGTCCGTATCTGAAGAGGGACATTAGTTACTGGAGGGGGGTTGCAGTATGAACAGACAGATGATCAAGGGCTGGGGACTTACCATAATGAGAGGAGGCTGAAGGAGTTGAACATGTACCCACTGGAGGAGAGGAGAGACAGGGGTGACAAGATTGAAACCTTTAAATACATGAAAGGAATAAACAAGACGGTACAGAGGACTGTTCAAAGTAAGGGAGGGAGGGCCACCAGGGCCAATGATATGAGACTGGAGCGAGGAAGGTTCAGGAGGGAGATGAGGAGACACTTTTTACAGAGAGGGTGGTGGCTGGGTGGAAGGCGTTACCTGGAAGTGGTATGCAGAAACAGTGGACTGCTTCAAATGAGGATGGGACAGGACAAGGGGAGGTTAATGAAGGGGGGTGGAAGGAAGGGGCAGCTGCAGAATAAGGGGTGCTAGCTGCACATTCGAGCAGACTTGATAGACCTCTAGGCCTTTATCTGCTGGCAAATTTCGTATGTTCGTTAATGTTGCTAGAAGGTCTTAAAGCTGGCTCCTCCCACCCACCCGGGCGGTAAAACCCTTGGCTCCACCCCATGATGCCAAATCTAGCCCACTGGAAGTCAGGCTGCGCGTCGAAGCCAGGGAGGTCGGCTGGGTCATGTGGATGAACATACACATCTCCTAGAACTCCTGTTACAGGCGAGTAAATACAGGTTACTCACCTGTAACAGGAGTTCTAGGAATGGTATATGTTGTTCATCCACACTCATTGGCAGGTATCCTTGCCGCTTTAAATCTTGCCGGAAGGTCTTCAAGCTTGCTCCTCCCACCCACCGGTGGTATAACTCCTGCCCGCCTCTATGACGCCAGATCTGCCCGCTAGCTCAGGTTGTGCGTCGGCCGGGAGGTCGGGAGGAGTCAGGATGAACAATACATACCATTCCTAGAACTCTGTTAGGCAGGTGAGTAACCTGTATTTCTGGGACATGGATATGTTGTTCATCCACACTCATTGGCAGACTCAGTGCAGTTCTCCGGGAGGAGGAGGAGACGACACCCCAATACTTACTTGGGAAAGAGAGACTGAGAACCGAGGCCCCAAACCAGCATCCCGGCGTGACTCAAGGCCGATGGGTAATGGGTAATGAAGGTGTTTGCTGACTTCCAGGTAGCAGCCCTGCAGATTTCCTGGATAGGGACGCCCCTGAAGCAGCACATCACAGGTGAGGTATGGCGGTAGAATGAGCTCTTTATCCTCTGGAGGCTCCATGCCCGCCAACTTATAGCAGAGATCTATAGAGGTTACCCACCTGCTTATCGTCCGCTTGGCTGCAGGTCTGCAGATGCGGCTTCAGCGTAGGTGACAAATACTAGCAACCTCCTCACTTCAGCCGGGCGCCCTTATAATGTTTTCGCCTCTAGGGTCCAGAGTATGGAGCCATTCACCTCCCGAGGTGTGATTGGGGTAGAACACCGCAGAGTCAACACCTGGTTAAGGTGAAACCCCGACACCACCTTCGGAAGGAATTTCGGGTGGGGCAGCAGGACAACCTTGTCCCTGTGGAAGACCAGGTAAGGAGACTGATGGAAAGTGCCTGAGCTCTCCCATCCTTCTGGCTGACGTGATAGCCACCAAGAAGGCGGTCTTCCACGACAGGTGAGAGAGCACACCTGTGCATAGGTTCTAATGGCTTGCCCATGAGCTTTGCCAGTACCAGCAGTAGATCCCACGGAGGTGGGGTTCCCGACTGGAGGGAAATGTGATCAAGGCCTTGAAAAAGCCAGACCACCTTCTCCTCATCACTGACTGCTTCCCGCCCGCGCCCGTAAGCAGAGATGGCTGCCAGGTGCACCCTTAGGGTCAGTCGACCTAAGCCCTTGACTAGAAAGGGACCATAAATAGTCCAAGATGCTTGCCAAGGAACAGGAGGAAGGGTCCAAGCCTTGTTCTGACACCAAATGGAAAACCTTTCCATTTGAAGGCATAGCATTTTCTGGTCGACTCACGGGACGCCCAACTACATTGAGGACCTGCCGAAAGACCCAAGGCCTGGAACCTCAGCCAGGAACCAGGTCAGCCAGGTGCAGGGATTGAAGGTCCGGATGGAACACCTTCCCTGATTGACTGAGAGCAGGTCCGGGCGAGCTGAAGCTGCCGTGGAGTCCTGGAGCTGAGACTGAGAGATCTGGTACCGAACTGGCGCAGGGCCAGTCTGGGCTATCAGAACCACCTGCGCCTGTCCCTCCTCGCCTTGAGAAGCACCTTTGGATCAAGGGAAATGGGGAAAGGCGAAAGAGGCCCGGTCCATTGCCTCGAGAAGGCATCCCCTGCAGCGAGCCCTGCTGAGGGGGGCGGCATGGAACAGACTCAGCTTGCCTCCCTGGAGGCAAACAGGTCCACCTGAGGTGTGCCCCAAAGGGAGAACAGATGCTGCTACCACCGCAGGAGAGACCACTGCGGGATGCAGCCCCTATCCGGCCCAGGCATCGGCCAGGGTGTTGGAGGCCCTGCCACGTAATGGCCAGGAGATCCGCCCAGGCTGCGCACGAAGACCAAATGCGGAGAGCTCTTGCACAGAAGCATGGAGCGCTGGCCCCGCCTCTGGCGGTTTAGATAGTACATGGTCGTGGTATTGTCCGCCTGACTCTGACCACTTGACCCCGAGGAACGGAGCAAAGGCGGTGAGAGCTAGGCGGACCGCCTGGAGCTCCAGCAGGTTGATGTGGCATCGAGACTCCCGCGGGACCAGAGGCCATGAGCCCGTGTACCCCAGATGGGCACCCCAACCCATCAGAGAGGCATCGGTCGAGAGAGACCGTCGGCTCGGGCGGACTTAACGGGATGCCCTCTGCAAATGATCTGAACGTCCACCATTGAGAGCGTTCCCATCCCCTGCGCCACCGACACAAGCTGGTCCAGGGGATCGCGGCGCGGACCACTGGCTTGGCCAGTCTCACTGAAGGGACGATGTTCCAGCGGGCCCAACGGACAACGCTGGTGCAGGCCGCCATGAGACCCAGGAGGCGAGGGAAGTCCCGGCAGCAATTGCCCAACCAGAAATGATCGGGCAAAGGAGGAAAGAACCTCGCCCTGTCCGGGAGCCGCGCCTGGCTCGAAGAGAGTCGAGCCACGCCCTGCTGAATAGAATCACCTGCTCACCGAGTCGACTTGGCCTCGCTTGATAAGGAGGCCCAGTTGAGAGCAGACCTGGAGGGCCAGATCTTGACCACTCCGCCTCCTTCCTGAGGGAGCTGCTATCAGCCAGTCGCCCAGGTAAGGGTATACACTGACCTCGGCCCAAGAGGAATGCTGTCACCACTGCCATGCATTTGGTGAAGACCCTGGAGCTGGAGAGATGTCAAGGGCATGGCTTGAATCGAAGAGGGATCCTTCCACGGAAGCTAAGGAATCTCTGTGAGACGGACGGATAGGAATGTGAAAAACGCTGGGCCCTGCAAGTCCAGAGAGCAGAACTACATGTTGCCCAAGATGATGGTATTATCTGAGCCAGAGTGACCATCCTGAAGGTTCAGACCTTAGGAACTTGTTTAGGTCGTAGAGTCGAGAATGGGGCGCCAGCCCCCGTCTGGCTTCGGAACCAGGAAGTACCTGGACACAAACCCTGGGTCTGAGGGAGGGTCCACCACCTCTTACCACCTCCTTCTGGAGGAGGAGAGCATGTCGCTCGACGAGCCGCCAGTGAGGCTGGGATTCAAGTTTCCCGAGGGCGACGGCTCTGAAGGTGGTGCCTGCTCGAATTCCAGAGGCAGGCTCTTCCCACCACCTTCAAGACCCACCTGTCCGTGGTAACAGCGGACCAGGCGGAACGGAAGTGCTGGAGCCGCCTCTACTGGGGACCTCAGGGTGGGCAGACGGAATGGGGCGACACCCCTCAGCCTGTCACTGGCAGGCTTGGAGGAGGGACCGCCGAGGGACCTCCTGGGCCCTTCCTCCCCTGCCTCCTGTTAGAGGAAGCCGGGGTTTGGGCTTGGATGCTGCCAGAGCCTGCTGGGCCCTGACGCTGCTGCCGGCACGCCTGGGGCATAGAAGGACTAAAGGGCTTAGGCTGTGGTTTGCGGCCTTGTCCTTCTGAGCGGAAGAGACAGAGTCCAAGGTGGCATTGGACTTCGATCCTCTGCAGGGACCTTCCACCCCAGGGGTCAAGAGGTCAGTCCCCAAAAGGAACATCCGCCAACTTGTGCTGGGTATCCGGCAAAGGTGGATATCCTCAGCCAAGCCTGGCCGACGGATAGCCACTCGCGGTCACCACCGATCTGGCACATGAGTCCCTATATCCAAAGCAGTCTGAGCTGCTGTTTGGCCACTGCTCCTGCCCTGGTCCCGCACTCCGCTTAACCGTAGTCTGCAGATCGGGCGGAAGATGAGGGATGACTCATCCAGGAGCCCAACAGGGCATGAGAAAAATGTGCCATGAGGACGGCCGAACTGGCCTGACGTAAGGCCGAGAGGACGAGCGAGACTTTTCGCCCGACATAGTCCAATTTCTTGGACTCTCTGTCAGGAGGTTTGTCCACATCCCTGGCGCTCGCGCGCGCTGGAAAACGCTGTCGGTAACCAACCCTCAGCAGAGGGTGTCCCAAAACCGGACAAGGAACCGTAGGGACCGTGATACTTCCTGGCCATCCTGGCCAAGGTGCAGGGCAGGGAAGCATGGGCGCTGCAAAGCTCCAGTGCCGGGACCCACTATGGCCCCGCCACCGAAAGGCCTCCCGGAGAATCCCTCGGTCCAGAATCTCCGTGAGGGGATACCTGGCCTGCTTTGGAACGGGTTCGAGCCCATCCCGTAGACTCAGATGAGCCGAAGCAGTCCTAGGAAGGACGACGGGCTATCGCCCATTGACTGACTTTCCTGAAGACCCAAGTCCAGTCGCTTGGAGAAAAAGGAGGAATCATCTTCGACTGGAAGAGTCCTCAAGAGCTGCCTCTGGCCTGAGTCACCCTTCACCTGCCGAGGTCGGCCGGGAGTGAGGATAACTGACAGCCGATGGGTAGACCCTTAGCCGACCGAGAATCCTGGTCGGAGCCCCAATTGGTGGCTGTGGAGGGGAGGTTCCACCGAATCGGTGGAGCAGCTGGTTTTACCGAACAACCGCCTGGTATAGGCCTCGGATAAGTCGAGGGGTTGTGTCGGCTGCCCGTGACAGTTACTTAATGGCCGGGAAGGCGACGGGTCGGCTTATTCCCCGCCAGGAGGAGTTGTTGCAAAAGGTCCTTGCATCGCATTTAATTTACGCCAAGCCTCCCTCATCCGAGGAGGAGGACGAGACGAGCGGGCGCGAGACCGAGACCGCCTATGACGGTGGGATCGGCTGACCGCCGAAGAGGTCCGAGACCGTAGACCGAGAGTCCCGGAATTTCCGAGGTCGGTGCGGGAGGTGTCGGCCGAACCGCACTCCTTCGCTCGGATGGTCCATCCAGGCTCCGGAACCGAGGCACAGGCAGCCCACGGATCCTCAACCTCCGGGGAACCGGGAAGGGGAATCTGGCCGCTAAAGGCGACAGCCTGTCCAATGGGTCGGAAAAATCTCGACTTCATCGGGTGGAGTCTCTCGTCAACTGACCTGACGGGACACCGTGGAGGCCAGTGGCCGGCCGAGCGGTCGACTGCCGGTTGTGTCGACGGCCCGGGAGAGGGACCTTTCCGCCCCAAGAGCGCCGACGGAGGAACTTTACCCCGCCCTCTTTTGGACCGAGAATAAGGTCCAGTAGACGAGGCCTTCTCCTTTAGTGGAGAGGGACAGACAAAGCTCCTTAAAAGAAGCCGTAGGAAGAACCCAGAGAGCGGGATAAATGCCGCGCCGAGGAAGATACGCCCGCCGCCTCCTCTTCGAGGGCGCCTATCCGCCGAGCTGATCCGCCGAGCCCGCCGCCGCGACACCGCCAACCGGCCTCCTTGACTTCACCGAGGGAAACGCTCGGACGCCCAGTTGCACCGGGCAGCACGGTTCGAGGGACGAGGTCGAGAAAGATAAGCACAGGTCGCAAGCCCGCGGTCGTGCTCAAGGCCTACAGTGGACACTACGTGGAGTGTGGATCCGTCCGAGACATCTTCTCGTTCGCATGGGCATCTCTCAAAACCGGGAGTCGATTTGTCCATCGCAGTCACTGAGGGATAGAAGACTGAAGTCTTTTGCAAAATTTATTTTAAATCCGCAAACGGAGAAATAGGAACCAGTCCTAAACGCAGAGCGTATGAGGAACCTGAGCTTCCAAGCGGTAAGGAAGATCTACGCCATGGGGCGGAGCCGAGTTATACCACCCGGTGGGTGGAGGAGCAAGCTTGAAGACCTTCCGCAAGATTTAAAGCGTCAAGGATACCTGCCAATGAGTGTGGATGAACAACATATCCATGTCCCTAGAACCTGTATTTCTAGGGATGTGGATATGTTGTTCAATCCACACACTGTGGCAGACTCCTAGCAGTTCTCCGGGAGGAGGGAGGCAAAGTGCGCACCCCCTACTTAGAGAATAAGGACTGGAGAACAGAGGTCCAAAAACTAACATCCTGGCATGTCTCAAGGTCAATGTGGTAATGGGAAATGAAGGTGTGTGTGTGTGGACTTCCAGGTAGCAGCCCTGCAGATTTCCTGGATAGGGACGTCCCTAGAAGCAGCCACTGAAGCAGCGGTATGGCGGGTAGAATGAGCTCTTATCCCTTTGGGAGGCCCCATGCCCGCCAACATACAACAGATCTATGCAGAAGGTCACCCAGCTGCCTATCATCCGCTTGGCTGTAGGTCTGCCAGGTGCGGCTTCAGCGTAGGTGACAAACAGATGGCAAACCTCTCCCCAAACTTTAGCCGTTCGCTCCTTATAATACGAGAGCACTCTTCTAGGGCCCAATGTACGGAGCCTATATTCGGCCTCTGAAGTGTGACTGTGGTAGAACACCGGCAGAGTCAATACCTAGTTAAGGTGAAACTGACACCACCTTCGGAAGGAATTTCTGGTGGGGGTGCAGGACCAATATGTCCCTGTGGAAGACCAGATAAGGAGACTATGGAAAGCGCCTGGAGCTCTCCCATCCTTCTGGCTGAAGTGATAGCCACAAAGAAGGCGGTCTTCCACGACAGGTGAGAGATGTCACACCTGTGCATCTGTTCGAATGGCTTGCCCATGAGCTTAGCCAGTACCAGCAGTAGATCCCACGGAGGTGGAGGTTCTCGCACTGGAGGGGATATGTGTTCAAGGCCTTGGAAAAAGCCTCCGAGCACCTTCTCCTGCACCGACTGCTTGCTGGCCCACGCCCAGTATGCAGAGATAGCTGCCAGGTGCACCTTAAGGGTCATCGACCGAAGCCCTAGCTGAGACAGAGACCACAGGTAGTCCAGAATGCTAGCCAAGGAACAGGAAGAAGGGTCCAACCCCTTGTCCTAACACCAAATGGAGAATCTCTTCCATTTGAAGGCATAGCATCTTCTGGTCGACTCCTTATGGGACACCTCAACAATGTTGAGGACTTCGTCAGAAAGACCCAAGGACTGGAACTCTAGCCACTCAGGAACCAGGCCGTCAGGTGCAGGGATTGAAGGTCCGGATGGAGAACCTTCCGGTTGTCGACAGAGCAGGTCCGGGGCGGGCTGGAAGCCGCTTTGGGAGCCTGGAGCTGAGGCTGAGGAGATCTGGGTACCAGAACTGGCAGGGCCAGTCTAGGGCTACCAGAATCACCTGCGCCTTGTCCCTCTTTGCCTTGAGGAGCACTCTGTGGATCAAGGAAAATGGAGGGAAGGTGTAGAAGAGGCCTGGGGTCCATGGCCTCAAGAAGGCATCCCCCTGCAGCGAGTTCTGCTGAGGGAGGCGGCCACGAAACAGACTCAGTTTTGCATTCTCCTTGGAGACCAGATCTTGTACTACCTCCGGCAGGAGAGACTACTCGTTAGAAGCAGTGCCTATCCGGCTGAGAGCATCGGCCAAACTGTTGGACGCTCCCGCCACATGGATGGCTAGGATATCCGCCTCCAGGCTGATCACGAGAGACCAAATGCGGAGAACTTCCTTGCACAGAGGCAAAGAGTGCGTCCAACCCCGGCGGTTGAGACAGTACATGGTCATGGTGTTGTCCGTCTGGACCTGAACCACCTGACCTGGTACAAACAGAGCAAAGGCTTGAGGGCTAATCAAACCGCTTGAAGCTCCAGCAGGTTGATGTGACAGACTCTTGAGGGGACAAGAGGCCCTGGGCTCTGAGCTCCCCCAGATGGGCATCCCAACACATCAGAGAGGCATCGGTCATTAGAGTGACCGTCGGCTCGGGGCGGACGAACGGGATACCCTCCTGCAGATGAGCTGGGACGAGCCACCAATGTAGGCCGTCCTACATCTCCTGGGTCACTGTCACTGGCTGGTCCATAGGACAGAAGCACTGTGACCACTGGCTGACCAGTCCCCATTGCAGGGGATGCATATGCCAGCAGGCCCAATGGACCATGCTGGTGCAGGCTGCCATGAGGCACAGGAAGCACAGGAAGTCCCAGGCAGGGTGCAACTGTCCTACCAGAAATGACTGGGCAAAGGAAGAAAGGACCTCGTCCCTGTCTGCCGGGAGCTGGGCTCTGGCTCAAAGGGAGTCGAGCTCTGCCCCAATGAACTGTATCACCTGCGATGGCACGAGTTCCGATTTGGCCTCGTTAATGAGAGGCCAGTCAGAGAGCAGACCTGGAGGGCCAGATCCCTGGACTACTCCACCTCCAACCTGGAGGAGGCTGCAATCAGCCAGTTGTCCAGGTAAGGGTACACCCGGACCCCTCGACGCCACAAGAATGCTGTCACCACTGCCATGCATTTGGTGAAGACCCTGGGAGCTGGAGGGAGGCCGAAGGGCATCGCCTGGAACTCAGAGATCCCTCTACTCAGAAGGGGAGGAATCGCTGATGAGATGGATGGATTAGGACATAAAACGACGCATCCTGAAGGTCCAGAGAACAGTATCACATGCCTGGTTCCAAGGATGGAATGATCTGAGCCAGAGTGACCATCCTGAAGGTGCGAGACCGTAGGAACTTGTTCAGGTCGTGCAGGTCGAAAATGGGGGGCCAGCTCCCGGCCCATTTCAGGACCAGGAAGTACCTGGACACAAACCATGGGTCTGGAGGAGGGTCCGCCACCTCTGATCACCTCCTTCTAGAGGAGCAAGGCAATGACGACTCATGAGCCGACCGAGAGGCTACGGAACCAGTAGCCCCGCCGTGGGGTGATGGCTCGACAGGGAGGGAACTGCTCGAATTCCAGAGGCAGACTCCTGCCGACCACTTCCAACACCTAGTGGTCTATGGTGATAGTGGACCAGGAAAGGAAGTGACGGAGCAGTCCCCCAACAGGGGGAAGCCGGGGAGGAGTGACGAGGTTGGGGGTGACACCCCTCAACCACTCACTGGGTAGGCTTGGAGGAAGGGCCCGCTGAGGGACCTCCTGGACCCTTGCCTCCAGGCTTCCTACTGGAGGAAGTGGCAAACTTGGTCTTGGGGTGCGGAGTGCGAGCCTGCTGGCTCTCATGCTGGTGTTGCTGGGCTGGACATGCCGCAGGAGTGGAAGGGCGAGAGGGCTTATACTGCTGCAGGCGGCCTTTGTCCTTCTGGACAGATGTGACAGAGTCCAAGGTGGCACTGGACTTCTCGATCCTCTGGAGGTGGCCTTCCACTCCGGGCCCGAACAGGTTGGTGTCCAGGAAGGGAACGTCTGCCAGCTTGTGCTGGGTGTCCGCCATGAAGGTGGAGATTCTCAGCCAAGCTCTGCAGCGCATGGCTACTGCAGTCGCTACTGACTGGGCACAAGAGTCAGCGATGTCCAAAGAAGTTTGGAGCTGCTGTTTAGCCACCGCCCTTGCCTGATCCCACACCTGCTTGACAGTCATCTTAAGGTCAGCCAGGAGATGAGGAATCACCTCATCCAGGGAGCCCATAACAGCGTTTGAGAAATGTTCCATCAGGACAGCTGAGCTAGCCTGACGAGGGCCTAGGCCATATGAAGAGAGACTGAGAAAGCTTAATATGTGTACCCTTGATGAAAGGAGGGACAGGGGGGACATGATAGAAACTTTTAAGTACCTCAAGGGAATCAACAAAGTCCAGGAGGGTAGCATCTTTCAGAAAAAGATGTGTAAGGACAAGGGGGCACAAATTAAAGTTAGAGGGGGGAACGGCTCAGGGGTAATGTGAGGAAATTATTTTTCACGGAGAGAGTGGTGGACGATGGAACCGCTCTAGGAGAGGTTGTGGGTCTAAAACAGTGGAGGAATCTCAAACATGCATGGACAGACATAAGGCAATTATAGTGGGGGTTGCAGGAATAGGCTGTTGGTTAACTAGAATCTGCAGCTTATCCAGTAGGTAGGGAAATGGCAGACTGGGGGCCAAGTGGTCCTTATCTGCCGTCGAAGTCTATGTTTCTATCTTTCTAGGGAGGAAGCAGAGTAAACCTTCCACCCTGAGTAATCCAATTTTTTGGATTCCTTATCGGGCGGTTTGTCCACATCCCGAGTGTACCCAGAACACCGGAAAACGCTATCGGTCACCAACCCCTCCGCAGAGGGTTGCTCCAAGAAACCGGAGAGTGAACCAGTGGGGATGGCGTACTTTTGAGCCATCCTGGCCGAAGGCGCAGGACAAGATGCTGGCCGCTGCCATAGCTCCAGGGCTGGGCCAACAATGGCTTTGGCCATCGGAAAGACCTCTGTAGGAGAATCCCCTCGGTCCAGTATCTCTGTAAGGGGATACTTGGCCCATTTTTTAACAGGTTCGAACTGCATCCCAGTAAACTCTGAGATGAGTCGAAGCACGAAGCATACCCAAAAACGAGGATGGGCTCTCGTCCACCGACTGGCCCCCTGCAGACTCCAGGTCAAGCGGCCTGGAGAACAGGGAAGAGTCATCATTAGATTCCTAGGAATCTGCGAACAGCTGCTGAGCGCCTGAGCCACCCTCCACCTGCCGAGGTCGATCGGAAGTGAGGGTGATCGACACCTATGAGGCAAGCCCCGACTCGGAGAATCCTTGGTCGGGGCCCCAGTCTTCGGTTGTGGAGGCAGAGGTTCCACTACAATGGGTGAAGCACCTGGTTTTGGCCGAACAAGCGGCGCCGGAGGCGAGTCCTTGACTACCATGAGGGGTTGTTTCGGCAGTTTCGGTGACAGCCACTTAATGGTCGGAGAAGGCGACTGAGTCGACATGTTACTGGTCAGTGAAAGTTGCTACCACATCAAGTCCTCGTAGTGCCGACGCAACTTGCAGCAGAGCCTATCCTCCGAAGAGGAGGACGAGTGGCAACGATGCTTTCCATGGTGCCGAGACAGGGACCACCGACGGCGGAACTGGCTGGACTTGGAAGAGGACCGAGACCTTCAGGGATTCTGAGGGTGGGTCAAAGAGGGAACGGGGGAAACCACCCTCCTTCAGTGCAGGACCTTACAGGAACTTCCTTGCAAAGAGAATCCTTGTGTAACCACTGGGGAACCGTGAAGAAGGGTTGTCGGCTTCTCCGGTCAGAAAAAACAGTCCGATGGGTAGAGAAAATCTCGACCACGTCGACGGATGTCGCCTCAGCTGACCTGATGGGGACGCCGTGAAGTCAGTGGCCGCAGCCGCAACCTTGACCGAAGCCTAGAGTGGATAGTCCAGTGAAATGAATCTCTTCCACTCCCACGAATGCCGATGGTGGGACTTACCTTTAGGGTCCTCTCTGGACCAACCGGAATGTTCCGATGGCCCTTCTCCCTTAGTGGAGTGGGACTGGCAAAGCTCCTTAAAAGAAGCAGTGTAGGAGGAGCCCAAGGAGAGCAAGATAAATGCTGCGGCCGAGGAGGAGGAAGAAGAAGCGGCCTGGGCCGCCTCCTCCTCAGAGGTGATCATCTGCTCCAACTGTTCCGCGGAGCCCGCCGCAGCGGACACTGCCTAACAGGTTTCAGACTTGACCAGCAGGTACCTTTTTTCGGGGAGCCCGAGACAGTCTGGCAGCACGGTCCTCCAAGACCGGATCTTAAAAGGACTTGCACAACTCGCAAGCCTGCGAATCATGGCCAAGCCCTAGGCAGTAGACGCACGTGGAGTGCGGATCGGTCCAGGACATCTTCTGCCCACACGGGCACCGACGGAAGCCAGGAGTCAATTTGTCCATCGCAGCCACAAGGGAAGATGAAGACCGGAGTCTTGTAAATTTTAAAATTAGTTCTGGAAATTCCAAAGAGTGTGGATCCAGGCCTAAAACGCAGAGTGCAAAGGAGGGAACCCGAGCTTCCAAGCGGTAAGGAAGATCTGGTATCACGGGCCGGAGCCAAGGGTTTTACCACCCGGGTGGGTGGGAGGAGCCAGCTTAAAGACCTTCCGGTAACATTTAAAGTGGCAAGGAACCTGCCACAAAGTGTGGATTTAACAAGATATCCACATCCCTAGAACCAAAGCTTGCAGCTTGGAAACTCTGCGAGCTGAGTATCAGCTACCATGAAAGGCATTTCCACGAAGGGAAACACATATCACATGTGACGGTAGGTTTGAAAGGAGACTGTGCAAGAGTTTTCACAGTTATGGTACCACACCAGAACTAGCCCTACAGACCAGGGGGATGCTGCTGCAGGAGCCTTTTGCAGAACCTGTGAGCTCTCCCCTCACACTGCACCCTTTGTTTGGACTAGTGTTTTTATTTTCATTACGTTTCATTTATTTTTCTTCTCTCTCGTGTTTTGGACTCCATAAGCTTATGCTTTATTAGTTTTGGTCACCTTATGAGCAGACCCATCTTTAGAGCTTAACCGAACCCCCCGCCTCCCAGACTCCCAAAGTTGTCACGCAATTCTTTTTTCTACCATTCAATAAAGGATTATTCAGTTGTACTATTGATATTAGAAGGAATGCACACACAGTTACAAAGGAATCAGAATCATAGAATCCTAGAACTTGAAGTCAGAAAGGGACCCCGTGGTCCATCCAGTCTGCCCCTTCCCCCCTTGCTAAACTGTCTGCCTCCCTCCTTGAGTACCCTCCCCACTACCCCTCTATGTTTGTCCCAAACCAGACAGTCTGCACCCCCACAACCTCATCCAGAAGCCCGTTTCAGGCATCCACCACCCTCTCTGTAAGGAATCGCCCTCATATTCCCTCTGAAGTGTCCCCCCTGCAATTTCAGGCCATGCCCCCTTGTCTTGGTGTCCTTTTTCATTTGGAATACCACCCACACCCCGAGCCTACTTTATTTATTCCTTTAACATATCTGAAGGTCTCTATCATGTCCCATCTCTCTCCCTTTTGGTCTCTAGTGGGTACAGCCCCAGCTCCTCGCATCTCTGTTCATATGGTTTGCCCTTCATCACTTGCACCATCTTGGTCACCTTTCGTGAACCCCTTCAATCAGATCTATGTTCCTGAGCAAGTAAGGCCTCCAGAACTAAACTCCATACTCTAGCTACAGTCTCACCATAGCTTGGTACAGGGGCACCAGGACTTTTCTCCTCCTGCTGGTGATTGCCCTGCCTATGCTTGCCAGCATCTTATATGCCTTCCCCACCGCCCTAGTACACAGTTTCCTCACCTTAAGGTCATTGGAGAGTACTATACCTTGGTCATTCTCCTGCTCCATAGCCCTGATTTCCTCCCCTCATTTTGTAACCTGTTCTCGGGTTTGTGTGTCCCAGGTTCATAACTGCACACTTCTTGATGTTGAAATTTAGTTGTCAGGTCTCCGCCCACTCCTCCAGCATCCTCAGGTCCAGTCTCATGTCTTCCACCCCACCTTCAGTGTCAACCCTATTGCAGGTTTTCATATGATCCGCAAAGAGTGCCACATGTCCCTTCAGTCCATCTGTTATGTTGGATATGTAGATACTGAAGAGAAGCGGTCCTAGCACTGACCCCTGGGGTACCCCACTTGTCACCCCCCCCCATCCTAGGGTGCACCCCATTAACCATCACCCTCTGGGTCCTGTCCGCTATTCAGTTTTCCACCCATCTTGTTATCTTGCCCCCATCCCTGTACTTCCCAGTCTGTTGACCAACCTTCCATGGGGGACAGTGTCAAAGGCCTTGCTGAAGTACAGACAGGCCACGTCCACTGCCCCCCCCCCCCGGTCTATTACCTGCATCACCCAGTTGAAAAATTCTATTAAACTGGACTGGCAGGATTTCCCCCTAGTGAAACCGCGCTGGCTGCCATTCAGCAATCTGTTCCTCCTCCAGGTACTGTGTTACCCTTTCCCTGATGAGTGCCTCCATGACTGTCCCCACCACTGCGGTGAGGCTGACTGGACAATAGTTCTCCCTCGCCACCCCCCCCCTTGTGTATTGGCACAACTATAGCTCTCCTCCTGTCCTCCTGCACCCTTCCAGTGTCCAAGGACAGGCTGAACAGTCTTGCTAGTGGGGCAGCCAACTCTGAGCTCCCAGATCACCCTCAGGTACTGTCTGTCTGGTCCCAAGGCCTTGTCCACCATCACCCTGCCCAGTTCCTCCTTGACTCTCCCTATGCTAAAGGGACCAGTTTCCACCCCTATGCGTTCCCCCACAAATCCTCAAATCCAGTCCCCTGCCTTCCCCTCCTTTGTAAAATTTGAGAAGTACCAGTTTATTTCTTCTTTCTTTCAGTCATTCTCTACTGGCTCTCCTCCTTCCCCCCAGAGCCTTGCGATCCCTTGTCCAGTCTTCCTCCTATCCCTCATGCATCTAAAGAATGTCTTTTAACCCCCTTGGCTTGCTTCGCTATCCATTCTTCTGTTTCAGCCTTTGCCCTCTTAGTCACCTTTCTTGCTAGCCTCCTCGTTTCCCTGTAGGCCTCGTTGTGCTCCTCCTGCAATTTCTTATATTTCCTAAATGCCCTCTGTCTGCCCTCTACCACCCTCGCTACATACCTTCTGAAACACAGCAGCCTCCTGCTTCCTCGCTACGTCCCTGTTGAACCACAGTGGCCTCCTGCTTCTTGCTCCCTTCCTTACCCTTCTCACATGCATGTGTGGCCTCACTGACCCTGTCTCTAATAGCATTCCCCAGGTTCCTCACTTTATTTCCCCCATATCGTTCATCGCTTCCCTCACTAACCTCATCTTATTAAAGTCTACCCACCTGAAGTCCAGCACTGATGTGCTGGTTCGGCCCACTTCCTTCCCCGCCTTCACTCTAAATCTGATGGACCTATGGTCACTACGTACCAGCTCCTCTCCCACCACCACCACCTCAATATTCTCCCCGTTAGTCAGGACCACATTCAGTAGGTTGCTCCCCCAGCTGGTTCTCTGACCAACTGATGAAGCAGCACTCCTTGCAGCACCTCCAGAATTTCCCAGATTCTGGCTGAAGCTGCGTCTGGGATGGTCCAGTCAACATCTAGGAGGTTCAGGTCCCCCCCCCCCCGGTAGCATTCCCCCTTCTAGAGCCATCCTCGCTGTGTCTTGTCATTTTCCTGACCTGCTCTTCCCCTTGGGAAACTTATTTTCCTTGCTGGAGCTTACCTTGATTTGTACAAAGCACACAGAATGAACACCTGGGAACTGATTTTCAAAAGATTGGGACTGCCGCAAGGGGAATGCAGCAAGCAGAAATGGTACAAAGGGCTCCTTGTGATGCTCCTTGCACCTGTCCCGACTTTGTAAGGGACTGCTCACCACTACGAGGACTGCCAGCATCAACCAGGCTTGCGCCATCCTTGCGACGGCTGCACTGGCACACCATGGCGGGACTACAATATCCCCTCATTCGGAATTTCGAAAGCCCCCCCCCCCAAAATGTGGCACATGGACCCTGCCATTAGACCAGCCTGGAGCTGATCTAACCTGCTGTGTGCTACTGCTGCAGTCCTCACTGGGTCCACCACTGCAGAGGCTGGTGGTCCATGGCAGGTCACAACCCCAACCCCCAAAACACCACGTGGACACCAACTATCCCTGCCCTTACTTACTGGGGTCTGTTGTCATTCTCTGCCACCCCACCTGACCAGTCTCTCCCTCCACGCACGAACCAGGGCATGACCTGGATGACCTGCCAGCCGCGCAAGGGTGACCGCCACAGGTCGCCATCACCAGCCACTGCAAGCCTGTCCCGTGGCATTTCCCTCCGGTGCGCCATTTTGGTGGCACAGCTGTCAGCTTTTGGCAAACTCAAGGAGTTTGGCGTCAGGACCCCAATTTTTATCAAATCAGGTGCAGAGTCCTTGGTGAACCCAGGTTTGCTGCATGCAGCAGTTTGGTACCTTTGAAAATCAAGCCCTTGGTGTTCAGCAAAGTGAGCTAGTGATGTCAGCACATCACTAGCACCTGCATTGCACCATGGTGACATGGCCCTGCCCCTGTGTGGAGCTTTAAAGGAAAAATACACCTTTATAGCTTGTAAATTTCGTTTCCATATCAGCAAACACCTTTTTCTTGTAGCCGCTAGGGATATACGCGTTTGCTTCAGTTTGTCTTCACTATTCATGCTACTCCCCTGTAACCACCCTTGGGGTCTCCACAGTATGGCTGTTGAAATCTCATTGTCCATGAGAGCTGTATTAGAGCGAGAACAAGATGTCACATCAACCATTTATACCATGCACCTCTAGGCTGTAAATACAAATACCCAGAAAAAAATCTCAAAACACAAAATGAATGCAATTTGAAAGGAAAAAAAAACTGCATTTACAACTCACAGTTTGCAAAGCTAACTGAAGGTAAATGTGGTATTTCATACTTTGTTGCAACTTGTTTTGTTAAACTCTAATTAAGCAGACAGGCATGCCTAAAGGGCGCAGACACATCACGTCTTATATGCTAATGCAGTTCTTGGGGACAATGAGATTTCAAAAACCAGAAACTGGAAACCTCCAGGACAGTCACAGGGACTAGCATGAACAGTGAAAATAAACTAAAGCAATTACATATATCCCTGACAGCTACATGAGAGGAGTTGCCTGTTAACATAGAAACAAACAAAATTTACAAGATATGAGGGTGTACTTTTCCTTTAAAAGACAAAGTACAGAGACACCAGGCAGCTAGCGCTGTTGCTGTTTGTGGAGTAAGCTCTCCCGCCTGTGTGACGGATGCAGTGTCCTTTCTGGTACTTTTTTTTTTTTTTTTTTTTTTTTTTTTTAAAAACCATGAACTGGTAAGTTACAAATTTTGTTTAATTTTGGTAACCGGGTAGGCCCACTGAGCCCCAGAGGTCCCTTTTTGAGTGGCGACCCAGAATTAGTTACAGAAGTATACAAGTACAATAAAGGAAACAAGGTCACAGAGCAAAATAACACTGGTGAAAAATCAAGTACATGGATAAACAGTGCTGACATAGTGCAAAAAAATTAGTTACAGGAGAAGATAGTTACAGGAATAGATAAGGGTAGCAGTGCAGCAATCAGGAGAGAAGCCAGTACATAATACAGCAGTGCATGGCTTAGCCTAGTGAGGGCCTGGCCTTTGAGTTTGGGTAAGTCCTCTCATTGACAGGAGCAGGCAATAGCTTCTAGTAAGTGAGTATGGAGTCCCTTGTGGAAAGATCCAAGGGAGGGGGCTACCTGAAGGTGGGGAGGAAGCCTATTCCATAGGGCAGGGGCAGCAATGGCAAAGGATTTACTTCCAGCAGTAGTCCAAACCCTAGGTTTATCTAGGAGGTAACGCCCAGAGGTTTGGAGGGTGCATACAGAGTGCCTGGGAGCCAGGAGACTGGCCAGGCTATCAGGGGAATAGCAGTGTAGAAGCTTGTAAGCATTGCAAAGCAGGGGGGTACTGAAGGAGACCATCTAGGGAGGGCCATTGTAGTGAAGCAAGGGCTTCACATTGGTGCCATCTTTTGTGGGACTGAGATGCAAAGAGTTATTTTGTTGTAAAGAACTTGTAGCCTGCTCATCTCCTGTTCAGCCAACCCATGAAGCACAGGGGCAGCAAAGGTCAGCGTAGGAAGGAGGAGACTGTTGGCAATGGTTATTCCGGACTCAGATGAGCTGATCATTCAGGCAGTACAGCAGCCCAAGTTTGCAGTGCACCATTTTACGTTTTAGTTCCCTGGTCTACGTGAGACTTGAGGGTAAACCCCTGATCTAGGGTTAACCCCAGGTATTTGAGCGCACTCACGACCTTGATGCGGCTGCCAGAGGATGAGGTCAGGGGAAATAAGGCACTCCTATCCGGGACAAGGTTTCTCTGTCCAAATAGCACTGCCTTGGTTTTTGTGGTGTTTAAAGACCAACTTGTTACCAGTAAGCCAGGACTCTAACCTGGCAAAGTCAGCTTGCAGGTGGGGTCACAGATCAGGTGGGTTGCTCGGGGATCGGTAGATGATAGCATCATCAGTGTACTGAACGACTGAGCTGCCACCGCAGTGGGTTTTAAGGTCATTGACAACTAGCGAGAAGAGGAGGGCACCCCCTCACTTAGGGGGAAGAGGATCAGAGGTCGCACTCTTCCATCTGACCTGCTGGGAGCGACTAGACAGGTAGCAAGTGAACCAGGAAAGGGAATGCTGATCCAGGCCAAAGGAGGCCAGTTTGTTGTCTATTAGGTCAAAGGCCTTAAATAGATGGATAAAAACAGCTCCAGTGGGAAATCCTTTGCCCATGGTCCCAAGGATGTCAACTGAGAAATTTATGAAGGCTGCATCAGCGCCATGGTACTGCCTAAAGCTGTGTTGCGTGGTGGCTAGCAGCTGGTTAGCCTCAAGGTGGCCAGAGCACAAAGCAGCGAGATCAGCCTGTAGTTACCAATGGATTCCCTTGGGCCCCCTTTAGGGACAGGGGCCACCACAGCCCGTTTCCAGGTACTGGGAACTGCACCATCCAGCAGGGATCTGTTGATTAGGCATGTGATGGGTAAAGCAATGGCTGGTGCTGCGGCCTTCAGTAGCTCAGGGCAGATGCCATCGGGTCCACCAAGACCTTTGGCTTTAATGGTCTTTAAGAGGAGGAGAACCTCCTAGACCTTAACTAATCGCAGGTGGAAAAGCGGCCATGTGGGTTAGGGCACCTCGGTGCAGGGAGGCACAGAAGGGGTTGACGTAAGGCTGGACTTGTAGACATCAAGGTTGGTGAAGTAACTGTTGAAGGCAGCGGCAATTTCATGGCAGCTGTAAGTCATGAGGCCATTGATTTCAATAGGACCAAGGGAGGGGTCACTGTTACCTCTTATTAGATAACTGATGTGGGACCAGAATGACCGAGGGTCAGCCAGAGTAGTTTGCTGGAGAAGCCTGACACTCTTTTTGCAGTCTTAGTGGTACGCTTGGACTCATTCCTAAGATTTTTTTTTATTGGACACAAGGTCTGCAGGGAAGGCAGAATTTTTGTAACACTTCCATGCCTTGTCTGAATGCTTTTTTGAGCTTGTCAAAAAATGTAATGACGTTGACATCACCTGTACGGTGATTCTGTGTCAGTTTAAACAATGGTTCAGACTTGATATGGAGCTATTGGAATTAAGAAGCATGCTTACAAATACTGCATGTTTCACTTGTAGGACCACAACCTTGATAAAGCTGTAATCCTATGCAGTGAAATTAGCAGTTACTTAAGAACTTACAGCAGATCTTTGAGAGAGGTTCCTGCAGTAGGTCTTTACAGATAGGACTGCGCCCCCAGGCGTCAGGACCGCACGGCAAACTTGTAGCTAGCAATCGTTGGCAGGGACTGGCCATGGCGTCAGGTGACGGACGTCAGCGTGACTATAAAAGGGGTGGTTCCCTGCCAGCCCTCCAGTTCTTCCGACGGAGATCTCTGAAGTGGAAGCAGAAAAAAGGAGTGGAATAAACTCCTGGGACCCTGTGCCCAAGATGAAACAAAATCCTGGGAAGGGAATAAAGAGAATAAACACAGGAGCTGGGGGAAGGTGGGTGGGAAATCTAGACCTACTGCAGGAACCTCTCTCAAAGATCTACTGTTATGATAAGTTCTAACGTAACTGCTATACCTTACTTTGAGAGGGTTCCTGCAGTAGGTCTTCACAGATAGGACTGAATACCAAGCAGTCAAACAAAAAAGGAGGAGTTGGAGACGAGGATTCTGAGGAGGAAAATGTCTGCCAACTGTAGGTCTCTCAAGACAGAAGACCTTGTAAGACTGCAAAGCCAAAGCCTGCCTGCACCTAGAGGCAATGTCCAGACTGTAATGCTTACTGAAGGTGTGGATGAAGGACCAAGTGGCCGCTGCACAGATGTCCGCAGTGGACACATTCCTGAAAAAGGCAGTGGAAGTGGCCACACCTCTAGTAGGGTGGCCCTTAACGGGCTCCTCATACTTCTGGTAAATGTAGTGTATACAATTTGCCAGCCACCTTGACAAAGTCTGTTTCATGATAGCCTTGCCCTGGCACTTGGGAGCAACGACTAGAAGGAGCCGTTTCGATTTACAAACCTCCTTAGTCCTTGAGACATATCTCAAAATCCTGTGCACATCCAGGGAGTGCAGGAGATATTCCCCCCTGTTGGAGTGTTCTGGGAAGAATGTCGGCAGTTCTACATTATGGTTAAGGGTCAATTCCGAAACCACTTTCGGAAGAAAAGACATTCGTCCGCAGAGCCACCCAGTCTCTGTACAAACTAGGGTCTGAAGCTCTGAGCTGAAGTGACAGTCACTAAAAATGAAAATTATGTACCTACCGTAATTCCTGATCTGTGCATCTTCACCATTTATCACATTTGGATTCTGGTCGGAGGTTACAACCTCGTGGGAGCTTTTTTTTGGGTGGGTGGAGTCGACGCACCAACAGCGCTGCTCTCGAGGACAACGTACTGCGTGGCGCTAGCGGGTTGGTCGTTAGGTGTCGTTGACCCCGCCCTGCTGCCAGTTCTGAGTCACTGTAGAGTAAGAAAGAGTTGGGAGGGAAGGACAAGGAAGTCCAAGGGACAGAAAGGAAAAGACAAACTAAAAGGAGAAATAAATGTCGGAGAGGACAGAAGGAGACTGAGAAAAACTAAGGGGATTGGGAAGGGGCCCCAATCTCTGGAAGCAGAAAAGGAGAGGAAAGGAGGGAGGAAAAAAAACTAGAAATGAAGAGGGGGAGGACATACTCTGAACTGTTGACTGTCTCCAGACTGTATAGGAACTGCGAAGGAACAGCCAGAAGGCTGAACTGCCAGAATTCAAGGCACAGAATCACTAGCAAGAACTCAGACATGAGCAGAAGTGGCTGTTCTGGAAGAAGGGGACAGGATACAGGGTTGTCCCCCCCCCTCCCCGGAACCACATATCTGGAAGGTGAGAAACAATAAGTTTCCTAAATGAATTTGAGGGATAAGTCCCTAAGGACAAGAATGGAGGAGGCTAGAGGAAGAGAGACAAGAGAATAGAGGGCAATCACCAACCCCCACACCAAAGGGGTGGAGCAGAGGCATTGAGGAGGGAAGTGCCCTCTCCCCTCCTGTCAGAACGTAAAAGTCCCTGTGTGCCCAAGGTCACCCTGCTCTCCTGACCTGCGGAAAGAAAGGGGGGGGGCACACAGAGGGAGGGGACCCAAAGACAAACCCCAGGGGGATGGTGGGTGGGATTTGTGATGAATGATGAAGATACACAGAAAGATCAAGAATTACGGTAGGTATGTAATTTTCATATTTTATCTGTGTCAGTCTTCACCATTCATCACATTTGGGTGAGTACCGAGCCCCTTCCCCCCCAAAGGGGGCCCTAGACCCTAAAGGACCAAGTCACTTAGCTCCCAGTGAGGGAAAAACAGAGGAAGAACCTTTACAGGCCTGGCGAGGCCCAAGACTGGGGAGAGTGAGACTGGGACCCTTGAAGGGGGCAGGAGGTTGCCCTGACAGACGGCACCTAGCCCTACGGGAGAAAAGGTGGGTTCTCCGGTACATGGAGGAAATCGCCCTACGCCAGGCCAAGGGTGACAACCGGGAAAGACGCCGCCATGCTGTCCGCCTAGTGCAGATAGCCGTCCCTACAACCCTGGAAGCTACCTCGTCGGCGATGCCTGTGAAGATGCCCTCACAGGCCTGCTAGCTCCAGGCCACGTGCAGAGTGAGCAATGGCTTGTCTGGTTACATCCGAATCAGGCATAAAGTCTAGGAGTTGACCTAGCCTGCTCCACAGAAACTTATAGGTAGTATAGTGGGGCTGATGAGCAGAAATAGAAAGACGCAACCGTGCCAAGTATAAGGTCCTCCTCCCCCAGAGGTCAAAATCCATGTAATCTTGATCTGGTGACCGGTCACGGTGGAGGGCATGAAGCCCATTGGGAGTGTCCAGTTGCGTCAGTCCAGACCGAGGATGAGACATACGACCTGAAGACTCTGGAGGGGCACAAGAAAAAATTACTCACCTTAGTAATTGCTTTTCTTCTCATGGAGTCTTGCTATATTAGGACTTCTGCAGTTAGGCTCAGCCTCTGAACTGCCCCGGAGAGGAAATAGTTAACTCCAGTGAAACCTGGAGTTCCACAGCGCGAGGGCGCTGTTCAAAGCTCTATCTGGCCAGTTTCAAATGAAACTGCCAGGTTCTTTACGAAGCCAAACTAACATAGCAAGTCTGTGTGGAAAAGCTCTACATTAGCCATTGGCTACCTACCAGCAGTAGAACAACAAAAACACAACAATCACAGAATAATAACAATATTACATATTATTATTAGTATCACCCATGACAAGCACTAATAGGCCCCCTCTCCCCAAAAGACTCAAGTCCCGGGAGGGGGCCATATACCACTTAACAAAAACAGAATCACCTAGTTCCCTAACCCAAATGAGACGGGGGGGGACTAGGGAGAACTAACATGGCACGACACAGTGCTTGCACTAACTTGCCGACCCCATACCCAAGGAGGAGTTCTGAGAGGGGCAGGAGGGAGGGTGGTCATAATATAGCAAGACTCCATGAGAAGAAAAGCAGTTACTAAGGTGAGTAATTTTTTCTTCAAACACCATGAAGTCTTGCTATATTAGGACTTCTGCAGACTACACAGCAGTACCTCCATGGAGGAGGGCCAGAACCTACTTAGGGAATAGGCTCTGAAGCACAGCTGTGCCAAAACGAGCATCTCTCCTGGACTGGACATTCAGGGAATATGCTTGGTAAAGGTGTGGACTGTTTCCAGGTAGCAGCTTGCAAATTTCCAAATGGAATATCTCTAGCAGCCGCTAGAGATGCAGCTGTACCCCTGGTGGAGTGAGCCCTCAGTCCTGAGGGAGGTTCTCTACCTAGTTTTTGGTAACAGAACTGGATACAAGAGACAATCCACCTTGCAATTGTCCTCTTAGTGGCAGGTCTCCCTTTGCCAACTTCTCCATAGGTAAGGAAGAGTTGGAGGGATTCGAACCTGTGACCCTTGGTGCGTTCCAAATAGTAGCTTAGGGCTCTTTTGACGTCCAGACTGTGCAATCTCCTCTCCCCTGAGGAGGAATGCTCAGTGAAAAATACTGGAAGAGAGAGATGGATTGGTTTAGATGAAAATCTGAAACCACTTTAGGTAAAAACTTTCTGTTAGTCCTGAGGACTATCTTATCTCTGTGAAAAGAAATAAAATCTTTTTCCACTGACAAGGCTTGTAATTCACTTATACGTCTAGCAGAAGTGATAGCCACTAGAAGAACAGTCTTTCAAGTTAAAAACTTGAGATCTGCCGAAGACAGAGGCTCAAAGGGGAGTTGCATTAGCTGGGCACTGCAAATATTCAGGTCCCAGGCAGGAGCTGGTTCCTGAAAGGGAGGGTTAGTGTGAAGTAACCCCTTAAAAAACTTGGAAAACACGGGGTGAGAAGAGAGGGAAACAGGTTTCCCTGCAGACACAAAAGCAGAAACAGCTGCCAGATGAACCTTCAAGGTAGCTGGTTTGAGGCCTAGGGAATTTAGATGGACCAAATAGTCCAACAAAATGGCTAAGTCAGCAGATTCTGGTACAATCTGTTTCTCAGAACACCAGAAGGAAAACCTCTTCCACTTAGAATTGTAAGTGGTTCCTAGTGGAAGGCTTCCTAGAAGCCTTTAAAATGTCCAAGACACCTTGAGAAAGGTGTAAATCAGCAAATTCTAGCTCCTCAAGAACCAAGCCTTGAGGTGGAGGGAATTGAGGTCCGGGTACCACACTCTCCCCTGTGCACAGGTCAGCAGGTTGTGGATGCTGGGCAAGCTCAGGGGAGGGTGGAATGTCAGGGACAGGAGAAGAGGGTACCAGGGCTGTCTGGCCCAGTCTGGAGCAATCAGAATCACTTTGCAGGGCTGAGTTCTGATTTTCACTAGTACCCTGAAGAGGAGAGGGAAGGGGGGAAAGGCATACAGGAATTTCCCTTCCCAATCCAACAGAAAGGCATCCAGGGGGACTGAGCCCAACACTGGAGGCCTGCAACAAAATAGAGGAAGTTGGTGGTTGTCTGGGGCTGCAAAGAGATCTATCTGAGGGGTGCCCCATCTGGCAAAGACCGACCCCAGAACCTGGGGATTCAGAGTCCATTCGTGATGACCCTGGGAAATCCTGCTGAGGGCATCCGCCAGGACATTGTCCTTCCCTGGAAGGTGAACTGCTATCAGGGAGGTGTTCAGGGAGTAAGCCAGAGACCACAACTTCATTGCTTCGGTGCACAAGGCTGAAGACCGAGTGCCCCCTTGCTTGCTGATGTACCACATTGTTGTGGTGTTGTCTGTCCTGACTTGAACTACCTTGTTCTGGACAGTAGCTGAAAAAGCCTGGAGAGCTAAGAGGACAGCTCTGAGTTCCAAAAGATTGATGTGGAGCAGAGATTCCTGAGGGGACCACACTCCCTGAGTGGAAAGGTCGCCCAAGTGAGCCCCCCACCCTAACAGGGAGGCATCCGTGGTGAGGGTGAGGGAATGAAGAACGGGTAAGAAGGGGACCCCCTGAGTTAACTGCTTTGATCCTGCCACCACTGAAGGGCCAGGATCAGGGTTTTGGTCACTGGGACTAATTTGGTAAGAGGGTCCTTCCTTTGAGACCAGTAGGACCTCAAGTGGAACTGAATGTCTCATCTGAAATCTTGCTCCCTGCACGACAGCTGTGGAAGCAGCCATGTGCCCTAGGAGTTGCAGAAAGTGCCTTGCTGGTCGAGAGACCCGCAGGGTAAAGGAGGATGCCAGGGCAATGAGTCTGTCCACTCTTTCCAAGGGAAGAAATGCCCTGGCTGACTGTGTTCAATTCTGCACCTATGAAAGTTAGTACCTGAACCAGTTCCAGAACTGACTTTGGAAAATTCAACAGGAATCCCAGAGAAGTGAGAAGCTGCTGGGTGACTTGCAAGTGGGATTTTACCTGATCTGGAGACTGACCCACTATGAGCCAGTCGTCCAGGCAGGGAAACACAGCAACCCCTTGCCTTCTTAAATGAGCCACTATCACAGCTAGACATTTTGTGAAAACCCTTGGAGCAGAGGTGAGGCGGAAGGGCACTGCTCTGAACTGGTAGTGGCCAGAGGGCAGTTCAACCTGAGGTACTTTCGTGAGAAGGCCTGATCAAGATATGAAAATAGAGCCCTTGAGGTCCAGGGAAGCTAGCCAGTCCCTGGCCTTAGGGAAGGCAAAATCATTGCCAGAGTTAACATTTTGAACTTTGGTTTCAAAGATGCTTGTTCAGGAACCTTAAATCTAGGATGGGCCGCCATTCTCCTGTCTTTTTTGGGGTAAGGACGTATCTTGAGTACAGCCCCTTGCCCTGATGGCAAGGAGGAACCCTTTCCACTGCTTTGCAGCCTAGAAGAGAAGAAACCTCTGCTTCCAAAGCAAGGGCCTCTGAAGGATTTGCAGGTGGAAAATGTCTGGCTCTCATCTTTGGGAACTGTTTGAAGCCGAGAACCAGACCTTGGCTTACCACCTCCAGAACCCATTTGTCCGGAGTTAGGGACAACCAGTTCTGGCTGAAATAAACCAACCTGCCCCCCACTGGTACAGGAGAATGGCCTGGGCACCCCATCAGGGTGCCTGCTTGGCAGCAGCTTTAGGCTGAGGAGAGGGAGACTGTCTGCCTGTGCCCCGTCTACCTCTGCCTCTGAAAAAAAACCTCTGTGCAAAGGCTGAAGAGGCCTGAACTTGATAAAAAGGCCTGTGGAAAGGCCTGCCCCTACCCTCGGGGGCATGCCTTTGTGGAGTGGCATGCCTCTCCTTAGCTTGGGCACTTTTGTAGGTAGTTCTGTATTCATCCATCTTTTTCATGTAATTTTCTGTTTGATCCCCAAACAGAGAATTACCCACAACAGGAAAATCCATAGCCTTTGACTGAGTATCTTGGGACAGATTAGTGCATCTGAGCCATGCCAACCTACGGAGAGCTACAGAAGTGGCCATGACCCTAAAGGAAACATCATTAACATCAACAGCAGCATGAAATTGAACTTTAGAGGCTTCAATGCCATCAGCAGCCACTTGTTCCAACTCACTAGCCAGCTGGCCCTGGGCCTGCTTGGCTAACTGCAATATAGTGTCCCATCTAGATTTCTGATATCTAGCCACATAAGCCATATAATTAGCCTGCCTGAGTCCCAACAAAGCTGCCATATATTGTTTTTTCCATGGCATCAATCTTCCTGGAATCCTTATCAGGAGGATGCGAGGCCAGGGAATATTAGCCTTGTCACAGGCTGCAGCTTGAACAACACCTACATGACTACACTGCTCAGTGAGGAAGTCTGTATCAGGACCTGATAAAAAAATGGACAGAAGGTATACTTTATCTACAGGAGGGACAGAATGAGGATTTTTTAAAATCTTTGTTGTTTGCTTCCTAAATGACTTATGCAAAGGAATAGACAACCTCCTAGACTCTGGAATATCCATCATTTCAACATAATCAGGCTCCTCTTGCTCATCCACAGCCTCTTCTAAAGGAAGCTGGAGGGTTTCTGCAACCTTTTTGTAAAACATAAAATGAGAAGGGGACTCAGACAGCATAGGGGGAGATTCTAAAGGTCTGTCTGGAGAAATGTCCGTTGAATGGGCACGTCCAGACCCTCCCAGTCACAAACATACTGATCAAATTCCTCCTCCCTCCTGTGGTTCATAAAATCCTCAACATCATAATCCTGAACCACTGGGACTGAACGAACCCCCCTTTTCCCAGGTGTAGAGGGTTCGACAGATCCCTGAGACAAAGACTGAACAATCTGTATGGCTTTAGCTATCTCTGCAGCAGTTGGAGAGACAATTTTGGACTCCAGACCTGCTGATTTCTTTGTCTTTTTTGCTGGGACTGGTTCCTCTGAACCAGCCTTCCTTTTGCCTGAGGAAGTATCGCCCTGATCAGAGGGCACTCCCTCTGGTCCAGTGGGTACTGAACCGGGCTGGCCATCCGGGTCAGCGGACTTTTTGGCCTCTCGTTCACTGAGCCGGCCCAATCTCTTTTCCAGGGTGGCTGCAGGAAAATGTTTTACACACCTGGCAGTCTGACAGGAGGTGGTCAGCCCCCAGACAATAAACACAAGTGGTGTGTGGGTCAGCCTTAGCAAAGGCTTCCCCACAAACATCACAGTGTTGAAACCCAGTGGGCCCGGTTTTTCTTTTGGGTTTCTCAGACATAATGCCAGCCTAAACAACAACTTGCCCTTTTAATGGCAGTGCCAGGCAAGACACCCTTATCGGTTCCTAACCGTGTCACGGGTATTTGAAAAAACCCTTTTAAAATTCAAGGTTTTTTTTTAGAACCGATAAGAACCAGGAACCGCACTCTAAAAGCCCCAAAACACTTACGGTTTACCAGATAGAGCTTTAACCCAAATGCGGTAAAATAAATACTTTTGGCCGGTTCAAATGAACCGAAAAATACTCGCTTGAGCCGAGAATGAACCGAGCTGAAGGAGCTGATCTCCGGAGCGACTGTTCAGTGAAGCGGAGTAAAGAATCTGGCAGTTTCATTTGAAACTGGCCAGATAGAGCTTTGAACAGCGCCCTCGCGCTGTGGAACTCCAGGTTTCACTGGAGTTAACTATTTCCTCTCCGGGGCAGTTCAGAGGCTGAGCCTAACTGCAGAAGTCCTAATATAGCAAGACTTCATGGTGTTTGAATAGCTCTGGTACAGATACCTAGGGGCTAGGACTCTGGAAGAGAGTCTTTGCTAGAACCACAATGATGACTCCTGAAAAGGAGCAGGCCAGGTGGGCACCACAAGGGTGGCCGCACTCAAGTCGCCTAAGACAGCATGCGTCGAATGCTCCGGATTGTGCTGAGTGGATGGGGTGACACAGGTCTTCCATCATCCTCACGAGGAAACATTGATACTCCGCGAGATCAGTAGTAGGGGAGATGTGGACAGAAGGTTCCTCTCCTCCAGAAGAGGAGGATGAGGATGCAGAAGACCTTGGAGATCCAGAGGTTGGCTGCTCAAGGGGAGGGTGGAACACTCACTTGTCCATGGCCCTGACGTACGTAGGGAAGTGAGCAGCCACACCCAAGAATTCTTCCCAAGAAGGAGGTCCCCTAGGACCAAGAATGCCTGGGAAAGCAGGAGATGGTGACAGAGGAGTGGGGGCTAGGTCAACAACAGAAGGCGACTGTCCTCTGTCCGGGCAAGAGAGCGCACCAGGAGCCTCAAGGGAAGGAGGAGCTCTGGAAAGCCCAAAAGCTGACAGCTGATCAACCATGCTGGAGCTGTCTTGGCTGTGCCCTAAGAATCCCCCCCTGTGAGGTGACTGGGACCGTGAAAATCCAAAAGGACGGTCCCTTCCCTCCAAAGACCAGGACCCTCTCTATGAGACTGAGAAGGAAGGATGGGGGTCCACGCTACAACTCCTTCCCGAACCCTTCTGGAATCCTTGTTAGGAGGATTGGATGCCAGGGGTGTCTTTGCATTGTCACAGGCTGTCACTTGTACTACTCCTTGGTGGACAGGGTAGGAGAATAAAAATTCAGCTCCCTCCATGTCCAGACGGTATTTTATATCCAGCTTCTTTTCATAGAAACACAGAATTCGACAGCAGATAAGGATCGCTTGGCCCACCTAGTCTGCCCATTTCCCTAACGGATGGATAAACTGTAGATTCTAGTTAACCAACAGCTCACTTCCTCCTACCTCCCACCAGATTTGCTTTGATGTCTGTCCCATGCATTCTCGAATTCTCCCACTGTTCTTGACTCCACAACCTCCTCAGGAAGGCTATTCCATGCATCCATAACCCTCTCCATAAAAATATACTTTCCAACATAACCTCCGAGACGTCCGTCACCCCCCCCCGTCTTCAAATTGTGCCCCCTTTGTTCTCGCACATCTCTTTCTGAAAGATGCTACTTCTTCTTGGACTTTGTCAATTCTCTGAGGTACTTGAAAGTTTCTATCATGTCCCCATCTCCCTCCTTTCCTCGAGGGTATACATATTAAGCTGCTTTAGTCTCTCCATATGTCATCTGGTGCAGACCTTGCATCATTTTGGTTGACCTCTTCTGAACAGCCTGCACTCTAAGTCTTTGCGAAGATGGGGTCTCCAGAATTGCACGCAGTACTCCAGATGGGGTCTCACCAGTTGTCTGTACAGAGGGATAACTTCCTGTTTTCTACTGCTGATGCCTCTCCCTATGCATCCCAGTATCCCCCCAGCCCTTCCTGCCTTCTCACATTGCTTGCCCACCTTACGGTCATCTGATATAATTACTCCCAGGTCCCTTTCGATTTTTGTTAGTATATCAACCCCCCATTGTGTACTCTTCCCCTGGATTTCTGTTTCCAAGGTGCATTACCTTGCACTTCTTTGCAATGAATCCGAGTTGAAATACATTTGACCACTCCTCCAACCTTGCCAAGTCTCTCTTCATCCTTTCCAACCCACCTTGTGTATCAACCCTGTTGCAGATCTTTGTGTCTGCAAAGAAACATACTTTTCAAGCGGGGAACAGAGCTTGGAATTTGTAGAACCTTCAAAGTATCTTTCCTGAAGAATGTATTCACAGAAAGGAAAAGCTTTTTAGTGCGTCAGCCCAATCATTTCTCACAAATATGAAAAGTGAGGAATAATCCTCAAATGCTCTGTGGGAATGGTACAACTCTTGTTCAGGGAAAACCTCAGATTCAATAGATTCCCCTTCCTCCATTTCATCATAATCACACATTCTTCCTCTTAAATAATAGGAAGACTGAACAGAGGAGACTGACTACTTTGCAGGGGTCTGCTGCCAAGAAGAAAAAATGACTCACCATAGTAATGTTTCTTCTAATGGAGTCTTGCTGTATTCTGACAATATGCAGTTAACTATGCAGACGCACAGAACGTTGAGCTTGAGCTCAGTTTTCAAACCTCTGTCTCTGGTACCTACCAGTGTAACTGTCAGAATCTTACAAGCAAACTAAGTGCTAACAACTGGAAATTGTTTACTGTATAGCCAAAAGGCAACAATCTGGGTCTAAAAGGCAAGTTGAGAACCAAAGAAAAAGTCAGTAAAGATATATATAATAAATATATTAAACGTAACAGCAACAGTATAACTACCCCACCCTTAAGGAGGAGGGTAACAAGGTACTCCCCTGAGGTGCAACACTGTACCTGCCAGCCACTTCTCAAAAACTAGGTTCTGAGAAGGGAGGCAGGTCAGAATACAGCAAGACTCCACTAGAAGAAACAACATTACTATGGTGAGTAATATTTTCTTCAAACATGAAGTCTTGCTGTATTCTGGCAATATGCAGACTACCAAGCAGATCCCCCAGGAGGAGGGAATGCAGTTCCTACTTTGGGAACAGGCTCTGCAGTACTGCTGTACCAAACCTAGCATCACTCCTAGCCTGGATGTCCAGAAAGTAATGCTTGTTGAATGTATTGACCATTTTCCAGGTGGCTGCTTTACAGATTTCTAGCAAGGGTATATCTCTGGCCACAGCCAGAGAAGCAGCTTTACCCCTAGCCGAGTGAGCCCTCCGGCCTGAAGGGGGTGTTTTGCCCAATTTATCATATCAGAATTGTATACAAGAGAATCCACCTGGCTGTAATCCTTTTAGTCGCTAGCTTACCTTTCCCCACTTCACCATAAGTGAGAAACAACTGAAGACAGTCATTAATGTGTGCCTTAGTATGCTCTATGTAGTAGCTAAGTGCCCTTTTAACATCCAAACTGTGTAACCTCCTTTCCCCTGAAGAAGAGTGGTCAGTGAAAAACACAGGTAGAGACAGACTGGTTCAGATGAAAATCTGACACCACTTTGGGTAAGAACCTATTGGTTCTGAGGACCACCTTCTCTCTCTATGGAAGGAGATTAAGTCAGGTTCAACTGACAGGACCTGTAATTCACTAATGCGCCTGGCAGAAGTAATAGCTACCAAGAACACAGTTTTCCAGGTTAAGTACTTAAGCTCGGCCGAAGCCAAAGGTTCAAAGGGTGGCTGTATAAGCTGAGCAATGCAGACATTAAAATCCCAAGCCAGAGTAGGCTCTTTAAAGGGAGGATTAATATGAACCAGACCTTTGAAGAACTTACTGAAAACAGGATGAGATGCCAGGGAAGGGCCCTTCCCTGTCGAAAGGAATGCAGACACAGCTGCTAGGTGAACCTTCAGAGTTGCAGGTCTAAGGCCTAGACCATTAAGGTGAACCAGATAATCTAAAGCTGTAGCAATATCTGCAGAATCAGGCAGAATGCCCTTCTGAGAACACCAAATACTGAATCTTTTCCATTTGTAATTATAAGTTTTTCTAGTGGAAGGTTTTCTGGAGACATTCAAAATATGCAGAACTCCCTGAGAAAGATGCAGGCCTGCATATTCTAACTCTTCACAGAGCCAGGCCTTGAGGTTGAGAGACTGGAGATTGTGGTACCAAATCCTCCCCTGAGAAGAGGATAGGAGATTGTGCCTCTTGGGAAGTGACACTGCCAGAGACAGCAGCAGAGGATACCAAGGCTATCTGGCCCAATCTGGAGCCATCAGTATCACTGTACAGAGTTGAGATCTGATTTGGATCAGAACTCTGAAGAGAGGGAAGGGTGGGAAGGCATAGAGAAACCTGCCCTTCCAATCCAAAATGAGAGCATCCAGAGGAACAGCCCCCAGGACTGGAGGTCTGCAGCAAAACAGAGGAAGTTGGTGATTGTCCAGGGCTGCAAAGAGATCCATCTCTGGAGTGCCCCATCTGTTTCAGATTACCTTTAGGATGGTATGATCCAGGGACCATTCGTGATATCCCTGGGAGATTCTGCTCAGAGCATCTGCCAGTACATTGTCCTTCCTTAGGAGATGAACTGCTGTCAGAGAAGCCTGAAGGGAATAGGCTAGAGACCACAGTTTCATGACCTCTGTGCACAGGGCCATGGACAGAGTGCCTTCCTGCTTGTTGATGTACCACACTGTGGTGGTGTTGTCTGTCCTAATCTACACCACTTTGTCTCTAACTCTGAGAAAGTCTAAAGGGCTAGGAATACTGCCCCGAGTTCCAGGAGATTGAAGGAGACACTCTTGTGGAGACCAAACCCCCTGAGCCGTGAGGGCTCCCAAAGGAGCTCCCCAGCCTAGGAGAGAAGCATCTGTGGTTAGGACCACTGAGGGGACTTGAGAGAGGAATGGAACACCTTGTCTGAGATTGTCCTGGTCCAGCCACCACTGGAGAGCTTGGACCAGAGTCTGAGACATTGGAACCAATTTGGTGAGTCTTTTTCTGAGACCAACAAGACCTTAAGTGGAACTGAATGTCCCTCATCTGAAACCTTGTTCCTTGTACCACTGCAGTGGAAGCTGCCATGTGGCCTAGGAGTTGTTGAAACTGCCTTGCTGAGCAAAAGACCAAAGGTCGAAAAAAGGAAGCGAGATCTGTAAGGGCCAGTAGGAGGAAGGCCTTTGCTTGGACAGTACCCAACTCTATTCCTATGAAAGTAAGAAGTTGTACTGGTTCGAGAACGGACTTTGGAAGGCTGAGGAGTAACCCCAGAGAACTGAGCAAGTCTTGAGTGATTTGTAGAGCCGTGTCCAGGTATGGGAAGATGGAAATACCCTGCCTTCTGAGAAAGGCAACTACTACTGCAAGGCACTTTGTAAACACCCTTGGAGCTGATGTTAGGCCCAAGGGCACGGCCCTGAACTGATAATGGCCTGAAGGCAACTCGGACCCGAGGTACTTTCTTCGGGAGCACCTGATAGGAATATGGAAATAGGCATCCTTGAGGTCCAGGGATGCTAGGCAATCCCCTTGCCTCAGAGAGGGAAGAATTATTCCCAGAGTCACCATTTTGAATTATGGTTTTGTGATGTGTTTGTTCAAATACCTCAAGTCTAGGACGGATTGTCATTCCCCTGTCTTTTTCGGGGTAAGGAAGTATCTGGAGTACAGACCTTTGCCCCTGTGCTGAGTAGGAACTTTCTCTACAGCTCAGAGCCAGCAGAGAAGAAATCTCTGCCTCTAGAGCAAGGGTTTCTGAGCTGGATGCAGGTGGAAAGAACCAGACCCTAATTTTTGGAAACCTTTTGAAACTGATGGCCAGTCCCTGGCTTACTACCTCCAGGACCCACTTGTCTGAGGTAACAGACTTCCAGGCCTGGAAGTAGTAAGCCAGCCTGCCTCCAACTGCAATAGGGGAAGTCGGCTCGAGCCAACACATCGGGGTGTCTGTTTGGCAGGAGCCTTGGACTGGGAAGAGGACGCAGCCCTGCTCATCCCCCTCCTGCCTCTCCCACAAAAGAACTCCCTCTGTGGGAAGGAGGAGGAAGCCTGAGCTTGGTAAAAAGGCCTATGGAAAGGCCTGCCCCTAGACTGTTGCTTCTGAAGATTGGCTTGCCTCTCTTTGGCCTGTGCACTCCTGCAGGTGGTCCTGTATTCATCCATTTTCTTCATGTAAGCCTCTGTCTGCTCCCCAGACAGAGAGTTACCCACTTCAGGGAAATCCACAGACTTAGTCTGGGTATCCTGCAAATGGCTAGTACATCTGAGCCAAGCATGTCTCCTGAGACACACAGCTGTAGCCATGACTCTTGATGCCACATCACTGGAGTCCACAGCAGCGTGGAATTGTACTTTGGATGCTTCAATTCCATCAGCAGCCACCTCCTCCAGCTCTTTGGCTAGCTAGGGGGAAGCCTGTTTAGCCAGCTCCAGAACAATATCCCCATCTGGACTTCTGGTATCTGGCTGTGTAGGCCATAAGTTAGCCTGCCTGAGTCCCAAACAGAATGCCAAATACCATTTTTTGGCCAGTACATCAACCTTCCTGGAGTCAGTCTGGGAAGGGGGAGAGGGGGGTGAAGCCAAAGGAATATTACCCCTGTCACAGGCTGCAGCCTGCAATACCTAAACATGGCTGCAATGACTGTATAAAAACTCCATACCCGAGCCTGATAACATGTACCTCCTGTCCATTCTTTTATCTACAGGAGATAAGGAGTTAGGAGTTTGCAGTACCTTTTTTGTCTGTTTCCTTAAAGATTTGTGAAGAGGGATAGACAATCTTTTGGACTCTGGGATGTCCATCATCTCAACAAAATCAGGCTCTTCCTCCTCAGCAGCTTCCACCATTGGGAGCTGGAGGGTTTGCCACCTTCTTGTAGAACAAGAAGGGAAGGGACCAGAAAGCCTGGGGGAGAAGAAGACATTAGATGGTCTGTCTGGGGAGATTACCGGTTCAATGGGCACATCCAGACCTTCAAAATCATTATCTTCATCCACTGGATACTCTCAGTCTCCCTCCCACTCCACATCATAGTAAGCATCTGTATTGTAATCCGATGGAGTCGCATCCGACCAAACCGACCGCCTAACCGGCGGTACTGGTTTGGACGGAACCGGGCGAAGCAACTGAACTATACTAATCAGTTTGGCTATTTCATCAACGGTTGGAGTATGCAGTGCTGGATCCGGACCTGCTAACTTTCTTTTCCTTTTTGTCAGAACCAACCCCTCAGAGTTGGACCTCCTTTTGCCTGAGGAGGTACCGCCCAGGCCAGTGGGCACCTCATCAGGTTCAGCCGCAGCCGAACCGGGCTGGCCATCCGGATCTACGGACTTCTCGGCCTCCCTTTCCTTCAGCCTACTCAACCTTTTTTCCCCAGAGTGGCTTTAGGAAAATGTTTACATATTTGGCAGTCTGTATCGAAACCCCAGACAACACAGTTGGTGTGGGGATCGGCCTTGGCAAAGATCTCCCCACACTCACTGCAGTGTTGAAACCCAGTGGGCCTATTTTTTTCCTTGGGTTTCTCAGACATGGCCAACCTAACCAAACTAACCCTTTTTATGGCAACCGCCAGGGAAGACTCCCTTATCGATTCCTAACCGTGTCACGGGTATTGGAAAAAAACGTTTAAAACACTTTTTTTTTTTTTTTTTAGAACCGATAAGGACCGGTAACCACACACTAAAGTAAAGCACAAGAATCCACTACAAGTGATCGGTTCAGCTGAACCGATCTAATCACTTTACAATTTCCACACAGAAAAACAGACAAAACCTATCTAGTACTCACGGTACCGTAGACAGAGACTGAACAGACTATGCGGAAACAAATTAGGTTTAAAATCGACAACTTAACAGTCACTTTAACCGACTTTCTAACCGAGCTGAAGGAGAAATCTCTGGAGCGACTGTTCAGTGAGGCGGAGTAAAGAATCTGACGGTTGAGTTTCAAAGGGAAACAGACAGAGTCCTCAACCGGAATAGAGCTCAGCATTCTATGCCATGCATAGAAAGTTAACCCTTTGTTCTCCGGGGCAGTTTAAAGGCTGGAGCTAACTGCAATAGTCAGAATACAGCAAGACTTCATGTTGTTTGAAATGGGAGTAAATTCCCCTTCCTGTTTGTTCTCGTGGAACTGGCTCTATCGCTACTTTCTGTAGTAGAGCTTGAATTTTTTGGAAGACCAGATGTAGTTAGCCAGACGAGCAGTGCGACCTTCCTGGAGGGTTGGGGGTTGGGGATTTCTCCAGGAACTCTAGCGAGTGACCTCTTTCTAAGAGTTGAAGAACCCATGCATCTGCGGTTACGGCCTTCCACCCATCCAGGTGGAGGCTGAATCATCCCTCCACCAGTTCCTCTGTGGGAATAGGAGGAAGGGGGGGGAGTTGGGAGTCAGTACACAGAGGGGAGGTATGCTTTTCCCCCAGAGAAAGTTTTGGGAAACTTGGCCTGGGAGGGTTTGAGCGCCGGAACCCAGGGAGTGACGCTTGGTCTGTCATCTGCCCTGGTTCTGTTTATTCCATTTCCGCTGGCAGTGAAAGGGCTGCTGCCGCGGTTCTTGGTTTGAACTACAGAAGGAACCGACATCTTTCAAGGACTTACCACTCTCTTACAACTCAATGACAAAATCTTTGGCATTGCCGCCAAACAGAACTAGACCCCTAAAGGAAGCATCCAGAAGGGAACTCTGCACATCTTGAGCCAGCCCCACCAGGCGAAGCCAAGCAAGGTGTCTGAGGCAGATGCCAGTAGCCGCACCTCGTGCCACAGAGTCATAGGTGGCATGGACGGCATGGCGGCAGGATGATTTATTCATCCTAACCTTCTCCAGGAGCTTGTTCCTGAGCTGCTCATCTGGAATCTCTTGAAGATCCTTTTCCAGGTCCGACAGAGGATTTCTGAAAAGTCACCATATGGGCCACATAATTTAAGGAGTTAATAGCGCAAGTGGAAGAGGCAGAGAGCTTACGACCATACTGGCCTATCTGCTTCAACTCCTTGACTGGACAGGAGGCACTAAGATGTTTAGGTTGGGCCGATCTATCATGAGCAGCCATGATCACAATAGAACTGACCTTAGATTGGGCAGCGAGGTGGGAAACCTCTTCTGGGGTGGGGGTAGGTCCCATCAGCTTTCCTAGAAAAAATAGCCAGGTTGGACGACAGTTGCTGCCAGATCGTGGACATGAGATCTTCATGTGGCCCTATCCAAGGAGGAATGGGGAGTGGGTCCGCATTGACCAAGTCCAGATGTTCTGCTAATCTTCTGTATTTGGTATCCAATTCTTGGGAGGCCAATCCGCAGGATTTCTGAATTGTCCGGAGGGGTTCCACGGATGGGTCCTCCGGAGGGGATTTTGGGGATTCTTTCGGTTGAGGCTCAATGGAAGGATAAGGTTTTGACTGGTCCCCCACATCAGAGTCCTCATCTGACTCAGATGATTCCGGCCTACTGGGCAAAGAGGCCTCTGGTACTGGGACAGGAAACCTATGATGTGTAATGCCGGAGGCTATCCGAGGCTCGACTGGAAGGTGCTGGGCTACCAGGTAACTCCCTGTGAGGTGGGGTGGCCCTGACCACTATCTGAGGCTAACCCAAGCCCTGGAGCAGTTGAGATTTTGCATCATTCCACCAGGCAGGAATGGCCTCCTGATCCGGCTGTGGAGGTGAGTAACCTGGGTATCCTGCTGGGTAAGAACGGTAGCTAGACGGTTGGTATTAGTAAGGGTGCTGGTATCCCAGGTAATGGATGGCCTGATCCGGCGTTGGGTAACCCAGCATCAGAGGAGGGTATCTCGGCAATAGACCCCCAGCACTGGATACTGTGGATACTGCAGTGTGTATCCGGGATAGTACCCAGTCAGGCCTGATGGAGGAGTGTAGGGCCCTGCCAGAGGCAGCACCGAAGGACCGCTAGGTGGCAGGTCCTGCGGTGGAGGAGGGGGAATCCCTGAAGTTCCCAAGGGAGATGAATTCATACCACCCGCAAAGGTGTCTGGTGAGATTCCATCGGCGTAACGGAACCTGGCGAAGGGAGGTCAGGAAGAGTCCCTGTCAACAGGTCCTGTAAAGTATCGGATGGAAGAAGGTCCTGCTCATCAGGCCCTAAAAGGTCAGAGAAAGACAGCAATTCCTTGAGGGAGAACCCTGGTGGGATGAAGAGGGACCTGTGAGCGCACTCTGCCCAGCGTCGGGGTCCACGAGGGTGTCAGACAGGAGAGAAGACATCACGTGGGCGCCGGGCGGTCCGGTGTCAGACTTAGAGGCGACAGCCTGGCTTACAGACTGTGGCCTGGCTGAAAGAAACTGGGAGGCTAGAGTCAGGCTAATCGGGTGACCGGCAGCAGAGCTGGAGGACAACTTAATGGCAGGGCTCGAAGCAGGTACCGTAGCAGGTTCCTCTGAAGAGGATAGCCCCCTGACTGCCCGCTGACCTCGACAGGCCGAGGGTGTCCAGTCTGCCAGTGCAGAGGAAGGCCCTGGAGGTGGGGTACTCACGGAGGTGGAGGCCCCACCCAAGATGGCGTCAACTGTCTGGCTGGATTTCCTCTGTGGAGAGTGGCTCAGCTCCTAGTGTCCTTTTTCTCTGGGGCCGGCGATGACTATCTTTCTCTCAGCTTCTGGAGCTCTTTTTCCATCGATGCCACTCTGGGTCAGTAAATGGACATCGAGGGTCCTATTGTGATAGGTGCGTGTGGCCTGGTTGAAACCCTGGCAGATGGAACACTCAGCGCTGTTATGCTTCAGCCCCAGGCAGAGGACAACGGGAACAGTGGTCCCCATGCGGGATCCGCGTGCCGTACTTGGGAGCACTTTTTCTTGGGCTGACGAGGCTACATACACCACTATATGGATGGAGGAAGATTCGGAAGTAAAGGTATGAAAAAACATTTGGGGGGGGGCAACTTAAGATGTTCTACCGCGTTGGGTATGACTATTCGGGTCGACAGCGGGAAATAACTGGAGGGTGGGCAGGGGACTGCCCCTTTTATATAGTCTTGCTGACGTCCATCTCCTGACGCCGGGGTGGTCCCCACCGATGACTGCTAACTACAAGTTTGCTGTGCGGTCCCAACGCCAGGGGGCGCAGTCCTATCTGTGAAGACCTACTGCAGGAACCCTCTTGAAGTACGATCATTGGTTGTTGTATCTGGCCGGTGATGAATTCTCTTGTTAAGTAAACCTAGTACTGCAGAAATTTACCTGATGTCTGCTTGTGTGTTTGCAGTCTGAACTTTGAGATCTCCAATTGAGCCACAGATCTGTCACACCTGAGAGGTCATGATGAAAGGTAGAGATGGCCAAAAGGCGTGCCATCATAAAAATGTACAGAAGGCAAGAGTTCGACAGGGACAAGAGTAAATTCAAAATGCTTGGTATCTGATAAGAAAAAGGATCCAAGGACAGAGTGATGCACTGAAAACTGAAATGTTTCCATTTTAAGGAGTAGGTGTATTGTGTAGAACAGGGTTTCTCAAATGATGAGGCCAGCCTCCCAGGGGAGGCCCCAACCTGTTCCAGGGGAGGCTCAAGCAAGCCTTAAAAAATGTACTATGTTTTAATGTCAAGTTTTGGATGCTTCATGTGAAAGGATGCACCAAAGTGATAGCGAATAATGGCATGTGAATTTATGTACAAAATGGTTACCAGGAAAGACACACTCAACAAACACTTGTTTCCTGGTATGACATGGGAAAATACAATTTTAGAAACTGGTAAAACAAAACTAAAATAATGCAAGTGAATAGGAACACAGTAACTACTGACCCATTACACTAGACAGAAAAACACAAATACAAACGCTAAGCAGAGAGATACTAGAGCAAGAGCAGGAGGAGCAACATGGTCCATGAGAAGGTGTTTAAGAGCAGGGAAAAACTGACATGGAAAGCAATCTGACTTATGGAGGTATTGCAACGAGGGGTAAATAGAGTCCAAAAGTCAGATGTGTGGAGCGAGTAGGCTGACCTGGAGAGGGGGGTTATAGAGAGGGAGACTAATAAGTTCAATTAAATGAGAATAAACTCAACTACTCACATGCACTTCATTGTAGTCTTCCTGTAAAGTGCAAAGTATGATGATAGTTCTAACTATGGGGAGGCCCAAAATTATTTCTATATTAGGGGGAGGCTCAAGATCTTTTCCAAGGCTTTGGGGAGGCTCACTATGACAAAGTGTGAGAACTCCTGGTGTAGAAGATTTACGAGTTGCTAAGAGAACATCGTAAAATTGCCAGGGAAATACCAAAATGGAACAGTTCCACATATCTTCAGGAGCCAGGTGTGAAGCTGCAGAGATGGAAAATCCATGTGCAACAGACTACCCTGGTCCTGTGACAGAAGCCCCACTCCTAGAGGAGGTGGGACAGGAGGTTCCACTGCAATCTAAGATCAGAGGGAACCAAATCTTTCTAGGCCAGAAGGGGGCCTGCAGTATTTATTGTGGCCACATCTACCCAACATTTCATCAATACCTGCTGAATCAGAGGGACTAAAGAAAAAATATACAGAAACATCTTCTAGCACAGGGACAATGCTTACTGCCTAAAACCCTAGGCCCTGGAATGAGTGAGCAGAAACACAGCAGATTTGCATTGTACTGGTAAGCAAAAAGGTCCAACTCTGGACAACCCCAGAAGGCTAAGAGATCTACTACATCTTCCAGAAGCACACATTTGTGGGATCGAGCAACCGACTGATCTGCTGAGAGAGACTACCAGGTCATTCAGAATGCCAAGCAAAAACGTGTTGACAATGTATACGTCATGATTCATGGCCTGCTGCCACACCTGCATGCCTTCTCTGCAGAGAGGGCAGGAGTGGGTATTTCGGTCTTTGCTGAGGTAGTGCATGACACAGTTTGTCTACCCAGACATGCAGAGGATAGCCCTGAATATGAGGGTGAAGGCACGTAGGCCAAGAATGACAATTCACCAGAATGCTGACGTGGAGAGAGTGGTCTTACAAGGACCAAACACCCTGGGGCATTAGAGTACCCAAGTAAGCACCCCGACCACCACCCTATACCAGAGGCACCTGTGGTTAGGACCACCTGATGGGATGGAGGATTGGGCACACCCGAAGCAGAGGGAAGCAGTCCTGCCACCAGCAAAGGGCTATGTGCATTTGGGGGGGGGGGGGCTGTGACCAGAATATTATTGGGAAGCCTGGGCCTGAGTATAAAGCATCCACTGGGGCATGTGCAATCAGGCCAGGGGGACAGTCACATGGACCATGACACCCAGGAGCTGAAGCATGGACTTTATTTTATTTTAGTCTGTGGTAACCGGGTAAGGCCCGCAAGGCACAACTGCCTGTTTCCAGGGGCGACCTGGGAGCACTGGGCGGTTAAGTGACTTGCTCAGAGTCACACTATGCAAGTGGAGGTTGTGAGAATCAAACCCAGGTCTGGTCGGCTGGATGTACCAAACTAGTTCACAGCTCGTTACTCCAAGCTCTAGGCTATACTGCTAGCCGTATGCCAGACTTATCAGGGTCCTGGGCACTGGAGGCAACCAGTATAGCACGAGCAATCAAGTGTCAGTACAGGGATCCAAACCAACCATCTGCATTGTGTCTAAGGCATTGCTTATGACCCGAAGGTGTTGGCATGGGGTCAGAACTGATTTGGATTCACTGACCAGGATAGTCAGTCAAATAACTGGTGAGTCTAGTTCAAAGTCTGTACCGCCATGTCCCTGGAAGGTGCCTTGCGTAGCCAATTATCCAGGTAAGGGAATATGAACAGGGTTTCCTGACATAAGGCCAGAGCCACCAAAGCAAAACACTTGGTGAATACCTGTGGAGCCAAGGATAAACGAAAGGGCAAGACATGAAATCAGCAGTGTTGGTCCTCCAAGAGGAAGCAAAGGTATTGCTGTAAATCGCACCAAATCTTGCTGTGCAGATAAGCATCCAGCATGTCCAGAGTTAAAGTCAATCACCCTGTGAAATGGAGAGAGAGAGAGAGAGAGAGAGACACTATGCAAAACCTTTTATGCACAATGTATTTGTTTTAATCTCAGAGATCTTTTTTGGGGCATAGAATTACAAGGAGCAAAAAGAAGTGCCGTTACTTACCATAAGAGTAGGCCTTTGTAAGTATTTTCTCCATTAAGCCACAGCTTTGAAATTGATGTCAACGAAGTTCTGCCTCCAGGTGGACACTGTCAGTCTGCTACTACTATGTAAACCCCCCAAAGAAAAAAAAAAGAATTGAGCATATGGGGCAGGTGGCAAAATACCAACAATTCCAGATACTGTGCAGGACTGCAAAAGAAAAAAAATATGGAGCTAGTTGTGCTAGCAACAACAACAAAAAAAAAATACTATATATCTATACATGTATCACCACACATTCACAAACTGGGAAAATAAGAGGCTCTGACACCTCGTAAGCCTTTTGCCAAGGTACTCACCCAGTCCAAAAACTGGAAAGACTCACCTTTCTCTGGCGGAGTGTCTGCAGCCCTAGCTTGTCGGTCAGCTCGCTCACTGCCATGGCATTAGGCAGCTCCTGTTTATTGGCAAACACCAGCAATATAGCTTCTCGCAGCTCATCCTCTTGTAACTAGAGAGGAGAGGAGAAGAGAAAAGGAGGGGCTCAGATTTCTCTACTCAAATACACAAACTAATAAGCAATATTCAGTCCTACAATATCCGGGGAGGACGCATTAGGAAGGAAAGAGTACTTAATGTACTCCATTTGCCTTTCTTCTAAATACTTAAAATAGCTAGAACAACTCTTGCAGCATCTCCACCTGTAGAATGGTGCCCTGGAATTCAGCAATAAGGCATGACAGGGGATGCGTTGTGCTGGGATAATGTCACGCCTCAGGTGGGTTGAAGCACGAGGCAAAGCCAAGTGCTTCCACCACCCAAGAAATGCCATTATCCCAGTATCCCAACACAACGCACACCCTGGAGTGCCTTACTGCGATTATGAAATGAGTCAATCACTAAGTGGAAAAAAACATGCATTAAAAAAAGATTGATTTCTTTTAGGTTTGTGAAAAAGAAAAACAAAAAGGACTCAGTTCAAAAGATTTAAAAAAAAAAAAAAGTCTAGTTTCTCCTTGTAGTGTTGCTTACAGTTCATTAGGTGGCACCAGCAGTTTACCAATACATGTATGGGAACTTAGGGGCAGCAGCTCTGACAAGTTAGGACAGTGCTGTGCTCCACGGATTCAAGGCTCCAACTTACCCCTTCCCCAAATTAGTGAGGGCTGGATGTATACATTTTTTTTTATTTTTTAGTATTGTGGCCAGTTTAGTAAATGGTGGCTTGAGAGTGAGCACGGACTCATTCACAAAGACATTTAGACATGCTGTACTGAGTGAGGAGACAGTGAATGAGCAGTGGCTGTTCTAAAGAAAGAGCATGACAGCCTCGTGAAAATTAGTTACGTGAAACCAGTGGTCGGCAGCAGTGTGGCACACCCCGCTAAGGCTTTGTATTAGGTCTGTGGGTGAGGTATCCATAGTAAAAAGTGGCATTCCTGCAAGGAGCGGCAAGAGCAGAGAATAAGAAAGGAGCAGGAAGAGTGGCAGCATCAGAAACAGAGACCACCCAGGTAGGCAGGAAGAGAATATTCAAAATCAGCAACTGAAATTCTGGCTGGTCAGCTGGCAGCAGCAGGGAGGAATACCAGAAAGCCCAAATGGGGCAAAGAGGACTCTGCACTTCTACCCATGCTGTTATGCTGGGATATCAGTACGGGGTTCCAAGGTCCTCAGCCAATAAGATTTCTAGATTTTTTCCACCCATTTCATAATCTAGAATATTTTTTAATGAAAAAAAAAACTCTGTGCTGGTCTCGTGCCAACAGCCTTCCCCTAACAGACCTTTTGCTGGAGAGTCCAGCTGTAGCCGAGACCCATTTTAAAAAACAATGACTATAGCAAAAGTTGTCAATTAGAACTGAGTAAACAAGTTACATTGCTGAGAAACTGCAAAGGAAGGTTTGCCTTTTTGCAGACCGTATCAAAATCTGCAATAGAACGGATACCAGAGAGGAGGTGAAGTTAATAAGCAGTTTATCTGGGGAAACTGGAGGAGTGGTCAGCGAGCAACGGCAGTTAGGGGTCAATGCCAAAAGTACAAGATCATGCACCTAGGGCACAGGAACCCAGGCACTAAGCATACAATGGGGAAGAGAGAGGTACTGACAGTCACCAAACAGGAAGGGACCTTAGGGTTACCATATTTGACAACCTCAAGGTAGCGGGGCAGTGTGACAAAGCAGTGGGGAGGGCTAGTGGGAGGATGAGGTGCACAGGGAGGCGAATATCCAGCTGGAGGATGGAGATGGTGTTGCCACTGTATTGTTTGCTAGTGAGACCCCACCTGGAGTGCTGTGTCCAGGTTTGGAGGCTGCATGTCAGAAAGGACATACACAGGGGTTGAAGCATTTCAGACGCGTGCAACTAAAATGGTGCTGGGGTTGCACGAGAAGCCCTAAATGAGAGACTGAGGGATCTCAACATGTACACCCTCAAAGAGAGGTGACATGATACAAGACCTACAACTACTTCACAGGAATAACAGGGTGCAGGAGAAACTTAGGGAGAAATCTATGGCATGCTAGTAGAAGCCGTTGATGACGACAGAGTACCAGGAGGCCCCAGCGGCAGAATAACTGCCTATACTGGTGGCCCAGGCAGAATGTGTCTGATCATTTTGGAGAATGATGCCAACACAGCAGAGTGTCGACAGTGCCCTGTAAAGGGGCAGGGACTACTTGCGTCGACGGGCCTTGGCCTGACGACAATGGTATCCTACCATCCATAGTAGGTACAGCAGCACCTAAGCCAAGCCCTGAACTTTGTGTCTCATCGATGGCCAGGAGGGCTATAGTCAATGCTGTTGGAGCAGGCAATGATGCATTTGGTATGCCTTGTCTCAATGGCAACTGGGATCTTGATGCAAAGCAGGTCTTTTTCTTTTCATTTGTTCTTGTGGCCGGACGACAAGGTGGGTCATGATGACTGCTCCCTGTTCTGGTCCTTCAACTTTGGCAGCTGCTTCTTTGCCAATGGTGAGGAAGACCAAGTCTTTGGGCTCTGTCCCTTCTCCATGGCTTTCTAAGTTTTAAGAAGGAAGTTTTCTTGAGTTTTCTTGTGGTGTCACGTTGTAGCCTGGTTGAAGCTCTGACAAATCTCACAAGTCCTCATGCTGTGAGATGGGCCCAGACAGCACACACAAAATGTGTGTGCTTCTTCCTTGTAAATTTTATCTCCACACTTACAATACTGAAAATAAAGGCTCTCTACTTCAGCAGCATGTGAAGATGACAAAATAAACACGTAAGTAAAATAAAGAACAAACAGCAAAGGCTAGGTTGACTGCATTTCCTTCACCAGGTCTGATAAGAATGATTGACAGTGGGTAAAAGAACAGAGAAGTGATGGGCTGCCCATGCTTACATACTGTATATGCAGATGTGGTTAGTCACTGTGGGTGGCCCCCAGATTGCCAAAATGTCAGTGTTGTCCTAACGCAGACGGCTATAGTTCCAAATGTGTGGCCTAATGAAGCAGATGTTCTTTAAGAATATCTACAAGTACCTCACAAGAGTGAGTATGGTGCAGGAGGGAAGTCTCTTTCCAATGATGACGACGACCAGGATGCATATGATGAGCTGGTGGGGGGGCGGGGGAAGTTTACGAGAAATGTGAGGAAATATTTATTCACTGAAAAGATGGTAGATACCTGGAACAGACTGCCAGCAGACGTGGTGGGGGCAAAAAAGAGTTTTTTTTGGGGGGGGGGGCTCAACCATTCATGGTATAAACAGATGTTTTAGAAAACAGGCAGGGAGGAGGAAGGATTGCCAGAGACTAGTTGGGATCCATGGAGCTAGATTAGGCAGGGAACATCTGGGCAGACGGGGCTGTCAAAAACCTTTCCTGCCAAAACATTCTATGCTTTCAGGCACCAAGCTCTCAACAGATGCCAGATTTAGGTGCATCATCTGACCTTTGGACTGCGTTAACAGGTGCCTGCACATGGACGGGGATGGTTTTTCCTGGACATCTGCATGGGAAGAGTGTATCAAGGCTGTTTTGGCCAGTCTGGTACTGTCAGTTACTGCTGCTCTGTCTAACCTTACCTTTAGGAGTACTCTCTGCAGCAAAGGGATGAGAAGGCAGGTGTAGAAAAACTTGCTTCTCCAGTGAAAGCTCAAAGCACCTTGTGGGTAAGTACCCAGAGATGGGGCTCTGCAGCAAAACAGGGGCAGTTTTTTGCTGTGATATGAGGCAAACAGATCCACTTCTGATGGTCTCCAATATCTGAATAACGCTTGGGCTAATGACTACTTCAGTGACCATTCATGGGACACAGTCCCATTCTGCTAAGTGACTCTGCCAGGACACCATCATCTCCTGCTACGTGGACTACAGATATCTGCATTTGGAGGTTGTAGACCAGATCACACATTTTTAGTGCTTCTTTGCAGTTTTTTTTTTTCCAGGGACAGTTGAGAAGTATTGTGTCCGGTCTAGCCAGCAGTAGTAAACTTTTTGTTTTAAAACTTCATTTCGTCAAATTACACAGCCATAAAAAGCACACATCACACCAAATCATCAATGCTAGAATTAGTAAAGACTAGCTGTTTTCTTACAGAATAACCCACTCAATTAGCCCTCAAGTATTTGCTAAACTGTAAATGTAGCAATGAGTGCTATGTAGCAATTAGTGCTCACTGGATAAGGAAAGTTATTTAATATGACAGCACTGCTATAGTAAGTGGACTCTAAACCAGCACTTGTTGAATTCATGGTCCCGGATGCATCCCTGTCAAATGGGACTTGAAGCACTGTAGGAACAAGAAGAGCCGTCAATTTTGCCAAGATGGAGCTCCCCAGGGGCTAAAAAAACTACTGTAAAACAAGTAGGCCAATTTAGGCAAAACTCCTAATAGCAGACAACGGGAAGAAAGTACACACTAAGACCACACACACACACACACACACACACACACACACAATGCACAACATGTTTTTGCAAATTTTGACTGTGCTACTCCTTTAAGCGACTTGCACAGAGTCATGAAGTATGCAAGTGGAGGCTGTGGGAAATCAGACCCAGGTCTGCTGGATGTACAGAGGTCATTTACAGCTCATTACTCGAACCTCTAGTCATTCTGTTTCCCTAAACTATGGGGTTCTCCTTGCCTTTCTATTTCGCTCTGCTCCCTCCTTTCCTGTTCTTAAAGCTCTGCTCCATGATTTCTCTTCCCACTCCTGCAGTGGTTTTGCCTTTTTATCAGTTCTAATTTACTGTATGTAATTTGTAGTTTGTCAGTGTTTTTATTCTTAAGCATGACTGATTTTGACAAACATTTCTGTTCTATAGATTGTATGCTGCATTTGCTCTCTCCCTTTTCCATTATATACATCGCCCCCGATAAATCTAGAAACAAGCAGTTACCAGCTCAGTACATCTTTTCTGTTAGACCCTTTGAAATAAATAAAAACCTGCCAGTCCCAGTTTGGGTGATCTAGTGCCTCTGTTTATGTACAGTAGTACATTGTGGTTGTGTAGTCTGTCCTGATTTGCAGGACACAGCCCTTTAGTATTTCCTGAAAACACCTTATTGACAAGAACACAGCCCTGATTTCTAACAGGTTTATCTGTTCCTGTGATTCTAATCTATTCTAATGCCCTGGACTGCCAGGTTGGAACGCTGACCCCCAAAAAAATCCTTGGAGGAGGCATCTGTTGTCAATACCAGTGTGAGGAACTTTGTTTAGAAGGTATTCCCCCCGATGGTCCACACTCTTATCCCACAGTGGTGATCGTACCAGAGTCTGTTCCTGGGATCACGTGGTCTGCAGCTACCTCAACTGAGCCCAGTACCTTCTTAGATAGTCGCGTGCCCCTCATGTGCTACAATACCCATGGGACTACTGCTGTGGTCGCCAGCACGTAACCCTGCAGTCCGAGCAATTCCTGGGACACAGACCTTTGTCTGCTAAGGTCACCAGTGTATGGACCCTTTCCCAGCACAGAAATGCTCTGACCTGTTTTGTGTTCAGTTCTGCCCCTATAAACATTTCTGTACGGACTCCAGCATAGAATTTTCTAGGTTTAGTAGGAAACCTACATGGAGCACCGTGTCCATCACATTTTGCAATGATACTTCACTGCTGCCATTACAGCTATGAACTTTATAAAACACACTTTGGACAGATAATAAGATGCTAAATGATATTGCCCTGTATGGGAACTGTTATGTTCCTATCTTGAATCTCTCTCTTTTTGCTGTTGCAGACCAGCTGTGCTGTATCAAGTCAAGAAAATCGAATGCACTTTTTTGTGGCAATACCTTTTCTTTGACTAACCGAAGAATTTTTACACAAGCTTTCAAGACTTCTCAGATCCCTACATCACCTGATAAAGGGACCCAAGAAGTCTCAAAAGCTCAAGTAAAAACTCAGACTCTTTCTGTGAGAATCCCTTGCTGGAATATGAAAAGTGGCATCCTTAAAGTCAAGTAAGGAGAGCCAGCCTCCTTGCTGTGGTGACTAGATCACTGACAGCAGTGTTACCAATCTGACTTTTTTTTATTTTCTTGCTGACACACCTTAAGCTGAGAACAGGCAGCTACCTCCTAACAAAGAAAAAAGAAATCTGGGAAGTACCTAGAGAAGAAACCCTTCCCCTTTTCTTTTGCTGGTGCTTCCTCTATTGCCTTTTGAGACAGCAATTTCTGAATGCCCAATTGTAATTTCTGCTGTTCCTCTCTGGATTACGCTTTGAAGTTTTTCACTCTTGTTTTGGCTGTTTTAGGACTGCTGAAGAGAGACCCCCCCCCCCACCACCACCTCCAATTCCCAATGATCTGCTTTTACAGACTGCCAGCATTTGATATGGTAAGAAAGGTGTCCCCCGATGCTGGCTGTAGGGGTTAGTGATACAGGCATGCCTCTTACCTCTATAACCCTTTACTGGAGCCTCTTTGAGCCTGGTATGGCTGAGGGGGTATACTGTCTCCAGTAAAAACCCTTCCTGTACCTCCCCTTCCGTAGGGTCTGTTATAACCTGGCTTTAAGTTGTTTTATTTTTGTCAACTTTATCCATGAAAATCTCTGTCTGTGCCCTTAAGAGTGATGACCCCACAAGTCAGCTGCTTCATTTCATTTTGGTAACCAGGTAAGCCCACTGGACCCAGAGGTCCCTTTTTCAGGGGCGATCTGGAATTAGTTACATGTAGGTAGAGCAGATATAACAAGCGGTACAGAAGAAAAAATTACCATGGTAATGTTGTTTCTTCTAATGGAGTCTTGCTGTATTCCGACTATATGCAGTCAGCCCCACCACTTGAACTGCCCCGGAGAGGAAAGGGTTAACTCTAAGCAGCAGCATAGAACGTTGAGCTTGAGCTCGGTTTTCAAACCTCTGTCTCGGGTACATCTTAGTGTAACCATCAGATTCTTACGAGCAAATTAGCTGACTAAAATATGGAAATTGTTTAATTTTAGGCCAAAAGCAAGCTTGGGTCCAGAAGACTCAAGTCGAGAACCCAAGAAAAAAAGGTAGTGAAAATATATAACACCAAAAACAACTACCCCACCCCACCCTGAAGAGGAGGGGTACAAAGGTGCACCCCAGAGCTGCAGCACTTTACCTGCCAGCTCACTTCCCAAAAACTAGGTTCTGAGAGGGAAGGGAGGTCAGAATACATCAAGACTCCATTAGAAGAAACAACATTACTATGGTGAGTAACTTTTTTTCTTCAAACATGAAGTCTTGCTGTATTCTGACTATATGCAGACTACCAAGCAGCTCCCCCCAGGAGGAGGGGACACATAACCTTACTTTGGGAATAAGCTCTGCAATACTGCTGTACCAAACCTAGCATCACTCCTAGCCTGGATATCCAGGGAGTAATGCTTGGTGAATGTATGGACTGTTTTCCAGGTGGCTGCTTTACAGATTTCTACCAAGGGTACATCTCTGGCAGCAGCCAGAGAGGCAGCTGTAACCCTAGTCGAGTGGGCCCTCAGACCTGAAGGGATCTCCTTGACCAATTTGGCATAGCAGAATTGTATACAAGAGACAATCCACCTGCCAATAGTTGTTTTAGTAGCAGGTTTACCTTTTCTCACTTCCCCATAAGTGAGAAATAGTTGAGTCGTTTCTATGTGCCTTAGTGTACTCTATGTAGTAGCTAAGTGCCCTTTAACATCCAAATTGTAATCTTCTTTCTCCTCAAGAATGATCAGTGAAAAATACAGGTAGAGAGATTGGTTCAGATCAATATCTGACACTACTTTAGGTAAGAACATACGATTCGTCCTGAGGACCACCTTATCTCTATGGAATGAAAGTCAGGTTCAACTGACTGGGCCTGTAATTCACTAATTTTCCTGGCAGAAGTGATAGCTACCAGGAACACGGTTTTCCAGGTCAAGTACTTAAGCTCGGCCGAAGCTAAATGCTCAAAGGGTGGCTGCATAAGCTGAGCAATGTAGACATTTAGATCCCAAGTCAAAGTAGGCTCTCTAAAAAGGGGGGTTGATGTGAACCAAACCTTTGAAGAACTTACTGAAAACAGGATGAGATGCCAGGGAAGAGCCCTTCGCTGCAGAAAGAAAAGCAGACAGCTGCCAGGTGAACTTTCAGTGTTGCAGGCCTAAGGCCTAGGCCATTAAGGTCAACCAGATAATTTAAGGCTGTAGCAATGTCTGCAATATCTGGCTGTATGACTCTGAGAACACCATCTACTGAATCTTTTACTTTTGGAATTATAAGTTTTTCTGGTAGAAGGTTTCCTAGAGACCTTCAGAATATCAAGTACTCCCTCAGAAAGATGCAGGCCTGCATATTCTAACCCTTCAAGAACCAGGCTTTGAGATTGAGAGACTGGAGATTGGGGCGTTAACCCCGCTCGCAGTGACATTTCGCCAGCGAGATCCCCCACAGCGACTACACTGCCTAGCCGCGGTGGGAGACCCGCTGGAGACGCACTGTCCGTTGGGGTCCTGCCCCAATCAGCTCCGACTGGAATGAGAATCCTTGAGGCAGAAGTGCGAATTCAAAGCCCTGAAGAAAAGCACAGAAAGAATAACTAACCGCAGCCAACCGCAGACTGCGGTCGACCTGTCGGTGTCACTGACAGGCAGCTCACCAGAATTTCTGTTGGACTTCTGCCGTGGATCCAGACTGGGGTACCAAATTCTCCCCCGAGAGGAGGTTAGGAGATTGTGTCTCTTGGGAAGATACAGGGGAAGGGGGAAATTATTTAACCAGGAAAGGAACACTAAGCCAAAGCTTGTTTCCAGGTGCACCCTGGGAGCACAAGGAAGTCAAGTGACTTGCTCAGGGTCACACAGTATGCAAGTGGGGCTGTGGGATTCAAACTTGGGTCTCCAGGTTTGCAGCTCAGAGCGCTAAACCAGACAGGGGGAGTGAGACTGCTAGGGACAACAGCAGAGGGTTCCAAGGTTGTCTTGCCCAGTCTAGAGCTACTTGTATCACTGTACAGGGTTGAGGCCTGACTTTGACTAGAACTCTGAACAACAGGAGGAAGGGGGAGCATAGAGAAACTTGCCCTTCCAATCCAATATGAAAGCATCCAGAGGAACAGTCCGTCGGACTGGAGGTCTGCAGCAAAACAGGGGAAGTTGGTGATTGTCTGGGGCTGCAAAGAGATCTATCTCTGGAGTGCCCCATCTGGTGAAGATTACATTCAGGATGCGAGGATCCAGGGACCATTCGTGATGGCCCAGGGAAATTCTGCTCAAAGTTTCTGCTAGCACACTGTCCTTCCCTGGAAGGTGGACTGCTATCAGGGAAGCCTGAAGGGAGTAGGCTAGGGACCACAGTTTCATGGCCTCTGTGTACAAGGCTGTGGACAGAGTGCCCCCTTGCCTGTTGATGTACCACACTGTGGTGATGTTGTCTGTACTGACCTGCACCATTTTGTGTCTGATTAACTCTGAGAAAGTCTGAAGGGCTAGGAATACTGCCCCGAGCTCCAGGAGATTCATATGAAGGAGAGACTCTTGTTGAGACTAAACACCCTGAGCCGTGAGGGCTCCCAAATGGGCTCCCCAGCCTAGGAGAGAAGCATCTGTGGTTAGGACCACTGAAGGAGTTTGACTGATGAATGGGACCCCTTATCTGAGATTGTCCTGTTCCAGCCACCACTGGAGAGCTTGGACCAGGGTCTGAGTCACTGGAATCAGTTTGGTGAGAGAGTCCTTTTTTCTGAGACCAAAGAGACCTTAGGTGGAACTGAATGTCCCTCATCTGAAACCTGGCTCCTTGTACCACTGCAGTGGAAGCTGCCATGTGGCCTAGGAGTTGAAGAAAATGTCCTGCTGGACGAGAGACCAGAGGGCGAAATGAGGAAGCGAGATCTGTAAGGGCCTTCACCCTTGCTAGTGGAAGGAAGGCCTGGACAGTATCCAACTCTACTCCTATAAAAGTAAGGAGTTATACTGGTTCGAGAACAGACTTGGGAAGACTGAGGAGGAACACCAGGGAACTGAGCAGGTTCTGAGAGATTTCCAGAGCTGAGCTGACCTGGTCGGAGGACTGACCTACAATGAGCCAGTCATCCAGGTAGGGGAAGATAGATATACCCTGCCTTCTGAGGAAGGTTACTACTGCAAGGCACTTTGTAAACACCCTTGGAGATGATGTTAGGCTGAAGGGCACGGCCCTGAACTGATAATGGCCTGAAGGCAACTCTAACCGGAGGTACTTTCTGTGGGAGCACCTGACAGGAATGTGGAAACAGGCATCCTTGAGGTCCAGGGATGCTAGCCAATACCCTGGCCTTGGAGAGGGAAGAATTATTCCCAGAGTCACCATTTTGAATTTTGGTTTTGTGATGTGTTTGTTCAAATACCTCAAGTCTAGGATGGGTTGCCATCCCTTGTCTTTTTTGGGGTAAGGAAGTATCTGGAGTACAGACCTTTGCCCCTGTGCTGTGTAGGAACTTTCTCTACAGCTCTAAGAGCCAGTAGAGAAGAAACATCTGCCTCTAGAGCAATAGTTTCCGAGTTGGTTGCAGGTGGAAAGGACCAGACTTTTTTTTTTTTTTTTTTAATCTTTTGAACCCGACAGCCAGTCCCTGGCTTACTACTTCCAGGACCCACTTGTCTGAGGGTAACAGCCTTCCATGCCTGGAAGTAGTAAGCCAGCCTGCCTCCTACTGGGATAGGGGAGGTGACCCAGGCGGACACATCAGGGTGTCTGTTTGGCAGGAGCCTTGAACTGGGAAAAGGATGCAGCGCTGCTCATCCCCCTCCTTCCTCTCCCTTGAAAGAATACCTTCTGTGGGAAAGAAGAGGAAGCCTGAGCTTGGTAAAAAGGCCCATGAAAAGGCATGTCCCTAGACTGCTGCTTTTGAAGAGTGGCATGCCTTTCCTTGGCCTGTGCACTCCTGTAGGTGGTCCTGTATTCATCCATTTTCTTCATGTAAGCCTCTGTCTGCTCCCCAAACAGAGAATTACCCACCACAGGAAAATCCATGGCTTTAGCCTGGGTGTCCTGAGAAAGGCTAGTACATCCGAGCCGGGCAAATCTCCTGAGAGACACAGATGTAGCCATGACTCTTGATGTCACATCATTAGAGTCTACAGCAGCATGGAATTGTACCTTGGATGCCTCAATTCCATCAGCAGCCACCTCCCTCCAGCTCTTTGGCCAGCTGGGGGGCCTTTTTAGCCAGTTCCAGAACCGTAACCCACCTGGACTTCTGGTATCTGGCTGTGTAGGTCATATAATTAGCCTGCCTGAGCCCCAAGGAGGATGCCAAGTATTGTTTCTTGGCCATGGCATCCACCTTCCTGGAGTCTATCTGGGGGGTGTGAAGCCAAAGGAATATTAGCCCCATCACAGGACGCAGCCTGCACTACCCCAACATGGCTGCAATAACTGTATAAAAACTCTGTACCTGAGCCTGATGACATGTACCTCCTGTCCATTCTCTTATCCACAGGAGGTAAGGAGTTAGGCATTTGCAAAATTCTTTTTGTTTCCCTCAAAGATTTATGAAGAGGGACAGACAATCTCTTGGACTGTGGGATGTCCATTATTTCAACAAAATCAGGCTCTTCCTCCTCCTCAGCAGCTTCAGCCATTGGGAGCTGGAGAGTTTCAGTCACTTTTTTGTAGAATGAAAAGTGGGAAGGGGACTCAGAAAGCCTGGGAGGGGAGACACTGGAAGGCCTGTCTGGGGAGATGTCCGGTTCAATAGGCACATCTAGGCATCCAAAGTCGTTATCTTCATCCTCGGGATAATCTTTGTCTTCCTTCCATTCCACATCATATGCATCCGGATCGTAATCCGATGGAGTCGGATCCGACCGCCTAACCAGCGGCGATGGTTCAGACGGAACCGGGCAAAGCGACTGAATACTGACTGCTTTGGCCATTTCATCGGCAGTTGGAATATGCAGTACTGGATCCAAACTGGCAGACTTCCTCCTTCTCTTAGCCGGAATCAACCCCTCAGAGTTGGAGCTCCTTTTGTCAGAGGATGCATCACCCGGGTCAAACACCTCCTCAAGTCTGGTCGAAACTGAACCGGGCTGGCCATCCGGATCAGCGAACTTCTCAGCCTCCTTTTCCTTTAGCCCACTCAATCTTTTTTCCAGAGTGGCTTTGGGAACATTTTACATATTTGGTAATCTGTTTTGAGGTGGTCAAACCCCAGACAAACATAGGTGAGGTGGGGGTCAGCCTTGGCAAAGGCCTCCCCACACTCAACAGTGTTGAAACCAGTGGACCTCCCCTCGGCTTTCTCAGACATGGCTACACTACAAAAATTACCCTTTACAGCTTTCACGCCAGGTAATACTCCCCTATCGGTTACCAACCGTGTCACAGGCTGTGGAAAAAGACAGATGAAGTCCAATTTTTTGAAACTGATAGGAACCGGACACCACTACTAAATCCCAGATGAATTCAAAACACAAATAATGGTTCAGTTTCCAACCGGACCGACCAATTGGAAACTGAAGAAAAACAATTTCCAACAATTTACAATATCACTACCTATCTTCAACACTACCTGTACTGTAGACAGATTTGATACCAAAAAATAAGAAATTGGTTGAACAACCGAACGCTTTCTTCACTTTTACCGAAGCAAAGGAGAGATCTCCGGAGCGACTTCACAGTTAGGCAGAGTAAAGAATCTGACGGTTATACTGAGATGTACCAGGGACAGAGGTTTGAAAACCGAGCTCGAGCTCAACGTTCTATGCTGCTGTATTGAGTTAACCCTTTTCTCTCCAGGGCAGTTCAAGTGCTGGGGCTAAGTGCATATAGTCAGAATACAGCAAGACTTCATGTTGTTTTAAGGAGAATACAGCTGAAAGGCAAATTCATAACAGAGACAGTTATTTACAGCAGGTTACATTCATACAGTGGAGTCGAGCAGAGCTGAGCAACCTCATAGGGTAGGGCTAGACTAAACATTTGGGGATGTTGAGTACAGGAGAGAGTTAGGGAGCAAGTGCTAGAACTACATGCAACAACTAGCAGGTACATTGGTGCTGCACATACAGGTGTGTTTTTAGACCCTTATGAAAAGTGGCTAAGGAACCAGCTGAGTGTAGGTCTTCTGGTAAGGTATTTCAGAGTGTAGGGGCTGAATGAACAAAGGATATACTTCCAAGTGTAGTTCTTGTCCTGGGTACCTTGAGTAATGTTTTTTATATATGCGGAGTGTTCTGCAGGAGCACTTGGGGACAAGGAGGTCTTCAAGGCTTGGGGGAGCCGATCCATTGATGAGTTTGTATGCTACAGTTAGCAGGGAGTACTGGAGCCAACTAGGCAGTGAGGGCCAGTTTAAAGAGGCCAACACGTCGCAGTTGTGTGTCCTAGGACAGTCAAGAGAAACTCCAGTGGTTCTTAACCAGGCATACCTCCTGGTAGTCAGTGCATTTGCTAACCGCCTTCTGGCAGTGTCAATAATGTTCACTGACATTTGGAGTTCGTGTTCAGCAGGTCCAGACCATTTTAATGACCTGCAATGCCAGAGACCTACCATCAGAGGGCAGACTGTCACAAAATGTCAGCACTTCCTTCCACTATGCTTCCTGGTAATAATTAGCAGTACAGCTTACAAAGGCAGCCAAACCCTTTGTAACGCATCTTTCTTCCTTTTTTTTCTCTTATTTATTACTCTTTGGTAAGTGGGTAAGGCCCACTAGGCACGGGTGCCTGTTTTTTTAAGGGGCAACCCGGGAGTACTGCGGAGGTTAAGTGACTTGCTCAGAGTCGCACAATATGCAAGTGGAGGTTGTGGGAATCAAACCCAGGTTTGTCTGCAGGATGTAGCAAGCTAATTCACAGCTCGTTACTCTAACCTCTAGGCTATACTGATTTTCTATGGACTAGACTTTGCCGTCCCCCCCCCAGCCAGGCCTAAGTGGGTCAATTACAATTATGAGCTCAGGCTGCACATAAAAGGAAGGAGAGACTGGAGGAACTGTGTGACAAGGAAGAGTCAGTCTGCCAGCATAACAGAGCTAGGAAATCCTGAGACCGGTGAGCTGTGGATCAGGTACTGATCTTTGGGGTATTCCGCATGCTGCAAAGCTGAAAGGCAGCAGCGAGAAAGGTACAGCCCCCAACACTTGAATTCTTTTCAGTGAATGAAGTCGGAGTTGTGCCACAGGAAGTAGGCCAGGTTGCACTGTAGTCACTCAGGATATGTCCGTTTCACAGCAGAAGCCCCGATGGGAGGCTTCAGAGGACTGCAGTATGCCCGGGCAACAGAAATAAGCAATAAAAACGGTAGGAATGCAGAGGATTTGTGGTCCATTTTAATTTCAGTTTGTAGTAATTACTGAGCAGGTTTCTTCAAATGCAGCGACTGAGAATGACAGAAAAAAAACTCTCTTAATGGTCGCAAACGTTTCTTTCAGGGCTCCAGATAGGATATTTTTGGGATGAGTACTGTACTCCTTTTGAAAGTGAGGTGAGCAAAATCAAATTCAGATGTGTACAAATGTCTGGATGGATTGGAGTGAGAAGTACATTTGTTTCCTCGGCATTCCTGCTGTTTTTATAGCTCATTTCTGTTGCTCAGGTATGCTGCAGACCTCTCAAGCCTCTCATCATCAAGGCTGCTGCCATGAAACAGACACATCCCAAGTGACTAGAACGCAATGTGGCCTGCCGCACAACTCCAACTTCATTTGCCAAACAGTTTCTGTAATGAGAGGAACAGTAAAACACAGGTTACTCATCTGTAACAGTAGTTCTAGGAGTGGTATATGATGTTCATCCACACCTTCTGGCAGTGTCCTTTCCCTTTAAAATGTGTCGGAAAGTCTTCAAGCTGGCTCCTCGAACCCACCCAGGTGGTAACTCCCTCTGCTCCACCCCCATGATGCCAGAGCTTGCCCGCTGGAAGCCGTCAGGGCCAGATTAAGGCATAGGCATGTGCCTTGGGGTCCTGCCTGCCAGAGAGCCTAAAGCAATCTCCAACATATACTGTATTTATTATGTATAATTTTCTTCTACCCGAGATACTTTTTTTTTGTAAATGACTCAACTGCTAGGTAACTTGAGCAAGACAGGGACTGAACTGTGACAGGATTCTTACCCAGCTATTAGGTGTCTTGTAGCAGATTGCTTCAGGGACCCATGGCCAGGTTGACAAATAAGGTGGGAACATGCCCGTTTACTTTGCTTTGTTTCTCCCTCCCACTTAGAATCTCCACTTAAGTTTTTCTCTTAAATATAAAAGATCAACAGTGCAATTTAATATGTATGCTTTATATTTAGAGAGCCTCTGAGCATTTAGAAAATTTAAAAAAGTAAGATTTGTAATCAGCTACATTCCATTTTATTACTTCGCATATTTCTCAAATTTTCTTTATGACTGAAAACAGTTGCATGAATGCAAGATCCTTATCCAGCAGCCTACTTCAAGTTTCAAGTTTACTGCAGGAATAACTCCACTGAGCAGGCTCAATCATTAGTAGGTTCTGAACACACATCAGGAACACATACAGATAAGGCAGGTAAAATACATACAGTACTAGCACATAAATAAACTGGGGTAAATAATATTCAATTAATACATAAGGAATACAGTATTTACAGAGCAAAACCTTGAAAATATGTTACAGAATACAGAAAGTGTCAGACTAGGGAATTATAGCTACTCTGGCTGCTTCTCTATATATTGCATCACAATCCCCAGTTTATAACACAGATATCTTCACAGCAACATATTTTAATGTCACAATTAGATGTTTGGTGTAGATAGGCAGCCAGAACTAAAAAGGGCAGGGATACTGTATTCTTGCAAATACCCTTGGTAATAAAATACAAAATATAAGCTACATCTATGCCCAAATGTTAAGTTGTTTCAACATTACTTACATACTAAATTGCCAGCAAAATAGGCCTAACGGTCTTTCGTGTCTGCTCGTTTGGTCAGCCCCTACCCTGCGAGTTGACCTTGCTGCCCCCCCCCACCCCTCACTGGCTTCTCCTTCCCAGTCCCAGATATTCTCACTGCACTGGATTTTGCTTCCAGAACCCTTCCCTGTACCTGTCCCAACCCCTCCACCATCTCTGCCTCCATCAGCCCCCTGGGCAGCGCACTCCATGGCTCCACCACTCTCTCAGTGAAGTAGCACCTCCTCCTTTCTCCCCTGAATCTCCAGCTTCCACGCATGCCCTCTAGTTTGCCCCCCCCCTCCTTCGAAGCACCCTGACTGTTCCTCCCCTATTTACCCCCTTCATGTACCTGAAGACCTCTATAATGTCCCCTCGGTCCCTTCCCTCTTCCAACCCTCTTCCAATGTGTACATATTTAGCACTTCAAGCCTCTCCCCATAGGTCCTGTCCCCCAAGCCCCAAATCATTTTGGCTGCCCTCCTCTGGACCATCTCCAGGAGTTCAATGTCCCTCTTTAAGTGCGGCTTCCAAAACTGCACGAAGTACTCTAGGTGCGGCCTCACCAAGCAGTTATACACAGAGTATCACTTGCCTCCTTCTGGAGGTGATCCCCCTAGCGATGCATCCCAGCATACTGCTGGCCTTGGCTGCTGCCCTCCTAAAAGTCTCCAAGTTGTTCATCTTGACATCCACCACCACCCCCAGGTCCCTCTCAGCCATTGAGACTTGTAGCATTCCCCCCCCAGGGTATGTACTTGGCCCGGGTTTCTGGCTCCCAGGTGCAGTACCTTGTATTTCCCTGCATTGAACCTCAGCTTCCACTTTCTAGACCACCTTTCCAGAGCCTCCAGGTCCGCCTGTAGGGCCACCCTCCCCTCCTCCCCGTCCACCACCGCCCAGTTTTGAGTCATCTGCAAAGAGACACATCTCACTCCTGATACCTGTCCTTATGTCAGAGACGTAGGCGTTGAACAGGAGGGGCCCAAGGACCGATCCCTGTGGGACCCCACTAATGACCCTCCTTGGGGATGAGACTATCCGGCCAACCACGACCCTCTGGGTCCGGTCCTGGAGCCAACTGCCAATCCATCTGATCATCTGGTTCCCCACCCCCATTTCTCCCCACTTATCCAACAGGCCTCCATGAGGAACAGAGTCCAATGTCTTGCTGAAGTCAAGAAAGATTATGTCCACCGGTCTACCCAGGTCCAAGGCACTCGTCACCCAGTCATAGAACTCCACAAGGTTCGTCTGACATGATTTCCCCTGGACGAATCCATGTTGTCCATCGTCCAGGCACCCCAACTTTTCCAGGTCTCCCCCCCCCCAGCCTCTCCTTGACAATGCCCTCCATCACCTTGCCCACCACCGATGTCAGGCTGAAGGGCCTGTAGTTCCCTGCCACCTCCCTTGATCCCTCCTTGTGGATAGGCACTAAATGCGCCACCATCCAGTCCTGGGGCACCCACCCTGTCCTCAGAGATGCTGAAAAGCTCTCCAAGGGGTTTCGCCAGGACATCCGCCAGTTCCTTCAGCACCCTGGGATGTAATTTATCCAGCCCCGGTGCTTTCTCCATCTTAAGGCACCTGAGGGCTTCCCTCACTCACTGCCGTGATTTCCACCTCCACTACCTCGTTCCCTTGCTTAGCCTTCCCTCCTCCTGCCAGTGATGCCACCCCCGACACGCCGATCGATAAGGGTCCCCGTCCTCAGTTTCACTGTCTCCACCCATGTATGATGCAGCCCCATTTTCTTTGGTGAAAAATGAGATGAAGTACTCATTTAGTACCTCAGTCTGCTCCCCCGGGTCTTGTGCCCATTCCTCTCATTTTAGTCCTGTTAATCTGCCCCATCACCCTTTGTTTTTCCCCAATGTATCTAAAGAATCCCTTGTTCCCTCTCCTAATTTCCCTGACCAGGTTCCGCTCCTTCCTTGCCTTAGCCGCCCTCACCACCCTAGTGGCCCTTCTGGCCATCAGCTCGTACTCCCCTCGATCCCTTTCACTCCTTGGGCATTTGAATTGCCTATAAGCCGCCTTCTTTCCCCTCACCACCTCCTGAACCTCCCTGGTCCACCAGCAGGGTTTTCGGGCCCTACCACATTTTCGTTTTACCCTTGCACAGGTGCTGGTAGCCTCCTGCACCCCCCTCCTGATGATTTCCCACCTACTGTCGGCACATGTCTGGCCCAATCCCATCCAAATGCCCTATGATCCTTCCCATTTCCTTTGAAATCTGCCCCCTGAAGTCAGTTACCTCGGTCTTTGTGCAGCCTTCAACCCCTCCTAGGTCCAGGCAGAACCAGACCGTGGCATGGTCACTCCCCCCCGAGTCCCTTACCTCCAGACCCCCAATCTGGTCACTGTCTGCCAGGACCACATCCAGTACCCACGCCTCCCTGGTCGGTTCCCCCACCCGCTGAGTAAGGAGCGTGTCCTGAAAGACATCCAACAACCTCTGTTCCCTGCCACCGAGGATGTCAGTCTCCCAGTCTGTACCTGGCATGTTTAAGTCCCCCAACACCACCACCCTTCCCCTTCCCAATCTGCAATGTCTCCCAACATCTGCCACCAGACTCTCCTCCAGCTCCTCCGCCATTGCAGAGGGTCTATACACCACTCCTATTTTTACTCTTGCCCCCCCCCCCGTTATCAAAGTAACCCAAATCGCCTGCACAGTTCCCTCCGCCTCCTACTCCTCCTCCTATGCCAATGCAGTTTTGACTATTATTGCTACCCCTCCCTGTCCTCCTGAACATAGTGAAACCTCCAGGTTCAGGTCCCAGTCATGTCTTGCAGTGGCCCAAGTCTCAGTGACCGCTGCCACATCCACCTTTCCCTCAGTTAGCATCGCCTGGAGCTCAGGCGTTTTACTGCCCAAGCTCCTGGCATTTAGCAGGACTACCTTCCACCCTTCCCCTATATTTCCATTTCCCCTGCTCGCGTTCCCATGGGGATTCAGTCTTCCCCTGGTCTGCACCTTACCAGTCTGCTTTTTCCCCCCACATTCCTCCAGCTCCCCAGGGGGGTGGAAACAAGAGTCCCTCCTTTATCGGACCCCCCTCGACAGCCTTTTCTCCCATCCCTCCCCCCTTCACAAGTTTAAACCCCACCTTTCACCAATGAACCCCTCTATTTTCAACTTAAGGATTTCCCTCCTCCCCAAATTGAGATGGAGTCCATCTCTAGCATACAGCTCCTTATCCTCCCAGGTCTCTCCCCAATCCCCCATCAACCCATACCCTCTGGCCTCACACCACTCCCTGAGCCACTGGTTTATCTCCCTAATCTTCCTTTTGTGTTGCCCACTAGCCCTTGGCACCGGCAGGATTTCAGAGAAGGAAATCGTGCATCCTATGTCATGATAGACCCTGGCAAGCTCCCTGAACCTTGCCTGCATCTCTAGCTTGCTATTTCCCTCAATGTCATTGGTACCCAGGTGGACCAGTATGTCCGGTGAACCCCCCCACAATCCTTTGCCAGTTGATATACCTCATGCTTGGCCCTGTGCACCGTTAGTCCAGGGAAGCATTTTGTTCTAACCGGGCAGGCTTCCCCTTCTCTATCCCATTTGATACCCCTGATCATGGAATCCCCCAACAGGAGCACTCAGACCGCTCCTTTTCCTGCATTTACCCCCCCTTCCCTGTCCCTCATCCTTTCTACCGGCCCCTCTCCCCAGCCGGCTCCTTGCTCCTCCCCCTATCTGGGTACCACCTGCCACCCCTACTTATTTACCCTGGCCACCATCTCCGATCCTATGTCTCTCCTCCTCCCGAATATCCTGTACCCCGCTACCCCCCGTCACTGCCCGCGACTGGTTCCCCAATCTGCTAAACTAGCCTGGCTCTCCCCTCCTTCCCATCTCTGTTCAGCCCTCCTTGCCTGTCATGCTCCCTGGCCTAAACCCTCAGCTCCCTACTGTATCCTCCTTGTACTTCTCCTTGCCCTCCCCCAACTGATCCTTTTCCTTGCACTTTCCTCCCCTACCCCTCCTCGTCCTGCTCTGACCCCCTGCTCCCCCCGTTGTCCCGCATTCCAAGTCCTCCCTGTTCTTCCTGCTATCTGGCCCCCTCCTCCTGCACCTCACTCAATTTCCATTTCTAACAGTCCCTGTGATGGCTACATCAACCCCTTCATCCTCAAGCAGAAGAGAACTGAAGCGGTTACTGAGCTAAAGGTCCGATCCAGCTCCCCACCTTGCTTCCTTCTGTCCAGCCCCAGCCATCTGCCTGCTTCCGAGTATGTCCTCCCTTTGGCCCCCCTCTGTGGGGGGTCCCCAGATACCTGCCTGCTTCCTTGATAGTGTCCTCCTTTAGGGCTCCCTCTGTCAGGGTCCCTCTGCGACCCCAGAGTACTCTCCTGCACTCCTTTCCCTATGTCCCTAGTGCTTGTTGCAACCCGTGGGAGAGCCCCTGCCCTATTCCCCAACCTTACCTCCACCTTCCCCCCCAGCTGTCTCCCAACCCCCAACCTCCTCCCCTGTTGTGCCAGCTGGTAGCACACTGGGCAACCACCGAACTTCAAGCCCAGTCCAGTATCATGGCCGCCCCACACCTTGTGCACCCCACCACCCTCCCAAAGATGCCAGCCCTGATGATGTGTGGTCCCATCCCCCGCCAAGTAGGTTTCCTTGGGTGAGCCACCAGGTTCCCCACTAGTCCAAAATACACCCCTCCCCACTAATCGGGTCACCCAGTTATCCTAGATACAGTCCCACAGTAAACTGGTACCCCCATTACTAGGTGCAGTACTACACAGTAAACTTATAAAGGAAGTGTACAACTCCCTCAGCTCCTCGCTCCCAGCCTTTAAACCCCACCCCCAGTGGCTAGAACTACACAAGCTGCACCTGAAGCCTTTACCTCCAATTGCAGGGCAGGTGTTCCCTTATAAATGAGCAGAGCTCTGGGGAGGGAGGGCTGGGGGAGGGTGGGATTAGGGCCTACGTCTGACTCACGAGAGTGCATCAGCCCTAGCAACACAATCCCAGCTCTCCTCAGTTGAAACACAGAAAACAGAATTACCAGCACCAGCTATTATCCCACAGAATCTTCTGGTAGTGTAGACTGCTCCTCCCCCTCTGCACCTGAATTACACACTCCTAGCTCCCCACAGTTTAACGTTGTCTCAGCTGTGCCAGGAACTCTAATCTCACTCCTAAAATCAAGAAATCTACAATGTGTTTTAACTGTACTGTTAAAAATGTTTTTTTGATTTTATTCCCTCATCCCACTCATTTTGAAGTTTTGGCGCTCATGTACTTCTGTTTTCAGGGTGAACCACTGAATATATTTCCATCAACCCATCAATAAATCTTGCCTTTATTTGATCCTGGCTTATTATCAGTAACATATGTTTGATCCCTGAAATGATTTCTTCCAGCAATCAATCACTTTGCAACATAATCTCTGTAATTCATCATGACTCCATCAGTAAACCACCAGTTTAACTCCTACACTACCCAGGACCTATGCTTTTTCAGAGATGGGCCCTACTCTACCGATAAAACTCCCAAATCCTGGTTCATACTACCCGACAGGACAAAATGTTAACACCCATGCTGCAAGTACACAATCGTGTGTGTGTGTGGGGGGTTGGGAGGGCAGACAGGCATGAAATTCTTAAAAAGTACATGCCCACTGGGGCATGTACAGTACAAGTACATGCCCAGGAAACTTACATGCCACCCATTTTTTTTTTTTTTAAACCAATGAGACAGTTGTCTTCAGTGCTTTGGTTGTATGTCAAGTAACTACCTGACACTATTAACAAAACGCTCGTTGCTTAACAGGCAGGCTTCTAGGAAGTTGAATGGTTTGTCGGCTTGTAAATAATAAACAGAAATATTAATTAAACCGTCTCTGATTTATTTCAGTGCCACTACCCGTACATAACCCAACAAGCACCGACTGCAAGTGACAAGGGTTTTATTTATTTTTTATTTTAAGAGGACAAATCAGTATGCAGTGTAGTGTAGACCAGTACAGCAGTCCCAAAGAAAGGGTTTTTATTTATTTGTTTTCCCTTCTATCTAGCCACTCCCTGGCTAGTGCCCTTAGACCTCAATAGTCCTTAAGATGAAAGGACAGACAGACCATCCACAACACACAAAAGTGACAAAGTGTAATTTATTTTTTAAAAGGAGATGACAATTATTCACTCGACCCAAAAATTTAACACAAAAAGTGGCAGGGGCTTTTAATTTTTATTTTATTTATTTATTTTATTTCCTCCTGTCATGCCTAGCCACTACCTTCTGTGGTGCCCTCCTTCAGTCCTCAAGACAACAAATCAGTAGGCCCCTCACTAGTCCTTAAAAGGGCAAGAGGGCAGTCAGTTGACCCACAAGCTCCACAACACACAAAGGTGACAAATCCTTTTTAATTTTGACTTTAGGTAGTCCAAATTAAATGCTAAAGATCCTGACTCAGAGTCTACTTAGATTTAAGGTAGTACAGAACACAGGCACTCCTCTTTATGGCTTCAAAGAAACAGCCTTTTTATATTTATAGTTTAGGTAGTGCAAAAGTTCCACAACAGAGTTGCTTTTCCAAAAGCAATAGGATCACACACTCAGGATCAGATTTTAGGTAGGCTACACAAATTTGCTTTTACATAAAGCTTCTTAAGTTTGTTTAGGTATCTAAACCCCTATTCTTAACAGTCAAGCTGACTCCCTCAGCTCCACGTAATTCTTAATTTGGATGTTCGAGGCAGGGCTTAGTTTAGTTAGTTAACTCACACTTAAGTAAAACAGTTTTTTTTATTTTACACTGAATGTAAGAAAGGAGGATTTCTTGTTTTACTTTTTATTTTCTGTACCCTGCTGCAACTGTAATAGTACTACAGAAAAGAGACTGCTGCAGCACAGCCTATAGCCTCTAATTGAGAATGGCCCCCTTGTAGTCTGCTGTTATTTTATTTTATATGGCAACTTTTTTTTATATTTATTATATGAAACACAGGCAGCTGCAGCAGCAGTTTATGGCACAGGCTGCTAATTTCCTCATTAAGTTGTGAAGAGATCTTCCCAGGTGGTCTTAGGCCCTGTCCACACTATGCCTCTGTAGTGTTAGAGTGCCCAAACCATTGCCGCAACGGTTTGCGTTTACACTTGTAACGTTACAGAAGGTGTTTTTGTAACCGTTGTTGAAACCACATATGAGGTGGTTTTAACAACGGTTATGAAACCGGTCCCGCCTCGGTAATGTTACTGGCGGTAGTGGGGATGGGTCCGTAGCACAGCGCGAGCTGCATTGTGGGATTGGGCACCGCGGTAATGGTCGCCCAGTTCCCGAGGTGTGGACTGGCGGTACCGGTCTCGTACCAGTCACCGCTGTAGTGTGGACACACTGTACCGCTCCCCGGCTGTAATGGTTTCTGTCCGTTACGGGATCTGAGCGGTGTAGTGTGGATGGGGCCTTATTCTCTCCTCTCCCCCCCCCCATCACTTGCAGCAGGGCAGGCACTTGTTAATTGTTTGATTTGAGCCCTGCCTGGCCCCATAAAATTAAGAATAGCTGTTATAGCTCTTAAGAGAGCTTTTAATTTTTTTTTTTTTAATTTCCTTCAGTCCTTTGTGACGCAGAGTCCGTCCCTTCGTGCTCCCCTCAATGCCCCCAATCACTTCAAACTTCTCAGTCTCTCAGTCAGCTATAAAGTTTGATTTGGTTATTTGACCGAGTAGACTGACTGAAACATAGAAACAGACTGACGGCAGATAAGGACCACTAGGCCCATCTAGTCTGCCCATTTCCCTACCTACAGGATAGGCCGCAGATACTAGTTAACCAACAGTCTATTTCTTCCTACCCCCCACAAGAATTGCCTTATGTCTGTCCCATGCATTCTTGAATTCTCCTACAGTTTTAGACCCCAACCTCCTCAGGAAGGCTGTTCCATGCATCCACTCACCTCTCTGTGAAATAATACTTCCTCACATTGCCCCTGAACCGCCTCTCTCATTCTTTAAATTGTGTCCCCTTGTTCTTGCAAGTCTCTTTTTCTGAAAGATGCTACCCTCTTGGACTTTGCTGATTCCACTGAGGTACTTAAAAGTTTCTATCATGTCCCCCTCCTGCCTCTTTCCTCAAGGGTATACATACTAAGCTCCTTTAGTCTCTCCTCATATGGCTTCTCTTGCAGACCCTGCACCATTTTAGTTGCCCTCTGACTACCTCTATCCTGTCTATGTCCTTGGGAGATGGGGTCTCCAGAACTGGACACAGTACTCCAGATGGGGTCTCACCAACTGTCTGTACAGAGGGATAACAACTTCCTGTTTTCTGCTGATGATGCCTCTCCCTATACATCCCAGTATACCCCCAGCCCTCCCTACTGCCTTCTCACATTGCTTAATAACCTTAAGGTCATCTGATACGATTACCCTCAGGTCCCTTTCCTTTTTTGTTGTTGTTACTACCGCCCCACCCATTGTGCATTCTTCCCCTGGGTTCTTGTTTCCAGGTGCATTATTTTGCACTTTTTGCATTGAACTAGCTGCCATACTTGACCATTCCTCCAACCTTGCCAAGTCCTTTTCATCCTTTCCACGCCTCCTTGTGTATCAACCCTGTTGCAGATCTTTGTGTCATCTGCAAAGGCATACTTTCTTTCCAGTCCCTCTCGTATGTCACTGATGAAGACATTAAAAGGACCGGACCCAATACTTAACCTCCTGTACCCACTAGTAACCCCTTCTTCAGAGTGGACTCCATTTACAATTACCTTCTGTGTCCTGTTGTCCAGCCAATGTTTTACTCCAGGCTACCACCCTGGGACCCACTCCAAGGCTGGTTAATTTAACTATTAATCTTTGTGTGGGACTGTGTCAAATGCCTTGCTAAAGTCCAGGTAGGCCATGTCCACAGCCCCTCCCTGGTCTACTACTTTGGTCACCCAGTCAAAGAAATCTATTAGATTCGTCTGCCATGACCTTCCCTGTAGAACCCATGCTGCCTTGGGTCTTGTGCTCCACTGGCCTCTAGGTACTCAACTATTCTTTCCTTCAGAAGCTGACTCCATCACTTTCCTACCAGAGAGGTCAGACTGACAGGTCTGTAGTTTCCTGCCTCTGTCTTGGTCCCACTTTGTGAAGGGGAATCACATCCACCTTCCTCCAGTCCTCTGGTATCACACCATCCTCCCATGATTTATTAAAGAGAGTAGCCAGTGGTTTCATAGTTCCTCCCTTAATTCTTTTTAGAATTCTGGGGTGAATTCCATCAGGACCCATTGCTTTGTCCACCTTCAGTTTTAGGAGTTCTTGCAGAACCTTTCTTCTGTTAAAGGACTGGGATCGACCCCCTATCAAGAGTGCTTCTGTTAATTGATTAGGCACTTCTCCTCTTTGTGAATACTGAGCAGAAATATTCGCTCAGTATTCCTGCTTTTCACTATCCCCTCTGCCCACCCACAGTTCATTCTATTCAGCCTCACTATCCCTCCCTTTGTCTTTCTACAGCTGATGTAATTATAAAGGTTTTATCTCCTTCTTAACTGAGTTGGTTCTCTTTCCTCAGTTTGGGCCTTTGCTATTCTGACTTCCCTCCTGCTTCCTTCTGCCTTAACTGGTACAGCTCTCTGTCCTGCTCCTTCTGTGTTTCCTTATACTCCGGAATGCTATCTTTTCTTCCTGACTTTCACAGCCACCTCTTTTGAGAACCATAGTGGCTTTTTCTTTCGCTTTGATTTGTTTATTTGCTTCACACAAAGGCTTGTTGCCTGTGATGGCAGTTTGATAATTCCCCATTGTTGCTCCACACCTCCTTCTAGCCTGTTTGCTAGTGCTTTTCTGAGGCACTCTCCCATCTTGCCAAAGTCAGCCCTCCTAAAGTCCAGTACCTCACTTTTGTATGGCTTAACTTTAGCCGAGTTTAACGTGAACCACACTGTTTGATGGTCACTTGTCCCCAGATGGCAACCCCACTTCTAGTCTGAGATCCTCTCACTGCCCCCGCTTGAGAGCACGAGGTCTAAGATTGCTCCTCACGAAGTGGGTTCCAAACTAGCTGTCTAATGCCTGCCACCTGTAGGGCATCAAGAATGGCCCTGCTCTTGGATGTGGCTGCAGCAAATGTGCTCCAGTTAACATCTGGCATATTCAGGTCTCCCATCAACAGTATCTCCCTTTCTCTGCCATTCTAAGAATGCCTTCTATCATATCCTTGTCCATTCCTTCCCGACATGGGGTCTGTACACAACCCCTGTGCGGATTGTGGTGCCCTTTCCAGTCTCCAAGGTGACCCACAGTGCCTCTTCTCCTCCGCTTACTCTTTTGTTCAGTTGCTTTATCCCTTCCTTTACATAGAGAGCTACTCCTCCCCTCTTCTCCCCTGCCTGTCTCTCCTGTAGGTTATGTACCTGGTATGTTAACATCCCAGTCATGGTTCTCTGTGTACCATGTTTCTGTGACTGCTACGATATCCAGGCATCCCTCTTCCATTAAGGCCACCAGCTCAGGGAGCTTGTTTCCCAGACTACGGGCATTGGTACTCATTACCCGATGGCCTTACTCCCTTTTGCCCCATCCCTGTCCTTCTTGCCTTTGTCACTTTCTCCATTTACCCCTGCCCTTCTCCCTATCTACCTCTATGTTGGTGTTTGCCACACTTACTACCGTGATTATTTGGGGGGGGCTAGGATTTTCCTGCTCCTTTCCAGTGCCTCCCCCCTTGGCTAGTTTAAAAGCTTGCCAATGAAGCATTTAAACCTATCACCTAGGATCCTGGTTCCCCTCCCGGACAGATGCAGCCCATCATGCCAGTATAGGCTTGCACCACTCCAGGTGGACCCCCAGTCCCCAATGAAGCCAAATCCTTGAGCTCCACACCAGTTTTTCAACCACTGATTGAATCCCATGGTGCGGAACACCCTAGCCTCTCCTATGCCATAGATGGGTAGCACCTCCGAGAAGGTTACCGTGCGTGCTACTTGACTAAGGCCCCTCCCCAATTCCACAAACTCTTCCTACACTTCTCTAATCCCTTTCTTAGCCAGGTCATTTGTCCCTAGGTGGACTATGACATCCAGCTCCCTCCCCTGTGCAGCTGCTCTGGCAATCCTGAGGATTCACTCCCTGTCCCTCCAAGCCATGGTGCCAGGCAGGCACCTTACCTCCCTCTCCCCTTCCTCCCCCAGTTCTACCTTCCTAACAATGGAGTTCCCCACCAGGACTGGATTTAGAATAGCTCTTAAAAGAGCTTTGTTTTAAGAATAGGTAGCTGGTTGATGATTGCCAAACACGATCGCAAACAAATGGGGACTTCCATCCAAGATGTAAGCGCGCCACTCACGGCTTGCTTCACCAACAGAAAATTACAGAGTGGCGCACTTTACAGGAATTCTATGACACTGTGTGAGGGGGGCAGGCAAACTGTGCAAAGACTGTCCCCGACTGGTGTCAGTCTCCTGCAGCCCACCTCCACCAGCGATGGTCCGACCCCTCGCAAGAGCAGCTGGCTGATAGGTGTACCAGTCAAAGGAGAGGAGGACCGCCAGCCCATTCTTTCCCTCAAGTCAGCTGGTATAAGGGCTTATCTTGTGACCAGCTCGCTCGGCGCTCCTCCACCCGACCAAAGGAAAATGACGCTTACACATTGGCGCCTCCAGTGACTTCCATGACTGCTGCTGGTGAGAAAAAACACGCCTGTATCATTGCTCAGCATGCAACAGAAAAATACGGGACTCCTGACAGGTACCTTAGGTGCCGCACTGGGCAGATATTAAACTGCAGTAGGTGTCCTATGACAAAAGTGCCTGCCCTGGGGCACCTAAGGTATGTGAATTTTGCACCCTGGGGGCAGAAGTGTAAAATCAAGACATTTCATACCCAAAACAATATTTGTACCATGCAAATTAGAAAATGATTTTCTCTAAATGATCAAAATTAGGACAGATTTTTTTTTCATAGTGATATTAGTTTAATTCATTTTGAAACATTTATTAGGTTATTTAGGTTTTATGCCACTTTTTAGGGACAGGAGTAAGAAAATACATTGTAAAAAATTTCAGTAACTGATATGCAATGACCAAGGAGTGTGGTCACAGTGAAGTGGCACTGGTGCGGTAAGGGGGGCCTCTGATTTCTTAAGCTGTTAAGGTCGGGTAGGTCCGTGTGGATGAACATCATATACCATTCCTATAACTACTGTTACAGGTGAATAACCTGTGTTTCTAGGGATGTGGATATGATGTTCTAGCCGCAGACTCCTAGAAGTTCTCTGGGAGGAGGGAGGCAAGGCACGCACACCCCCTACTTAGGGAATAGAGACTGGAGAACTGAGGCCCCAAAATCAGCATCCCAGCATGACACTAGGTCAATGTGGGAATGGGAAATGAAGGTGTGTGCTGCTGGACACCAGGTCGCAACCCTGCAGATGTCCTGGATAGGGACGTCCCTGGAAGCAGCCACCGAGACAGCGGTATGGCGGGTAGAATGAGCCATTAGCCCTCCAGGAAATTCCCTACCTGCCAACCTATAGCAGAGATCAATGCAGGATGTGATCCACCTGCCAAATCATTCACTTAGCTGCAGGTTCTTCCAGGTGCAGCTTCACTGTAGGTGGCAAACAGCTAGCGAACCTCTCCCCGAACTCCAACCGTACACTCTTTGTAATAAGCGAGCGCTCGCCTCAGGTCCAGAGTATGAAGCCTGTGCTTGGTCTCCGAGATGTGATTGGTAAAGTACACCAGGAGATTAATCACCTGGTTACAGTGAAATTCCAACACAACCTTCAGGAGGAACTTCAGGTTGGGGCCCAGGACAGCCTTGTCTGAGACTCCACAGAAAGTGCCTGGAGCTCCCCAATCCTTCTGGCTGACATGACAGCCACCAAGAAGGCGGTCTTCCATAACAGATGAGACAACTCACACCTGTGCATCAGTTCAAATGGCTTGCCCATGAGCTTCGCCAAAACCAGCAACAAGTCCCTTGGTGGTGGTGGTGGTTCACACACTGGAGGAGAAATGTGGTCAAGGCCCTTGAAAAAGCATCAGACCACCTTCTCCTGTGCCACAGACTGCTCTCTGGCCCACACCCGGTAAGCAGAGATGGCTGCCAGGTGCATTTTAAGGATCGTCTACTGAAGGCCAGACAGAGATGAACCAAAGGTAATCAATGATGCTAGCCACTGGACAGGACCAAGGGTCCAACCCCTTGCCCTGACACCAAATGAAGAATCTCTTCCATTTGAAGGTGTAGCACTTCCTGGTTGACTCCTTCAGAGATGCTTGCACAATGATGAAGACCTCTTCGGAGAGACCCAAGTCCTAGAACTCTAGCTACTAAGGAGCCATGCAAGTCAGGTGCAGGGATTGAAGGTCCGGGTGGAGTACCTTCGCCTGATTGATGGAAAAGCAGGTCCGGGCATAGGGGAAGACACCTTGGGAGCCAGCTGCTGAGACTGAGGAGATTGGGGTACCAGAACTGGTGTGGCCAGTCCGAAGCCACCAGGATCACCTGCATCTTGTCCCTCCTGGCCTTGAGCAGCACTTTGTGATCAAGGGAAAGGGAGGGAAGGCATAGAAGAGGCCTGGGGTCCACAGCCTCAAGAAGGCATCCCCCTGCTGACGGGCATGGGCACAAAACAGTCTCAGCTTTGCATTCTCCCTGGAGGTGAACAGGTCCACCTGAGGGGTGCCCCACTGGGAGAACAAACTGTTTACTACCTCTGGGTGGAGAAACCACTCATGATACGCCTCACCCAGCTGGCTGAGGGCATCTGCCAGCTGACTGGAGGATCCAGCCACAGGGATGGCTAGGACATACGAACATACGAAATTTGCCAACAGATAAAGGCCTAGAGGTCCATCAAGTCTGCTCGAATGTGCAGCTAGCACCCCTTATTCTGCAGCTGCCCCTCCCTTCCACACTTGCCCTTCACTGACCCACCCCCTTGTCCTGTCCCATCCCCTTTTAAAGCAGTCCACTGTTCTACTGGATACCACTTCTTCAGGTAATGCATTCCACCCTCTCCGTAAAAAAAGTGTCTCCTCATCTCCCTCCTGAACCTTCCTCCCTCCAGTCTCATATCATGGCCCCTGGTGTCCCTCCCCTCCCTTACTTTGAACAGCCCCTCTGTACCCATCTTGTTTATTCCTTTCATGTACTTAAAGGTTTCAATCATGTCCCCCCCGTCCCTCCTCTCCTCCAGTGAGTACATGTTGAAGTCTCTCAGTCTCCTCTCCTATGACAAGTCCCCCAGCCCCTTGATCATCTTTGTCACCCTGCGCTGCACCCCCTCCAGTAACTTAATGTCCCTCTTCAGATACGGGCGCCAGTACTGCATGCAGTACTCCAGGTGCAGTCTAACTAATGACCTATATAGTGGCAGAATCACCTCCTCCCTCCTTGAGGATATACCCCTTGCAATACAACCCAGCATTTTGTTGGCCTTTGCAGCTGCCTTCCTACATTGTACAGAGTTGTTCATTGACCCTGTAATGAGCACCCCCAGATCCTTCTTCTCTGGCTGGGCTAGCTGCACTCCCCCCAGCTGGTAACTTCTCCTTGAGTTCTTCATCCCAAAATGCAGCACCTTGCACTTTTTGGCATTAAAGCCCAGTTGCCAGGTGTCTGACCAGGTTTCAAGCTTTGCCAGATCATCCTGCAACCCCTGCCATCCCCCTAGGTCATGCACCACTGCTCCTACCTTGGTATCGTCAGCAAACAGACTGATCTTGCTCTGATGTCCAATGATATGTCTGCAATGAATATCCCAAACAAACAACACTGGGCCCAACACCGAGCCCTGCAGAACACCGTTCGTCACTACCCTTGGGTGGGAGAGCTCCCCACCCACCACTGCCCTCTGTTGCCTTCCCTGAAGCCAGTTCCCTACCCATCTCACCAGCTTTGCACCTGCCCCTGTGCCTACTAACTTACTTCCCAGCCTTCCATGCAGCACCGAGTCTAATGTCTTACTGAAGTCCAGATACAGGACATCCACCTCATGGCCCCTGTCCAGTTGCCTAGTTACCCAGTCATAGAACTCAACCAGGTTGGTTTGGCAGGATCTGCCCCGTATGAAGCCATGCTGTCTGCTGTCCTGTAGTCCTTTGGCCTCTCGGAGGGCCACCAGCCCCTCCTTCAGGATAGTCTCCATTAGCTTACCCACGATGGATGTGAGGTTCACTCATCTGTAGTTTCCTGGTTCATCCTTGGGGCCACTCTTGTGGAGGGGCACCACATGAGCCATCCTCCAGTCCTGAGGTACACATCCCGAATGTAGTGAGGCATTAAATAGGTCTGCCAAAGGCCCTGCAAGGACCTCTGCCAGCTCCTTCAGTACCCTGGGGTGGATGCCATCTGGGCCTGGCGCCTTGTCCACCCTCAGTGCCTTCAAACCCTCTTGAACTCTGCCCTCCATTATTTCCCCATCTGTCACCACTTCCCCCCCTGCTTCTGCCATTTCCCCCACCTTGGGTGTCACCCCCCTCTTCTCTTTAGTAAATACTGAGCATAAGTATTCATTTAGTGCTTCCGCCTTATCGCACCCTGCTTCCACCAAACCCCCCCTTCCTAATCCTTACAGCTCCTTTTCTCCCTGATGTACTTGAAGTCCTTCTCCCCCTTCTTAATGCCTTGTGCCAGCCTGAGTTCCGTAGTTGCTCTGGCTCCCCTTACTGCCTTTGTCACCTCCTTCAATTCTGTCAAGTACTCCTCCCTGTCCTCCCCTCTCCCTGTATTATTGTAGTTCCTAAAGGCAGCTCTTTTCCTCCTTACCTTTCCATGACCTCCTTGCTCAACCAGCTCGGTTTCTTAGCCTAGCCTTCTTGCTCTGGGCCTTGCAGCAGGTTTTGGTTGCCTCCACTATCCCCAGCTTTATGAGCTCCCACCTCTTGCTAGTGTCCATACTAGATTGAATTCTGGCCAGGTACCCTTTTTCCACTTCCCCCATCCTCCCAAAGTCGGCCCTCCTAAGTCCAGCACTATTGTGCCAGATTACACTCCTTCCTTGCCCATCTCCAATGTGAGCCATACTGAGTGGCGGTCACTCCCCGACAGCTGTTCCTCCACTGTAAGTTCTCTCACAAAGTCCCCATTTGCCAGTACAAGGTCAAGGGTATTCCCTAACCTGGTTGGTTCACTGACCATCTGCAGCAGGAAGCTGTCCTGGAAGGCATCCAGCATGCTGAAGTCCCCCACAATCACCACACTACCCTTCTCGCAGGTCCTCCTGATCTGTCCTGCTAGTTCCCTGTCTAACTCCTCCGTCTGAGATGGTGGCCTGTACACCACTCCCATTCTAAGAATCCTATTCTTGGAATCCTGGATTTGCATCCGAAGTGACTCAGTACTACCCTCCTCCCCTTCCTCCCTTACACACTTCAGTCCTTCCTTCACACATATAGTGCCACACCCCCTCCTTTCCCAATCACCCTGTCCCTATGAAATAACCTGTACCCTGGTACAGACAGGTCCCAGTCACTGTATTGGGTGGCCCATGTTTCTGTGATGGCTACAATGTCCACCTCTCCCTCTGCCATGAGAACCTGTAACTCTGCAATTTTCCTCCCAAGGCTCCTAGCATTAAGGGTAACCACCTTCCACCCTTTGCCCCCCTCCCATCCTGCCCTCCTTTCCTAGCATCACCAGCAGTACTTGCCATTTGTCCTTTGTCACTGTTATGGGGTAAGCTCATATGATTTCCAACCTGTGGTCTCTGCATGTCTCTTGCCCAACTGCCACCCCCACTCCTAGTTTAAAATTCCTACTTCCTCTATGTACTCCTCCAGCCTGTTTTTAACACTTTCTTCCTCCTCACTCAAGTGTAGTCTGTCCTTGGCATAGAGACTACTGTCATCCCAGGCCCCCACCCCAACAGCCCATACCCTTTAGCACAACACCAGGTTCTTAGCCATCCGTTAAATTCCTCTATTCTCAGCTTTCTTGTTGTGCTTGCCTTGGGCACTGGAAGTATCTCTGAAAAGTTACTGATCTTCCTGCCCCCTCACATAATTGTCCTAGTTCCTCAAACCTCCTCTGGACTGTATCTACTGTCTTGTCAGCCAGGTCGTTCGTCCCAAGATGTATAATTAAATGAGGCTTGTCTCTACCCCTTCTAGCATATTTCAGAACAGATTGTCCCACCCCTTCCACTATTATTGGCATGGCGTCCACCCAAATGCGACTATGCCTCTCCCACTTTCTACCCCACCTGACTCCTCTTAGTACTGAGTCCCCCAGCACTGAGATTCCACCACTCTTACTCCCTGCTTGCTTCCATTCATCTCCCTCCTGCACATTTCCCTTTTTCCCCTGTTGCAATTCTCCCAGAAGAACCCCCGCCCAGGTTTGGTCCAGGAATGCATCAATTACTCCTCTAATTTCATAATTTCCTTCCATCTTCTTCCTCTCTAGCAGTACAAAACTATTTTCTGAAGACCCTTCACAAATGCCCGCTCCCTCTCTCTCCATAGTAACCTGTTCTCTCCTTTCCACTCCATGACTTTTGCCACTTCTTCACCTCCCATCACAAGTCCCTATCTCCTCCTTCCATTTGTCTTTTGTCTCCTGACCTGGTTTCCCCAGCAATCGTTCTTCCTGGCCTGGGCCCCCTTGTCCCAGCTTCCCTTCCTCTGACCCTCTCCTCACCACACAGGAGATCCGCCTCCAGGCTGCGCATGAGGGTCCAGACACGGAGAGCTTCCTTGCACAAAGGCAGGGAGTGCGTCCCGCCCAGTTTGTCAAGGCAGTACAAGGTCATAGTGTATGTCTGGATTTTGACCACTTTACCCGAATGTGTGGAGCGAATGCAGTTAGTGCCAGCAGAACTGCTCAGAGCTCCAGCAGGCTGATGTGGCATCTGGACTCCTTGGGGGTCCAAAGCCCATGGACTTTTCCCCCAGGTGGGTACCCCAGCCCGTGAGAGAGGCATCGGTCATCAGAATAACCGTTGGCTCTGGGCGGATAAACAGGATACCTTGCTGCAGATGTGCTGGGACCAGCCACCACTGGCTGGTGTCCCACATCCGCTGGGTCACCATGACTGGCTGGTTGAAGTGCCCCTTGCGTGGACACAACTGGATGGCCAGCTCCCACTGGAGGAAGCGCCTTCTCCAGCGGGCCTGCCAGGCTGGTACAGGCTGCCATGCAGCCCAGCAGGTGCAGGAAGTCCCGGGCAGAGCACAATTGCCCAACCTGAAATGATCGGGCAAAGGAGGAGAGTGCCTCCATCCTGTCCACCAGGAGCTGGGCTCTGCCCCGATGAACTTGATTACCTGCAAGGGTATGTGTTCCGACTTGGCCTTGTTGACCAGGAGGCCAGGTTCGCTGCAGGTCTGGACGGCCAGGTGTCCGGACCGCTCCACCTCCTGCCTGGAGGGACCTGCTATAAGCCAGTCAATCAGGCAGGGGTAAACCTGGACCCCTCGACACCTCAGGTAAGCTGCCACCACTGTGATGCACTTGAAGACCCTGAGGGTTGAGGAGAGGCAGAAGGGCATGGCCTGGAACTCGTAGAGGGTTCCCTCAGCCCGAAAGCAGAGGAACCTTTGGTGAGATGGACTGACTGGGACAAGAAAGAACATGTCCTGAAGATCCAGGGAGCAAAACCACATGTTTGCTCTAGAGATGGTATGATCTGAGACAGAGTTACCATCCTGAACGTGTGCTACCTGAGGAACTTGTTCAGGTCATGCCCATCTAGAATGGGCTGCCAGGCGCATCCCCCTGGGCCGCTTTGGCACCAGAAAGTACCTGGAGACAAACCCACGGTGTTCAGGAGGATCCACGACAGGAACCATGACCTCCCTGCAGAGGACCTGGGCTATGTAGTCTCTGAGAGCTGACAGTATGTCTGCGGCAACAAAGTTCTCCCCTGGGGCGCAGGCTCGGCATCGAGGGTACTGCTCAAACTCTTAAGGCAGACCCTGACCCACCACTTTTAGAACCTACCTTTCCGTGGTGACAGCGGACCAGGCAGAAAGGAAGGGGTGGAGCCAGCCTCCCATCGGAGGACTCAGGGAAGGCGTGACAGGCACAAGGGAGGCATCCCTCATCCTGTCACTGGGCAGGCTTGGAGGAGGGTCGAGCAGAGGGGCACTGAAGCCTCTCCTTCCTGGCTTATGGACAACCGAGGCCACTGACTTGGGCGGAGGTCACCAAGTCTGAGCCTGCTGGCCAGCCTGTGGCTGGGCTGGCTTGGCCACAGGAGTGGAGATGGACCGAAAAGGGCTTCTGTTTCTGATACTGCTTGGAGTTCTTGGAATCCTCCTGGGCAGATGTCACAAAGTCCAAGATGGCACTGGACTTCTCTATGTGTGTGAGGTGACCCTTGACCCCGGGCCCTAACAGGTCGGTGCCCAGGAAAGGGCCACCTGCCGGCCTGTGCAGAGTGTCTGCTGTGAAGGTCAAGATCCTCAGCCAAGCCTTGTGGTGCATGGCCACTGAGGCAGTCACGCAGTGGGCACAGGAGTCCCCAATGTCCGTGGCAGTTTGGAATTGTTGCTTGGCCACAGCCTGGCCGTGGTCTCAGACCTCTTTGACCGTGGTCTGAAGGTCCGCAGGCAGATGAGAAAGCACCCCAACTAAGGTGCCCAACAGGGTATGGGAGAAGTGGGCCATGAGAAGGGCTAAGCTCGCCTAGCAGAGGCCAAGTGAGGAGGCAGCATACACCTTCTTAGCCGCATGGTCCAATCTCATGGACTCCTTATCAGGCAGCTTGTCAACATCCCAGATGTTGTCGGAGCACCAGAACACAGAGTTGGCCACCAACCCCTCAGCAGAGTGATGCTCTGTGAATCCTGAAATGGATCTGGTGGGTACCACACACTTGCAGGCCATCCTTGCTGAGGGCACAGGACAGGAAGCGGGGTGCTGCCAGCGCACGGCCAAGAATGGCCTCTGGCACTGGGTAAGCCTCCACTGGTGAATCTCCCCCGTCAAGGATCTCAGTCAATGGGGAACGGGCCTGTTTCTGGACGGGCTCCATCTTCACAGCCATCGACTTGGAGATCAGATGGAGAAGGCCCCTGAAAGAGGATGGACCTTCATTCATCGAGAGATCCCCCATGGAATCCACACTGATCAGACCGGAGTGCAGGAAGGAACTCTCGAACTCTGAAGAGTCATCAAAGAGTGGTCTACCACCGGAGTCCCCACTGACCCTTCACGGACAGTCAGGGGTGATGGTGACCAACAGCCGATGGGGAAGCCCTTTGGTTGGCTGAGACTTCTAAGTCGGAGCGTCACCCGCTGGCTGTTTAGGTGGCGATTACACCACGAGTCGGGACTGTTTTAATCAGTTCTGTCGGCAGAGTTGACGTCAGCCGTTCGGGCTGACAGCCAGCTGATGGCTGGAGTAGAAACTGGAGTCAGTTTGGCACCAGTGAACAACTGTTGCCACATCAAGTCCTCGCAGTATCAATGTAACTTGCGCTAAAACCTCTCCTCACCCGAGGATGAAGAACAGTGGCGATACTGCTTCCCAAGGTGCCAAGACCGGGTGCGCCAATGACGGCGGGGCCAGCTCGAACCATGGGAAGAAGACCAAGACCTCTATCTCCAGGGGGGCTGGAGCTGGGGCTCGGAGGGAGTCAGCTACTGCAGAAGCTCCTCCTGGTCAGGGTCAGGGACGAGAGGCAGCGGGTTAGTGAACTGATCCGTCCCCTCCAACGGTCTGCGTCAGGACCGGGGTCCTAGACACAGAAACATAGAATTTGACTGCAGATAAGGACCACCCAGTCTGCCCATTTCCCTGCCTACTGGATAAACTGCAGATCCTAGTTAACCAGCAGCTTACTTGTTCCTACCCCCACCCCCTAGAATTGCCTTATGACTGTCCCATGCATGCTTGAATTCCACCACTGTTTTTGACTCCACGACCTCCTCCGGAAGGCCGTTCCATGCATCCACAACCCTCTCTGTGAAAAATACTCCTTAAATTACCTCTGAGCCGCTTCCATCTTCAAATTGTGCCCCCTTGTTCTTGCACACCTCTTTTGAAAGATGCTACCCTCTTGGACTTTGTTGATTCCTTGAGGCACTTGAACGTTTCTATCATGTCCCCCTCTCCCTCCTTTCCGCGAGGCTATACATATTAAGCTCCTTTCGCCTCTCTCATTTGTCTTCCGTGCAGACCCTGCACCATTTTAGTTGCCATCCTCTGGACAGCTTCCATCCTGTCTATGTCTTTAGAGATTGGGTCTCCAGAACTGCACACAGTATTCCAGGTGGGTCTCACCAGCTGTCTGTACAGAGGGATAATAACTTCCTGTTTTCTACTGGTGATGCCTCTTCTATGCATCCCAGTATCCCCCAGCCTCCTTGCTGCCCTCTCACATTGCTTGCCCACCTTTTGGTCATCTGATATGACTACCCCAGGTCCCTTTCCATTTTGTTGTTAGTATCTCACCCCCATTGTGTACTCTTCCCTGGGTTTTGTTTCCCAGGTGCACTACCTTGCACTTCTTAGCATTGAATCTAAGCTGCCATACATTTGACCATTCCTCTAACCTTGCCAAGTCCCTTCTCATCCTTTCCACCCCACCCTGTGCATCAACTCTGTTGCAGATCTTTGTCTCATCTGCAAAGAGACATATTTTTCCTTCCAGTCCTTCTGCAATGTCGCTTATAAAGACACTGAAGAGGACCGGTCCTAATACTGAACCCTGCGGTACCCCACTAGTAACCTTCCTTTCTTCTGAGTGGACTCCATTTACTATTACTCTCTGTGTCCTATTCTCCAGCCAATTCTTTACCCAGGCTGTTATCCTGGGACCCACTCCCAGGCTGGCTAACTTGTATATTACTTTTGTGTGGGACTGTGTCAAATGCCTTGCTAAAGTCTAGGTAGGCCATGTCCACAGCCCTCCTGATCTACTACTTTGGTCACCCAGTCAAAGAAATCTATCAGATCTGTCTGGCATGACCTTCCCGCTGTGAATCCATGCTGCCTAGGGTCCTGCCCTCTGGCCTCTAGATACTCAACAATTCTTTCCTTCAGAAGTGATTCCATCATTTTCCTATCACTAAGGTTAAACTAACAGGTCTGTAGTTTCTCGCTTCTGCTTTGCTCCCACTTTGTGAAGGAATCACATCTGCCTCCTCCAGTCCTCGGTACCACCCCATCCTCCCATGATTTGTTAAAGAGTAGTCAGTGGTGTCACTAGTTCTACCCTTAGTTCTTTTAGAATTCTGGGATGAATCCCATCAGGCCCCACTGCTTTGTCCACGTTCAGTTTTAAGTTGTTTCAGAACCCTTTCTTCTGTAAATGGGCTGGTATCAACTTCTGTATCCAGAGTGTTTCTACTGTTTGTTTTATGCACTCCCTCTTCATTTGTAAATACTGAGCAAAAATATTTGTTTAGCATCTCTGCCTTTTCACAGTCTCCTCTGCCCACCCTCCTCCCCCTTTATTAAGCCTCACTATCCCTCCTTGGTCTTCCTTCGCCTCCTGATGTACCTATAAAAGGTTTTATCCCCTTCTTAACTGAGTTGGCTATCTTTTCCTCGGTTTGGGCCTTTGCTGTTCTGACTGCCTTCCCAGCCTTCTTTGCTTTAACTGATACAGTTCTCTGTCCTGCTCCTTCATCGATTCCTTGTACTTCCTGAATGCTTTCTTTTTCTCTTGAACCTTCACTGCCACTTCCTTTGAGAACCATAGTGGTTTCTTACATCGTTTTGTTTTTTTGCTTCACACAAAAGGCTCATTACCTCTGTGGTGGCAGTTTTTATTATTCCCCATTGTTCTTCCACCCCTCCTTCCTGCCCATTTGCTAGTGCATTCCTTAGGCACTCACCCATTTTGGCAAAGTCAGCCCTCCTAAAGTCCAGTACTTTTGTCTTTGTATGGCTTCACTCTATTGCTGTGTTTATTGTGAACCATACTGTTCGATGGTCGCTAGTTCCCAGATGGCTACCCACTTCTACATCTGTGATCCTCTCTCCATCTCCATTTGAGAGAAGCAAGTCTAATATTGCTCCCTCTCGAGTGGGCTCCAATACTAGTTGTCTAAGGCATGCCCCCTGTAGGGCATCTAGAATAACTCCACTCTAAGTGGCAGCTGCAACTGCACTCCAGTTAACATCTGGCATATTCAGATCACCCATCAGCAATATCTCCCCTTTTTCTGCCATTCTAAGTATACTTTCTATCATTTCCTTGTCCATTTCCTCCCCCTGAGAAGGGGGTCTGTATACAACCCCTGTGCGGATTTTGGTGCCATTGCCTGTCTCCAAATTTACCCACAGTGCTTCTTCTCCTCCCTGTTTACCCTTCTGTTCTGTTGCTTTTATTCCTTCCCTTATGTAAAGAGCTACTCCTCCTCTTTTACCCTCCCTGTCCCTCCTGTAAATAGTGTATCCTGGCATGTTTACGTCCCAGTCATGGTTTTGTGTGTACCACGTTTCTGTGACTGCCACGATATCCAGATGTTCCTCCTCCATCAAGGCCACTAATTCAGGAAGCTTGTTACCCAGACTACGGACATTGGTACTCACTGCTCTCCATTTTTTGATGGCTTTACCTTCTGTTGCAGCATCCCCCACTGACCGTTCTACCTCGGTCTTTCTCATTTAGTACCCTGTTTTGTAGGGAGAGGTAGACAAGGAAGTATCGGCCTCTTTGTCAAACTGATCTGTCAGCTCGAGACAAATCTCAGCTGGGACTCTGACCAACATCTCAGCCAGCAGGCTCAACGGGGGTTACTATGGAGCCAGTGGCCAAGGCCGAGGATTCGGAACCCTCGACTGAGAGTGCTCCCGATTCCCCGATCAGCAACAAGCCTTTTCTTTCTTAGACTCTTAGGTTTAGATTTGCCGGTAGATCCCTGACCGAAGGCTGGCAGAGACTGGCATAATTCTTTGAAGGAGCCCATAAAGGTCAAGCCCAGCTGAAGCAGCACAAAGGCAGAAGCCAAGGAGGAATGGACTGCAGTCTGGGCTGCCTCCTCTTCGAAGTCCGCAAAAAGCTTGGTGGACCCTGCAGCCATGGAGACCACCCAACGGGCATCCTTAGATTTGACCGGCAGGTTCCGTTGCACCAGGCGGCCCAGTTTCAGGCGGGTGAGACAATCCTCCAGAACGGCCGGGTGAAATGAGTGGCAAAAGTCACAGGCCTGGGGATCGTGCCCCAAGCAGTAAACGCATGTGGCGTGTGGGTCAGTCCTGGATATCATCTGCCTGCAAGGGCACCAGCGGAACCCAGGAACAGACTTATCGTCCATCGCGGTGACGACTGAAGACTGAGTTAAAGAAAACTCATAAGAGTTGGTTTGGAAGTAATTCTGAAGAATGTGAAGCGCTAGGGGCCTACACAACATGGGAGCAGTGAGGAGGGAACCCGCTTCTTCCAGCGGAAAGGAAGATCTAGCGTCATGGGGTGGAGCTGAGGGAGTTACCACTGGATCGGTGGGAGGAGCCAGCTTGAAGACTTCCCAACATATCATGGAGAAAGGACACTGCCAGAAAGTGTGGATAGATCACATCATCCACGTCCCTAGAACTGCATTTTAGTGGTTACCAGCTTAGCATTTTGCTTGCATTCATACCATTATGAAAAAAAAAAAAAGTACTGCAGTGCTCCACAAGGAATATGCAGTTGGTACCTTTTTCTGAAACAGATTTACCACTCTAGTTAAATTAAGGATAACTTGTTCAGCACAGTTTCTGCTACAGCCTACCATAAATTATGTCAGCACTATATACGTGTCCTCTGCCACTGTGATGTGTACTTCATACTTAAGAGATATGTTATGATGTTCACCTGTTTTATCCTTGTATTCTAATGATGCGTCTTACCCTAATGTATGCAACCTCCCGGGTCATGCCTGAAAACAGGTAGCTCTGCTGTCAAGTGCACCCACCCGGTCACCAAAAACTAATAAATGTAGCACATCTGTCAGAATGCCCTTTGCACTGCATCTCAGTAAACCACAAATTACAGCCTTAAAAGTCTAACTGAACAATGTGCAGTCTAACCTTAGAGTGCCATCTACTGACTGCTGGCACTAACAACATCCTATTCCTTTGCTTTACAAACAGTTGACACATGATGCTATTTAAAAATTAATGGTGTATGCTTTTTAGTTTGCCTATGTTCGCTGTTGGTTTTAATGTTATTAGTAACAGTGTAGATCTCCTCAGGCAAGTTCACATGAAGATAAGGGTGTACAGTACATGTCTGGATGAGACTATTACTGAGAAACTCTAGGGAAGGCAAGTAAGGATGTCAGTCAAACTGAGGTGAGGCTGAGATAAAGAAACACTGCATCCTACCTACAGTATGAGTTAAGGCTCTGAACGTATTTATGCATCTTATGCACATTATCCTTCAGTGCTCTAGTAAAGGTAGGAATCATGGGACATGAACAGTGGCCTGATCGCTGTTGTACCCGCCCCGTCCTGCTACTGTGCCCGCCTGGTCCCACTGAGCTGTCACATGCAGTAATCAAACTTTGGTCAGGGCTAATACGGGCTGTAAAATAATGTGATTCATGGTAGTTGCATCCTAGCTGTTAGATCCTTTGTACTGTACATACTCTCCTCTCTGTCCCTGAAGGTTCCATGGAGCAAATCTTCTGGTGGCACTCACTTTAAGATGGGCTGCTGTCTACTCGTTCGAATAAATCAACTGGTACCTGCAGCATGTACATGGATGCAACCACCATCAATAACAACATTACTCTGCTGCGGTATTGTCTCTGACCAGAGCATGTTTAAATTTGTGGATAATGCTAGAAGATCAGCATGTCATTTGTTTGCTATCCTTATCTTAACGGTCATCAGATGTGGATTTAGTGGCTGTCCCGTAAATGCATCTCAAATGATTCTACCTTAGTGGCTATATCCTTTGCTGGAGCAGATTCAGCTGACATTTTTGCCAAAGGTTTCACAGCCTTTACAGGGGAACACAGTCTATATATAGCTGGACAGAAAGGCAATAGCTGACGAAGAAACCCTTTATGTCTGTCTCTTTTGTGTTTCTGGACAAAACACTCTGCACAGCTCATAGGTTTTCCAAATGTGAGCAGTACCGAAACACTTAACATTCTGTATGCCTATCTGGCTTAAGAAAACTGGTGCCACACGGAGTACACCTTTCAAAACCAGTGGACCAGTCTTTTTTTTTTGGGGGGGGGGGGGGGGGGGGGCACTTTCCCAATTCAGACATTAGACCAGGATGAGCACCTCTGAAATAAGTCCAACCTCAGTCCTTGAGAGCCGGTTCAGAAGCCAACCACAGTCTGTGAGCAGACTTGCAAACTTCACTTTAAAACGGTGAAACGGAGTGTTTTAACTGTTGTCAAGAGCACCCCAGAACTAACCTACAGTCATCGTGAGTCAGTGACAACTCATACACTAGGCCTCAAGTTAAAAGGCCGAAAAACTTTTTTTTTTTTTTTTTTTAAACCGGGAACCCAGAAAAGGGAAATTGGAATTTTTTTTTATATTTTTTACTGCTGAACTCCTGCACAATCTTTGTGAACAGAGTAACATGCTGTTGCTTTCTTGGTTCCTGAGAATGGGTTGGGAACAGAGAAAATGGTGATTTTTACAAAATAAAAAAGCCAAACACAGAAATGAGAGACAAAAAAATGTAATTAAATAAAATTAAACAAATACTGCAATGAATACGATAAAACCATGTCACTCAGCTGTGTAATCATAGGTGCACCACCCTTGGTGACCACTCTTCAGAGGAAGCAAATACCTGTTGGGGAGGCTGTCAACGTGAGGCCAACACAGTTTTTTAATTTAAAACATTCTACGTTTCAAAGCACCATTTCACAGGTGGAGATGATGCAAGAGTTAAACTAGATGTTCTATTTCATAAACTGCGTTGGAAAAAATATTGGTCTCCGATTGGCTGAACCCTCTTATCTAGGGGTACATTTATATGCCAACAGAGACTGGGTAAAAACAAGTGCGAGTGCCACCTGCCTTATTGCCAAACGGTATCAGTGTGCCATAAAATTAATTTTAAAACTGCAGCTAGCCACCATTTTGTTCCGTTACCGATGATCATATGTTACCCCCTTTTCAAACTGTAGTGTCCTGGTAACAGAACACAAATTGCAGTTTTTTTCCCCCCAAACCACAACTTACAGCAAAACAAACCAGTCTGTCCTTTACTTGTTTTACTTCCACAGTATGCTACCACTCGCACGCATGCACACTCTGCTGCCCAGCTAGCACTCCAGTCATGCACTTACCCTCATAGTGTTAGTGAACAGTCACGCCACATTTCAAACTGCAGCTAGCATTCACTGACCACAGTTCACTGCGCCTCGCATTCTTTTGATAAAAATAAAAACACAACTACCTAACCAGACTTTGGGGGCAGAGACTATGTGAAACAATGTAGGTCTCTCAAGTCTTGCCTGTCTCCATTTCACAGGAAAATTCTCCTGATAACACTGCCTAAAGATAGCAGTGCCTGAACATGAAATGGCAAAATGTCAGAGTGGCCAAAATTTCAACGGTCCAATCACAGGAGTTCCCACTAACAAAACAAAACCAAAAAAAAATCCCACCTACTTTAAAAATGGCAGATGTCACACAGGCGGGAAGGGTGGTGTGCAGACCACACAGGAAAAAAACAAAAGTGACTCTGAAACAGCCTCTCCAAAACAGCAGCACCCTCTACTGGCAAGTATACCAGTAGAAGGACTAGTTTACAAACAAATGAATTTTTGTTCTTTTTTAATATGCAAGTGATTTTAATATAAGGTGCATCACAGGATGACTGTAGCTTCAGGCCTCGTTACACTCCTGAGTGGGTCTGGTATAGCCCAATACTGCTCACCCTACTGGATAATATTGCTTCTGTAGAAGCCTCAGACAACTGTGATGGCTTCTGTTATGGTGTGACATACTGCAGTACAACCATCCTTAAACAGAATCGTCCACCATCCAGACTCCGATTCAGTACTAGGGCACATCTGACCAATGATGTCACTCTGCAATGGCCAAGGACTCTTGTGTCAGCTAACACTGCTGAGGCACTGCCAAGTGCTGCTTTGTATTCTCTCAGCTACATCTGGGACACAACTTAAAAAAAAAAAAAAAGACGTCATTCTGCAATGGGTGGAGTCAAAAATGAGACAGCTCACACAACTGATACCTGTCCAAGGCTGGGGAACTCTTTCTTATTACATCCAGAGATACAACTAAACAAGGATAACTACACCAAAATGTGCAGCGACTTGCGGGATTCAGCTCACAATGATTGGGTTTCACCCAATATCATGTATCCCTCTCATCTGCTACCTCCTGGGTCTTACCAAAACAAGGATACTACTCAAAAAAAGTATAGAAACCTAAGGTACGCTGCTCTCACCGCTGAGGTTCCAGGGCTCCAACACTCACAGATGCAAAGAAGGTGATGGCAGATAAGGACCGTATGGGCCCACCTAGTCTGCCCCTTTTCCCTACCTAATGCATTACTGCAGACACTAGTTGATCTGCAGCTTATCCCCTCTTCCCTATTGCTAGAGTACTCTTATGTCGATCCCATGCATTCTTGAATTCCCCTACTCGTTTTGCCCCCACAACCTCCGCAGGTAGGCTGTTCCAACCCTTTCCATGAAAAATAACTTCCTGCTGTTTGTTTTGAAACTACTTCCCTTCAGGCACATTTTGTGCCCCCTTGTCAGAGTATTCATGTTTTCCCTGAAGAGATCCTGTGTTTGTATTGAGTTGATACCTTTGAGGTATTTAAATGTCTCTATAATATCTCCCCTGTCCCTTCTCCTCTCCAGTGAATGTATCCGAAGATGGTTTAATCTAGATTCAAATGGTTCTTCATGTAGTCCATGTATCATTTTTGTAGCTCTCCTCTGCATGATTTAAAGCCATCCTTGTCCTTCTTTAGGCGCAGTACTCCAGGTGAAGCCTCGCCAAGGACCTGTACAGCAGGACTATCACTTCGCTTTTCCTACTTATACCTCTTCCTATGCATCCGAGAATGCTGCTAGCTTTTGCCTGCCTTTTCGCACTGCCTGGTTGTCCTTTAATCGTCAGATACAAGTAACCCCAGGCCCTCTCTACCATAGTTTCAGTCAGCTGTCTCTCCCCCAAATAAAGGTATATTTCGGTCTAGGTTCTTCCTCCCAGGTGCATAACTCTGCACTTCTTGGCCATGAATTTCAACTGCCACCGTTTTGAGCATTCCTCCAGTTTTTTTTTTGTTTTGTTTTTTAAAATCAGCGATAATTTCTATGATCCCCCCCCTTGCGTGTTCCACTCTGTTTCAGAGCTTGGTGTCATTTGCAAACAAGCATACTTTTCCTTACAAACCCTCTGCTGTATCACCGATGAATATGTTAAATACAACTGGCCCCGGCACAGATCCCTGGGGGACTCTGCTGGTCACCTCTCCTGCCTCAGACAGAGTGCCATACACCAACACTCTCTGGGTTCTCCCTTGGAGCCAGTTTCTAATCCAGCCTGCTATTTTATATCCCACTTGTGTGTTCTAGCTTATCAGCCTCCTATGCGGAACGGAGTCGAACGCCTTACTGAAGTCCAGATATAATACATCTACTGCTCCTCCTTGGTCCACCGTTCTGGTCACCCAATCGAAGAAATCAATCATGCTTGTCTGACATGACCACTCCACTGTGAAGCCATGCTGTTTTACGTCTGTTTGGCTAGTTGCTTCTAGATGCTGTACAATTCTTTCTTTTATTAATATTTTCATGATTTTCCCCACCACTGAGGTAAGGCTACCTAGATGGTAGTTTCTAGTGTCTTCCTTGCTGCTGCTTTTGTGCAGCGGTGCCACCGTGGCTTTTTTTCCAGTCATCTGGTACTGTGCCACTCTCCAGTGACTTTGTGGAGAGGTCTGCTAATGGGGTGGCAAGTTCTGCTCAGAGTTTCTTTAGTATTCTCGGGTGGATACAGTCAGGTCCCGTAGCTTTGTCAGTTTTTAATTTTGTTAGTTCTTTCAGGATCCATTCAGTTGTGAAGGTGTTTATGTCGGCTTCACTGGTGCGGTGTTCTTCATTCTTTAGTACTGGTCCACTTCCCTGATCCTACTCGGTGACAGCTGAGCAGAAGTGTTCATCTAGAACCTCTGCCTTCTGTCCATCGGTTTCAACATTCTGGCACTCCCTAGTTCTCAACCTTACGATACCTTTTACTTTTTCTTCTCTCCCCTGTATATCTGTAGAATGTCTTATCCCCCTTTTTAACCCCTTTTGCTATTCTTTCTTCTACTCGAGCTTTGGCTACCCTAACTGCCTTCCCCGATTCCTTCAGTCTTACTCTGTATTCCTCCATGTCACTTCCTTTCTTAGTTTCTTTGTATTTCTTGAAGGCTTTTTTCCCCTTATACTAAAAGCTACTTCTTGAGTAAACCAAAGAGGATTTTCCTCCTTTTAGATTTACTTATCTGTTGTGTATTCTGCTGTTGCCAGTCTGCGCTCTTTATGGCTTTCCAGGCTTCCTCCATGTCTCCCCCAGCTACAACTTTGAGACTGTTCCTAATGCATGATTTCATTTTGTTAAAGTCAGACATCCTGAATAGTAGGATCTTCAGTTTTGTGTAACTTGTGTCCTTGGATCTTTTGACTGTGAGCCAGACTGACCTATGGTCGCTTGACCCCAAACTGATTCCTACCTCGACATCTGTGATCCTGGTAGTGTTCGATAGTACAAGGCCCAGGATTGCGTTTTCTCTGGTGGGTAACTGCACCAGCAGTTTTAGTTCTGTCCATTTCAGAGCCATGGGGAATTCATTGCTCCGGTCCGATAATGCCGTGAAGGAGGACCAATCTATGCCAGGCACACTTAGTCTCCAACGAGGAATAAGTTGCCTTTACTGGCCATTGTTAGGATGGATGGTTTCCAGCATCTCCTCGTCACTATCCATCTGCTGATACGGGGATCTGTAGATCTGGGGTCTGTCAGTCCTCCCCATTAGAAAAAGCTTCAAACTAAGTATCATTATCGCTTAGAATTATCATATTGTGCACATGGTCCAGCTACACAGCAGTGGAATAGAGGGTGAACCAAAGAATCATAGACCAGTCTAGTTGGAAAGATTATGAAGTCTACACTAAGGAAGGAAATAGGTGGCTTCCTAGGGGAAATGGTCTATAGAACCCATACAACATGGGTTCACAAGAGAAAGGTCTTGCCAGACAAATTTGCTACAACTCTTAGACTGGGTGACCAGGGGAGCTGATAAGAGACAGTCAGTCGATGTGGTGTACTTGGTGAAAAAGTTAAGGGACTTGGGGGTGGTGGGAAAAATTGAATTAGGTAGATAGGCTGAGGTGAAAACCTAGAGGGTAGTAGTAAATTGGAAATTTTTTAGAGTTAAGGGATGGAACAAGCCAAGTACCCCCAGGGGTTGGTGCTGGGCCCGGTCCTTTTCAATCTGATTACTTGTGATAGGGAGAAGGTATCAAGGACAAAATGCTAAAAAATGCACGTAATGCTTGTCAAACGCACTCCGCAGGTCAGGCCCTCTGCTCTCACAGTGCCAACCTTAGAGCGCAACAGTGTGAACAGGTAACAGACAGGGTAACCCTCCTTGTCTGCTTTTGGGTCCAAATCACCTTTAGTCTCAAGTTCTGGTGGGATTCAAACTGTGAACCTTATGCTAGCGTATCCAAAAGTACAGGCTCAGATAATATTCTCTTCGGGGGGGATGCAATACATCTTTCGTCTAAGGGCACGTAACCAGGTATCCAAAATGAACCCTTAAAACTCTACAAGAGACCGTAGGTGTATTCTTACCTTTTACCAAGCTTAGCAACACCATCAAGCTGTTGAACAGTTGTCAGACTTAACCACCTATACGTCACATGCAAAAAGAACTGACAGACACCCAGGCAGTCTTTCAAAGAAAAGGTTCTTTATTGAAAGATGATAAAAATATGAAAAAATGTAAACAGAACAATAAATCAGAACGCTCACAATCACATAAAAGAACAAGGGAAAATTACAAAGCAAAACTCCTACCACAATAAATTTAGATTTTTGCTATCCAAGGTATTACACCTCTGGAAGTGCTTTTAGTTAGATCAGAGAACTGTTTCTCTGGAGTCCCAAAATAATACGACCTACATTTCAGACACAAGTATCAGTTTAAACTGTCTCCACACCCCTTCTGTATGCCATCTAGCTCCTCCTTTTAGAATATAAAATTACAAACATGATTTCCTACCATGAGGTATGTTAAATAATGGGACATCAGGAAAAAAAACACATTTCATATATAACTCCTTAATTAACCATTTTTCCTTTGAACTTGGCAAGCACAGCATTTGTCATTTAGGTGTTAAACTTGATAGGAACAGCCAGATTACCCTTTCATTCCTGACATCAAACACTTTAGATTTTGTTTCCACTTCAAAAGCCTGAGCATGCCATCAAAGGTAATAAAATGCCCACTGGAAGGAAGGTAGTTAACTGGTTCCCTTATCAGTTTTAATTACATCCCGTGGTTTCAGCCGCTGACACCTTGTAATTTAAAGGGCCAAATCTCACAGACTGACATTTCATACACTGACCATTCATTTATAATGCCAATATCATACAATAATCATAACCAGCTTAGCCAAGCGTCACAATGCTCACTGGGAAAAGGAACAGAAGAGCGCAATAAGAAATTGAAGGGACTGGAAACCACCACGGAAGAAAAGTTCCAAGTGGGTCATGAAACTGGACAGCATTAAGAAAAGCAGTACACTAACAGAGTTGCAGGTAAGGTAAAGTAAACAGAATGCTGGTATGCACAGGGACGGGAATAAACAGCAGAAGCTGGGAAGGGATACTCCCATTGTACAGGCTACTGGAGCAACTACATCTGGAATACTGCACAAAGTACTGGAGTCCACACATGAGGACATACTGTGACAAGCTGGAAGCAGTACAGTGCAGGGCACTCAAGATGGTCGGATGAGGAGACAAGCCTTACGAAAAGAGGCTGCAGGACCCGAACAAATTTGAAAAGAGGGAAAGGGGTGACATGATCAAAACACACAAGTACCTGCATGGGATAAGTAGGCAGATGTCAAGATGCTTCTCTCCTTGAGCTCAAACACAGGGACATAGAGGAACACACGAAAACTTCTTGGGGGGCAGGGATTCAAAAGGGACATCTGCATGCACTCTGTCATTGAAAGAGTGGACAAGTGGAACAAGTTGCAAGAGGAAGTGGTACAGGCTAAATCAGTGAGCCACTTGAAACAGGAATTAGTTAGAAAAGGGGTGGCAGAAACAAAGGGGAGAGCACCACTAAGGCAATGCAGAGTAGTTAGGCAGGACACGCAGACTGGATGGTTCTATGGGCCTTTCTTTGCCAGCAACCATCGTATGTAAGCTGAAGGTCCAGTGGCAGCCTGAAGAACCCCAGGAAAAGCGACATTCTAAGCCAGAGGTGTCGAGAGAGAGAGATATATATCTTAATCGTTAGCCCTGCAAGACCACAAATCACCATTAAACATCCCAGTGCAGATTAAAAAAACATGGAAACTGGACTTACTCATATCAGAGATCTGCACCTTTAGATCAAAAATAAAGGAAATCATATGCCTCCCTGCATAAGGAGGCAATAGTGCTTGACAGGGTAGTCGATGCTGACCGCCAGCTAACCAATGTAGGCCCCCAAACTGTCATAATTAAATCCCTATTACTTGGTATTACTTGGTAAGAATAGACAAAGTAGGCGAACAGCCAATTAAATGGTCTCCCACACCATGTGGGTTTATGTGAGGAACAAAGTTTGGAAGAATAGAGCATCCAATCTCTGAACTTCTCAAATGTTGATATCTCCACAATTTCCCTTGGCAATGAGTTCCAATAATGAATAGATCTTATAGTGTAAAAGTTGGGTCTCTTGACTGTATTAACCTTCGAATGAGAATAACTCCAACACATACATTCATTCTTTCCTCATAAAGTACAGTTGGGTAGGAACTTACCGTAACAGTAGATCTTCGAGAGAGGTTTCTTCAGTAGGTCATTACATATAGGACCGGCGTCAGGCTGCACGGCAGACTTTTCTAGCAATCCCTGACAGGGGACCGCCAACCCGATGCACGTGACAGATGTCTGCGTGGCTGTATATAGTGGGCGGTCCCACGCCCACCCTCTAGTTCTCCGGCCGGAGCCAGGAAGAGGCCTGACAGCAGGAGCGAACAGGATTTGGAGTTCCTGTAAGAAATAAAATGAGGGGAAGAAGGGAGGGAAAAATATGACCTACTGAAGGAACCTCTCTCGAAGATCTACTGTTACGGTAAGTTCCTATGTAACTGTACTATCTTACTTCGAGAGGGTTCCTTCAGTAGGTCATTACATTTAGGACAGAGTCCCAAGCAGTCCCTCCAAAGAGAGACCGAGAGAAACCGGGGAAGAGGAAGAGAAATAGCTCCAACAGAGACTGGGGACCAGAATGGACCCAGCCTAGGACAGAAGGCCCTGCAAGACAGCTAGGCCGAAACCAGCCCTTCGCCTAGAAGCAATGTCCAGACTGTAGTGTTTGGTAAAGGTATGGACAGAACTCCAAGTGGCTGTGGCACAGATATCAGCAGCCGCAGACGTTTCGCAAGAAGGCAGCGGAAGCAGCCATGCCCCTAGTAGAATGACCTCTGATGGGACCCAGCAGAGGTTTTTCATTCTTTTGGTAACAATACCGAATGCAGTTGCCTAGCCATTTTGAAAGGCCCTGCTTGGAACCAGTTTACCGTTAGATCTGGGGGCAAAAGAAACAAAAAGCTGATCGGAGCTACGGAAATCCTTGGTCCAGTGTGTGTAGCACTGAAGGATCAGATGGACGTCCATAGTGTGCAGGAGTGCCTCACCTCTATTGGAGGGGGACCGAAAACAAACAATAAGCTATGCTGATTGGTACAGTGTGTCTTCTGACACCACCTTGGGAAGAAACTTCTTAGGATTTGTCCTAAGGACCGCCTGGTCCTTGTGGAAAATAAGATAAGGCTCTTTACAAACCAGAGCATGAAGCTCCGAAATCCTTCGGGCTGATGTAATGGCAACCAAAAATAATGTCTTTCAGGAAAGGAAGCTCAAGTTACAAGCTCATGGACGGCTCAAATGGGGGAAGGGTGAGCTTCTCTAACACAAAGTTCAAATCCCAAGGTGGAGTTGGGCTGCGAATTGGGGGTTTCAGATGGAGTATTCCTTTTAGAAAGGTTTTACAGACTTCCAACTGAGCCACGAGTTTACCATCCACCAGTCCATTGTACACCAAAGTTGCAGAAGGGTGGACCTTCAAGGAGGAATATGAGACCAGAGTCTGACAAATGAAGGAGATATTCCATGATTTGAAAGGCAGAACAAGAAAAGGGGTTCCAACTCTTGGAAGTCACCCAGATAGAAAACCGCTTCCACTTCATGGTGTAAGTGGAACAAGTAGAGGGTTTTCTAGCCTCAATAAGGACTTGAGTGACTTGGGAGGAGACCCCGAAGCGAGAAATCGCTATGTCTGCAGGAGCCAAGCATGAAGATGCAGAGTCCTGAGCCCAGGATGTATTAGATGACCTTGATCCTGGGTCAAGAGGTCATGGGTCACTGAAAGTGGAACCTGTGGTTCCTTGGATAGCTGTTGCAACAGCGGAAACCAAACTGGTCTTGGCCAAAGAGGGGCGATGAGGATCATCCTCGCCTTCTCTGCCTGAAGCTTGAGAAGGACCTCTGGAGAATGGGAAACGGAGGAAGGCGACAAAATATCCCTGTCCAGGAGAGAGAGAGAGCGCGAAAAGGTGGTCGTGCCAGAAAGCACCAACATCTGGAACGAGCGAGCAAAAACTGGGAAGGTTTGTGTTGTATTTGAAGGCGAAAAGGTAGACTTCTGGACGCCCCCATTTTAGGAAGAGTGATTCTGCCACTTCCTGAAGTAGTTCCCACTCGTGAGCTAGGGTCCAAGACACACTGAGACTGTCCGCCAGGACACTGAACGCCTGGAACATGCACGGCCACAAGAGCCAGATTGTGCCGGACCGCCCAGTTCCACACCCGCAACGCCTCCCTACACGGGGGTACGATCGGGTTTCTCCTTGTTTGTTGAGGTACCAGACTATCGACATGTCTGTTTGGACCAGCAGTGATCCCTTGGGGAAGGAGGGCTGAAGGCGAGACAAGACCGCTCATCTCCAGAACACTTATGCTTAATGATGCTCAAGCTGGACCACAGTCCTTAAGCTTGGTGCTCCCCTAGATGTGCTCCCCATCCCATGTTCGATGCATCTGTAGTTAGGGATGCCGAGGGAGCTGGATTCCGGAAAGGAAGACCCAAGAAAAGGTTGCAGGGGTCCCTTCAACAAAAATTGCAGTTACGCAAGAACTTACCGCAACAGTAGATCTTCGAGAGAGGTTCCTGCAGTAGGTCTTCACATACAGGACTATGCCCCCTGGTGTCAGGTCTGCACGGCAAACTTGTAGATAGCAATAATCAGCGGGTGACACGTCAACCTGACTATAAAAGGGGTGGTCCCGTGCCCACTTTCCAGTTCTTTTCCAACAGAGACCTATACATAGGTAAGAATAAGACCGGAGTAAAAACTCCCTAGACCCTGCTTCCATTCTAGTCCCGAAGGGCTAGACAGTATGGAAAATAAGGTAAAACATCCAAAAACTGGGGGAAGGAGGGTTGGAAACTAGACCTACTGCAGGAACTTCTCTCGAAGATCTACTGTTACGGTAAGTTCTTGCGTAACTGCAATATCTTACTTCGAGGGGTTCCTGCAGTAGGTCTTCACATATAGGACTGAATACCAAGCAGTCCCAGGTAAAAACAAAACAGGTGCATCCGGGAGGAGGAGAATTCGCCATGAGAAATCACGAAAGGAGGCCTTGCAAGACTGCAAGACCAAAGCCAGTTCTGCGCCGAGAGGCAATGTCCAGACTGTAATGCTTAGTGAAGGTGTGAACAGACGACCATGTGGCAGCTGCACAGATCTCTGCCGTGGACACATTCCTAGAAAAGGCAGTAGAGGTCGCCACGCTACGGGTGGAATGGCCTTTAACTGCCCCCGGAAGGGACTTCCCATATTTCGTATATGAAAAATGGATGCAGTTAGCTAGCCATCGGGAGATGGTCTACTTGGATATAGCCTTGCCCTGGCACTGTGGAGCACAGGCTACAAACAGTTGGCTAGATTTCCTAACCTCTTTAGTCCTGTTCATACAGTACCTTAGAATCCGGTGCACATCAAGGGTGTGCAGAAGGTGTTCCCCCCTGTTGGAATACTATGGATAGTATACTGGTAATTCCATGCTCTGCTTCAAAGTGGTTTCTGAAACTACTCTGGGCAAAAAAAAGAAGGATTAGTTCGAAGGGCTACCCCGTCCTTATGAAAAATCAAATTAGATTCTTTACAGACGAAGGCCTGTAATTCAGAAACCCTTCTGGCTGAAGTAACTGCGACTAAAAATAAGGTCTTCCAGGAAAGGAAGCGCAAGTCGCAATAAGCTGGTACAAACGGGGGTAAGGTCAGCTTCTCGAGCATGAAATTCAGTTCCCAGGAAGGACAAGGATTCCGGATCGGAGGTTTTAAAGAAGGATGCCTTTCAAAAAAGTTTTGGCAACCTCCAACTGAGCGAAGGTTTTGACCTCCACTGTGAGATGGTAGGTAGACACTGCAGAAAGGTGGACCTTAATGGAAGAATAGCTAAGGCCCACCTCAGATAGATGTGCGAGATACTCTAGAATCTGGGATGCAGAGCATGAAAATGGATCCCAGCCCCTTGCTTGGGCCCATATTGTGAATCTCTTCAATTCACTGCGCAAGTAGATCTGGTGGAGGGTTTTCTAGCCTCCACTAGAATATGCGCAACTTGCGAAGATACCCCATAACGAGAAATCGCTATGTCCACAGGTGCCACGCATGAAGGTGGAGAGACTGAAGGCTCAGATGCACCAGGGTGCCCTGCTCCTGAGTCAGAAGGTTGTGGGAAATGGGCAAAAGAACTGGAGATTCCAGTGCCAATTGTTGCAGCAGAGGATACCAAATTTGGAGTGGCCAAAGAGGAGCAATCAGGATGGCGTGAGCACCCTCCTGTTGTAGTTTCACCAGGACCTTCTGAAGGAGAGGAAAGACGTATAGAAACCTCCCTGTCCATTAAAGAGACAGCGCGTCTCGCCAAAAAGCACCAAGCCCGGGAACGAGTGAGCAGAAGACTGGTAGTTTTGCGTTGTATGGGGAGGAGAACAGATCCATCTCTGGTCGACCTCAGCAAAGAGAGAGATCTTTGACCACCTCTGACTAACTCCCACTCGTGGGCCCTGGCCACTGATTGACTGAGACCGTCTGCCAGGACATTGGTAACGCCTGGAACGTGGACTGCTGTCAAGTAAAGGCTGTGCTGAATTGCCCAGTACCACACCCTCATTGCTTCTCTGCAAAGAGGATATGAACGGGTTCCTCCCCGTTTGTTTAGATACTGGACTGTGGACATGTTGTCCGTCTGGACTAAAAGGGATCCCGGAACCAGAAGCGACTGGAATGCCTGAAGCGAATAAAGAACCGGCCTGATCTCCAGAACACTGATGTGGAGCATCAGCTCCTGGTCGGACCAAGACCCTTGTGTCTTTGCGAGACCCCAGATGGGAACCCCAGCCCAGATCTGAGGCGTCCATGGTGAGAATTTGTGTTGGAACTGAAGGATGGAAAGACATTCCCTTCAATAGGTTTGAGAGATCCTGCCACCAGCGAAGATCTCTCTGAAGACCGTTGGAGATCATGACTTTTTGGTTCATGTCGTCTGTCCTCTGGTCCCACTGGACTCGAAGAGACCACTGGGTGACCCTCATGTGAAGACTAGCGGTTCCGACAGAGAAGGCCCCCAGCGCCCCGGGATGGAGGGAAACCCTGGGTCCAGGCTGGGAGAACTCTGGGTCCCCGGACGGCAGTGAAGGCTGCTGAGGACCGGAACGACGGACATAGGGAGGTCCGCCATCGGTTCAGTCGCCGACCGGCGCCGGGTAACAGACGCGGCGGCTTTACAGCGCGGCCCGGCGGGCGCGCGGAGGAGCCAGCGCCTGGCTTGACAGAGCCTTCACCGAGGCAGACCGAGGGGAAGGACTGGCCTGGTCCGATGGGAGGGGCCGCACCGCCCTAAAGGTCGTGGCGTTTACTGGCCTTCTCTGCTGGAGTTGCGAGCCGACGCCCAGCTTACCGGAGTCTCCCATGCCAGTAGGTCAGCGAGCCCTCGGCCGAACCAGCGGAGGCCTCCAATTGCCCAGAGGTGCCCGAAAGGCCCGAGCCAGACGGGCGGGCCAATGCCCTCTCTGAAACCTCCGAGGCGGCCGTCGAGGAGTGGTCCCCCGGAGAGGACGTTACCTGTGACCAGGCGGCTCCAGAGGAAGACGCAGTAGAGGAGCCCTTGTCCCAGTGCCTCTCCTTATCCTCCTCCTTCCGATGGCCTTCGGGGGAAGTGGACGCCTGCCTCAGTTTTAAGCTCTTTCTCCACCGAACTCATCTTTTTCTTCAAAATATGGACTTCCAGGGATTGCTGCCGCCTTTTCCGGGTAGCCACGTTGAAGCTGAGGCAGTGCTGGCACTTCGACCGGGTTATCGGGTCCTAGTCAGAACAGGCACAGGGAATGGCAGTCCTTGTGTGGGAGTTGGGCACCACACGAGTTACACTTATTTTTGTGCTCAGAGGGTGTAGGGGACGACCTACACAGACGACCTGACAATCGAAAAAAATCAAAATACTTCGTTAAAAACCGATGAAGGGTAGGCTGACGAAGCAACAAACGTTTCCGCGAGGTGCTGCACAAGCTAACGGCAGGAAAGAACTGCAAGGCGGGCGTCAGAGACCGACCCTTTATACCGACGTCTCCTGACGCTGGTCACCCGACGTGGAGGCAGTCCCTCGCCAGGGACTGCTAGCTAGAAATTTTTCCGTGGGGTCCTGCCGACATCAGTCCTATATGTAATTACCTACTGCAGGAGCCCTCTCGAAGTAAGATCTGTAGAAATGGCGGCCACCATCAGTCCCAAAAGACGGAGCACAGTGTGTGCTGGGATCCATCGGGCCTGTGCCACGAGAGTGGCTTGAGAAGCTAAGGTCTCGGCCCGATCCGATGGCAGGAAAGCCTTGCACTATACTGTGTCTAGTACAGCTCCAATGAACTGGAGCCTCTGGGATGGTACTACCTGGGACTTGGGAAAACTGACCGTTATGCCCAGGGAAGTAAACAAGTTCAGAGTGAAAGAGACCCTTTCAGGCTGGTTGGAGAGGGCGCTGCGAGGAGTCAGTCGTCCAGGTATGGGAAGACAAATGCCCAGATGGCATAAAAACGCCGCCACCACTGCTAGGCATTTGGTGAACACTCTGGGGTCCGAAGAAAGGCCAAATGGGAGTGCTCTGAATTGGAAATGCTTCTCCATGAAGACAAAACGGAGAAAACGGCAGTGGGCCGGGATGATAGGAATATGCAGGTAAGCATCCTGCATGTCCAAGGAGCACAGCCACGAATTTGGGTGGAGCAGGGGAAGGAGCCCCTGAAGGGTCAACATACGAAACTTCTTGTACACAAAGATGTTTAATGTGCTGAGGTCCAAGATCAGTCTCAGATCGCCCGTTTTCTTCGGTACCAGGAAGAAGTGGGAGTAAAATCACCTTCCTATTTGGTTTGTTGGGACGGGTTCTATGGGCCTCTTTAGAAGAAAGATCTCCTGAGAGACAATGGGGACCTGATCCCAAGGATAGAAGGACCGTCCCGGTGGTTGAGGGGCTGGAATCTCACTGAATTCTATCGAGTGACCTCGCTGAATGAGCTGAAGCACACAACTTCTGCAGTGACGAACCTCCAACTGTCCAGGTGGAGGCTGAACTTCCCTCCGACTGGTTCCTCCTGTGTTACTGGAGGGAGTGGAAGGAGGGGAAAGGAGGATGCCGAGGGGAGGGAAGCTTTTGCCCCAGAGGCCTGTTTGGAAATTTTGCCTGTGGGGTATGAGCTCCAGATCCAGGAGCGCATTTCTTTGCTTGGCGCTTAGCATGGGATTTGTTCCACCTTCTTTGGTGGCGAAAAGGCTGCTTTTTCTGGCCCGTCTTGTATAAGGTACGGACATCCCGCAAGGAGTGTTCGCTCTCCTGCAGCCCAGTAATATCTTTAGCGTCACCGCCAAAGAGGACAGAACCCCTGAAAGGGGCGTCCAGAAGAGAGGACTGCACATCCTGCACCAGTCCCGCTATACGAAGCCAGGAGAGACGGTGGAGACAGATCCCTGTGGCTGCCATTCTAGCCACCGAGTCGCAAGTCGCCTGAAGGGCATGGCGACCCAAGGATTTCCCCATCCTAACTTTATACAACAACTTCTTTCTCAGGGTTTCATTCTGAACCTCTTGGAGGTCCCTTTCCAGATCCAAAAGAGAAGCTTTCTGAAAGGCGACCATGTGCGAGACGTAATTAAGGGAACGTATAGTACAAGAGGAAGAAGAGTGGATTTTAAGCCCAAATTGATCAAGCTGACGCGAGTCCTTATCAGGAGGCGAAGAGTTCAAGTGTTTGGGCTGGGCTGAACGGTCGTGAGCAGCCGTGATGACCATGGAATCAGCCTTAGGGTGGGAGTTAAGGTGAGATATCTCTTCCGCAGGGTAATAGGTGTGGTCAGCTTTGCATGAAACCGCCGGTATGGAGGACAGTTGTTGCCAAATTGTGGTCACAAGGTCCTCATGGGGTCCCATCCACGGGGGAATGGGGTTAGGATCAGAAGTGGCCAGATCGAGGTGTTCCGCAAGGCGTTTTCTGGGCCTACCTCTTTGGACGGCCAACCGCCTGCATGGAATGCAGTAAATCTCCGAAAGAGGGTCCTCTGGGGGAGACTTTAGACAGTCTTTAAGGGGAACCTATACGAGGGACCTAGGGTCAGACAGGTCCGTGTTGGACTCTGTCAGAGGGCTCGGAACCGCTAGGAACCGAAGGGTCTGGTTCCGTGATGCCCACAGTTAAGGAGCCCGAAGCTCTGGTCTGAGTAGGCGGTGGAGAAGTGACCCTAGGAGTGGGTGCTTCTCCTACTGACTGTCTTATCTCTGACAGAAGCTGTGTTCTGGCATCCTTCCACCAAAGGGGAACGGACTCATGGTCCGGTACCGGAGGTGGAGGAGGGGTCTGTAAGCTCGGATACCCCACATACTGAGGGTATTGCCAGGATGGGTAATAGTAATAGTACCTGGTATAACCCAGCGTGGGGTGTCCCGAGGTGGGATACTCCGGACAGGAGAGTGTCTGGTAACCCGGCGTTGGAAGACCAGGTGACAGAGGCACCTGGCCCGGCGTCTGATACTGAATGGTAGACGGAGGACAGTCCAGAGGCGGGAAGGAGGGCCCAGAATCTGGGAACCCAGGCGAATGACCCGCGGGGAGCAGTGCCGTAGCGCCAGCAGATGATGCCTGATCTGGGAGCACGCCCGAAGTACTAGAGGATGGAGGCTCCATGGCCAGATCCTCTGCCGGCAGCTGACTCCTGTCCGGGGACGGCGGAAGGCCTGTCGAGGGGGAGCTCAAGGGGCCCCCGATGGCAGGTCCAAGTGTGATCTAGCTAATGCAAATAGCAAAGGATCGGGTGACGATGCCCTCGGGTGAAGAACCCTAGGGGACGACGGGTCGACTTGTCCCTCGCTTTGTCCGGTACTGGGGGCCAAATTGGAGCCTGACGGGAGAGTGGATGGATCCAGGCGGACGTTGGAGGAGCCAGCGTCTGAAGCTGCAGATCCGGCCGGGCTAGAGAAGGTTGGAAGGCCGCCAGTAGACTGATTGGCGGAGGCCGTGCGCTCTTCACTGGAGGCGAGGGATGTCTTATCGGCAGGACAAGGTAAAGAGATTACCACCTCCAAAGAGGCTACCCCCGGCTGCCCGCTCACCTCGGCAGTAGGGGGAGAAGGGGCCCGACACAAAGAGGCACCCGAAGTACTCACAGTTGCATGCCTCTCATGTGGCGATGGACTCTGGTCCCGACACTTCCCTTTGCTTTTCTTCTTTTTAGGGGCCAGCGACGACGACGACCTTTCCCTCAGTTTTTGAAGCTCCTTTTCCATAGATGCCAAGCGTCTGGTCAGAAGATGAGCCTCGAGGGACCAATTGCACCTGGTTCTGGTCGCCTGGTTGAAGGCCTGGCAGATGGAACACTCCTGGACATAGTGTTTAGAACCCAGGCAAAGGAGGCAGCGGGAATGGTCGTCCCTGTGCGGGATTTGAGTGCCGCACTTGGAGCACTTTTTCTTCTGTCTAGAAGACATAAAATTGAAGAAAATCTTTGTGAGAAGTTATTAAATTAGAGTCAAAGAAAACTGACAAAATACAACGTGGGTGTTTGATTACTGTTCAAACACGAGCCGAACGTTACTGAGGCAATGGCGGGAAAGAACTGGAGAGCGGGTGCGGTACGCCCCTTTTATAGTCTGGCTAACGTCACGCTGCCCCGATGGGGGCGATCCTCGCTGATGACTTGCTATCTACAAGTTTGCCGTGCGGACCTGACGCCAGGGGGCGCAGTCCTATATGTGAAGACCTACTGCAGGAACCCTCTTGAAGTAGGATCAATTCTTTCTGAACCACTGAGCAGAGCAGTACCGGATGGTCCAAGCTGTCCAGGAGTTGGTCCCCACAGCCTCGCCAGTGGAACAGTAGTGATGGAGGCAGCCATCAGGCCAAGGCAGCAGAGGATCTTCCAGGCCGGGATGGTCTTGGATGAAGCCACTCGCGAAGCTTGATGTATCAGGGTCTCCACCCTGTCTGTAGGAAGTAAGGCACTGCACTGGACCGTATCCAAGACTGCCCCACTGAACTGAAGTCTCTGGGACGGGATCATGGATGACTTGGGGATACTAATAGTAATCCCTAGTCTGCAGAAGAGGTCAGAGGTGAAAGACAGAGCCTCCAGTAAACAGTCCCTGGACGGGGCTGAGATCAGCCAGTCGTCCAGGTAAGAGAAAACCGCAATACCCTGGCGGCGTAAGAAAGCCGCCACCACTGCTAGGCACTTGGTAAACACCCGGGGTGCCGAGGACAGACCAAAAGGGAGCGATCGAAATTGGAAGTGTTCCCCTTGGAACTTGAACCACAGGAAACAGTGGTGGCTGGGGAAGATCGGGATGTGCAGGTAAGCATCTTGCATGTCCAGAGCACACAACCAATGATCCTCCAGAAGGAGTGGGAGGAGACTCTGGAGCGCCAACATCCGAAACTTTTTGTACTCGACAAACTGATTGAGGTTGCTTAAGTCGAGAATGGGCCTGAAGTCTCCAGTCTTTATTGGAACCAGGAAAAAATTAGAGTAAAACCCCCTGCCCCTTTGCCGGAGGGGAATGCGCTCTATTGCTTCCTTGAGCAAGAGGCTGTGAACTTCTTCTCTGATGAGAAGAGCCTGATCCCTGAAGCAGGAAGACCTTTTTGGTGGAGATTCTGGAGGAAGTTCCAGAAACTCTATGGTGTGTCCGACGGACACTAGCTGCAGTACCCATGCATCAGAGGTTATTGCCTTCCATTCCTGCACATGGCGGGCAAACCTCCCCCACACCTGCACCTCATAGAGAGACTGAGGAGGTAGTGGGGATAGTGAGTCAGAAGTGGCAGGACGTTCAGGGGGAGGACCCCCTACTAGTCTCTGGTTCTTGGAGACTGGAGGAATGATGGAACTCGTGGACTTGCACTTGCCCTGGCATCGAGCCGGGGCCTGCTTCCTCTGCCTCCAGGTCCTTATCCGAAAGGGCTGCTGTTGTTGAGTGCCCGATCGGTACATGGACCTCACTGATCTGAGGGTGAGGCCTCTGTCCTGGAGATAAATGATATCCTTGGTGTCCCCACCAAAAAGTACCAAGCCGCGGAAGGGGGCATCCTGAATCGTCGACTGTACCTCATTGGCAAGGCCAGAGAGGTGAAGCTAGGAATGCCGTCTTAGGGCAACGGCAGTTGCCGAGATGAGAGCTACGCAGTCAACGGAGTCATATGTAGCTCGCAAGGCATGCCTACATGAAAAGCGGGAGAGGCGCAGGTCCTTGGCAACCTCATCTTTCAGGCTCGAGGGTTCCATAGCTTGGACTTGAGCTTCTAACCTGGACAGAGTAGCCTTTTGGTGGGACACCATGCGGGCCACATAGTTGAAGGATCTAAGTGTGCATATGGCCGAAGCATAAACCTTTTTGCCGAACTGGTCCATCTACCTCGACTCTTTATCCGGAGGAGAGGTGCTCATGTGCTTGGGTGCAGTGGAGAAGAGAGCCCGCCATAGGATGCGTCTTTAGAAACAGAGTCCTTCGGCACCCGGTAAATCCTGTCCACCCTCTTGGGGACAGTCGGGAGAGAATGAGGCATCTGCCAGATCACAGAGGTGAGGTCCTGGTGATGTCCGATCCATGGAGGAATGGGGACTGGAGACAGACTCTAGGTCCAGGTGCGCTGCTAGTCTGTCTCACAGGGTCTTGTTCCTCCGACTCCTAGTTGATGAAATCCTTCGTGGACCTCAGAAGATCGGAGAAGGCAGGATCCTCGGGAGACTTGGGGAAACCTTACCTGACGGACTGGCTCCCTCCAGGGCATCCTCCACTGACTTGTTGGCCCCCTCATAGTCAATCATTGGCTGCTCCCTCATCAGGAAGGTGACGGATGTCTGGAAGGGTAATGTCCTGACAAGCCACCCCCAAGACATGTACTGTGGACGGAGAAGAACTTCTCGGGGACGCAGACCTAGAAGACTGTGGAAGAGGTAGTCTTGTCTCCAGGTCTGAAACCAACTCCGAACGTGCCCCCTGCCACCAAGACTGGATGAGAGTCTTGAAATCCGGTGTAGCCGGAGGAGGTGGAGGTATAACTGGTGGGGGTGGATAATGGTAACCCTGGTAGTGATGGTAGGGGGTGTAATCAGGATAGTACTGCCCAAAAGAACTCCAATCAGGAGGAGGACCAGCCGGGAAATGGTCCCCAGGATGCCCGAAAGGGTAATGTGGGACAGTCTAGGGTCTTGTGTAAATCCCTGTCAGATCTGACGAAGGGGGTACCCATGTCGGACCTGCAGTAGTACAGATCAGCAGGAGGTTCGGCGCTGGGATAGCCAACGTCAGGAGGACTGCAGTCAGAGGGGCTGGTGTCTGAGCTGGACGAAGGGGGCCAGATGGCGGGACTGGGTCTGGCGCCGGAACCAAAGGCTGGGGCCAACCACTTGGCCCTGGCTGTGGAACAGTCTTCGCTACATCCGGCGTCAGAAAAGGGTTCGCCGGATCAGACGGTGGGATTGGGGCTGGGGTAATAGTCTGCTCCAAAGGAATCCCACCAGAAGGAGGAGGCGGGGCCTCCGCTGGAAGGCCAGGCGGCCGAGGAGGAACCTCTTTCTCCATGACCCCGTCGGGAGAGCGTGGGACAGACCCAGAGGACTAGACGATGTTGAGGGGTTCCATGCGGTCTTCGCCGGAGGTACCCGCCAGTGAAGGGGAGGGTAAAGGCGAAGGTTGAGGGGTAAGATGGGCCTTCTCCCGCTGGTTCTGCCAGTCAGCGGGTGAGGCGCCACTAGGCCCCAATGGGAGAACCATGCCTGAGCGGCCGTCAGACGGGTGTCTTATCAGGCAGAGTTGAGTGGGCGAGGAGCCCCCGGCCGACTTAACTGGTGCCGGGCGGGTCCCCGAAGGCTGGGGAGCAGTTTTACTGGTGGCTGGCTTAATGGCCATAGCGGTGCAGTCGGGAGGCAGATGATCGACTGACCCGCTAAAGTTTTACCAGACTTGCCATCCGAAGGCTTCTTTGGCGGTGGCTGGGATTTGCTCGTCGAGGACCCATCCATGGAGCGTTCCCGCTCCAGAGATTTCTCCTTGTGGTGTTTCTTTGAAGGAGAAGACTTCTTAGAAGAGGACTCAAATACAGTCCATTTGCTTTTCAAGAGATGCTAAGCTGACCTTTAAGAGGTGGGCTTCCAAAGCCTGCTGTCTCTGCTTTTTGGTGGCCTGGTTGAAGGATTGGCACCCCGAACAGGAGGAGACAGGGTGGTCTCGGCCCAAACAGATCACACACTTCAGATGACTGTCCTTAAGCGGGTTCTGCGTGCCATAGGACGAGCACTTCTTGGAGGAAGACATCAAGTAGTAGAGTATAATAAAGATCTGGGTGAAGGAGAAATCTGACGCAAGAACTCACGACGATCGCTGTATTGAAGTCTGCAATGTAACCTACATGAGGCGACGGCGGGAAAGAACTGGAGGATGGGCGTGGGGACCGCCCACTATATACAGCCACGCAGACGTCAGTCACGTGATGTCGGGTGGGCGGTCCCCATCAGGGATTGCTAGAAAAGTCTGCCGTGTGGCCCGACGCCAGGTGGCGCCGGTCCTATATGTAATGACCTATTGAAGGAACCCTCTCGAAGCAAGATATACAGGTTACTCACCTGTAACAGGAGTTCTAGGAATGGTATATGTTGTTCATCCACACTCATTGGCAGTATCCTTGCCGCTTTAAATCTTGCCGGAAGGTCTTCAAGCTTGCTCCTCCCACCCACCCGGGTGGTATAACTCTCGGCTCCGCCCCATGACGCCAGATCTGGCCCGCTGGAAGCTCAGGTTGTGCGTCGAAGCCGGGGAGGTCGGGTGGGTCGGTAGGGATGAACAACATATACCATTCCTAGAACTCCTGTTACAGGTGAGTAACCTGTATTTCTAGGGACATGGATATGTTGTTCATCCACACTCATTGGCAGACTCTAGCAGTTCTCCGGGAGGAGGGAGGCAAGACGACACCCCATATACTTACTTGGGAAAGAGAGACTGAGAACCGAGGCCCCAAAACCAGCATCCCGGCGTGACTCAAGGCTCGATGTGGTAGTGGGTAATGAAGGTGTTTGCTGACTTCCAGGTAGCAGCCCTGCAGATTTCTCTGGATAGGGACGCCCTGAAGCAGCCACTGCTGCAGCAGTATGGCGGTAGAATGAGCTCTTATCCCTCTGGGAGGCTCCATGCCCGCCAACTTATAGCAGAGATCTATGCAGGAGGTTACCCACCTGCTTATCGTCCGCTTGGCTGCAGGTCTGCCAGATGCGGCTTCAGCGTGAGGGTGACAAACAGCTGGCTAACCTCTCCTCGATTTCAGCCGCACATGCCTTTATAATAAGCGAGCGCCTTCTAGGGTCCAGAGTATGGAGCCTATATTCGGCCTCCGAGGTGTGATTGGGGTAGAACACCGCAGAGTCAACACCTGGTTAAGGTGAAACTCCACACCACCTTCGGAAGGAATTTGGTGGGAAGAGGACAACCTTGTCCCTGTGGAAGACCAGGTAAGGAGACTCGATGGAAAGCGCCTGGAGCTCTCCCATCCTTCTGGCTGACGGATAGCCACCAAGAAGGCGGTCTCCACGACAGGTGAGAGAAAGCACACCTGTGCATAGGTTCTAATGGCTTGCCCATGAGCTTTGCCAGTACCAGCAGTAGATCCCACGGAGGTGGGGGTTCCCGTGACTGAGGGGAAATGTGATCAAGGCCTTTGAAAAGCGCGCCAGACCACTCTCCTGCGCTACATCGACTGCTTCCCGCCCGCTACTGCAAGCAGAGATGGCTGCCAGGTGCACCCTTAGTGGGTCGCCGACCTAAGCCCTCTGACTAGAAAGGGACCATAAATAGTCCAAGATGCTTGCCAAGGAACAGGAGGAAGGGTCCAAGCCTCTGTTCGACACCAAATGGAAAACCTTTTCCATTTGAAGGCATAGCATTTTCTGGTCGACTTCCTAGGGACGCCTCAACTACATTGAGGACCTCGTTGAAAGACCCAAGGCCTGGAACTCTAGCCGCCAGGAACCAGGCCGTCAGGTGCAGGGATTGAAGGTCCGGATGGAACACCTTCCCTGATTGACTGAGAGCAGGTCCGGGCGAGCTGGAAGCTGCCTCGGAGTCCTGGAGCTGAGACTGAGGAGATCTGGGTACCAGAACTGGCGAGGCCAGTCTGGGGCTATCAGAATCACCTGCGCCTTGTCCCTCCTCGCCTTGAGAAGCACCTTGTGGATCAAGGGAAATGGGGGAAAGGCGTAAAAGAGGCCCGGGGTCCATTGCCTCGAGAAGGCATCCCCCTGCAGCGAGCCCTGCTGAGGGGGGCGGGCATGGAACAGACTCAGCTTCGCGTTCTCCATGGAGGCAAACAGGTCCACCTGAGGTGTGCCCCAAAGGGAGAACAGATGCTGTACTACCTCCGGCAGGAGAGACCACTCGTGGGATGCAGCCCCTATCCGGCTCAGGGCATCGGCCAGGGTGTTGGAGGCTCCTGCCACGTGAATGGCTAGGAGATCCGCCTCCAGGCTGCGCACGAGTGACCAAATGCGGAGAGCTTCCTTGCATAGAAGCATGGAGCGCGTCCCGCCCTGGCGGTTTAGATAGTACATGGTCGTGGTATTGTCCGTCTGGACTCTGACCACTTGACCCCGGAGGAACGGAGCAAAGGCGGTGAGAGCTAGGCGGACCGCTCGGAGCTCCAGCAGGTTGATGTGGCATCGGGACTCCCGCGGGGACCAGAGGCCATGAGCCCGGTGTTCCCCAGATGGCACCCCAACCCATCAGAGAGGCATCGGTCGACAGAGAGACGCTGGCCGGCTCGGGGCGGACTAACGGGATGCCCTCCTGCAAATGATCTGGAACGGTCCACCACTGGAGAGCTGCCCACATCCCCTGTGTCACCGACACAAGCTGGTCCAAGGGATCGCAGCTGCTAGACCACTGGCTGGCCAGTCCCCACTGAAGGGGACGTATGTTCCAGCGGGCCCAACGGACCACGCTGGTACAGGCCGCCATGAGACCCAGGAGGCGAGGAAGTCCCGGGAGGGCGCAATGCCCAACCAGAAATGATCGGGCAAAGGAGGAAAGAACCTCGGCCCTGTCCGCCGAGCCGCGCCTGGCTCAAGAGAGTCGAGCCGCGCCGATGAATAGAATCACCTGCTTGCCTCGAGTCTGACTTGGCCTCGCTTGGATAAGGGAGGCCCAGTTGAGAGCAGACCTGGAGGGCCAGATCTCTGGACCACTCCGCCTCCTTCCTGGAGGGAGCTGCTATCAGCCAGTCGTCCAGGTAAGGGTACACCGACCCCTCGGCGCCAGGGAATGCTGTCACCACTGCCATGCATTTGGTGAAGACCCTGGGAGCTGGAGACAAGCCAAGGGCATGGCTTGAACTCAAGAGAGATCCTTCCGCCGAAGCTGAAGGAATCTCTGGTGAGACGGACGGATAGGGACGTGAAAACGCGCCCTGCAAGTCCAGAGAGCAGAACCACACGCTGCTCCAAGGATGGTATTATCTGAGCCAGAGTGACCATCCTGAAGGTTCGAGACCTTAGGAACTTGTTTAGGTCGTAGGTCGAGAATGGGCGCCAGCCCCCGTCTGCTTCGGAACCAGGAAGTACCTGGACACAAACCCTGGGTCTGGAAGGAGGGTCCACCACCTCTTTACCACCTCCTTCTGGAGGGAGGAGAACGATGTCGGCTCGACGAGCCGCCAGTGAGGCTGGGGATCCCGGCCCCCGAGGGGCGACGGCTCTGGAAGGGTGGTGCCTGCTCGAATTCCAGAGGCAGGCCTCTTCCCACCACTCTAAGACCCACCTGTCCGTGGTAACAGCGGACCAGGTGGAACGGAAGCCGAGCCGCCTCTCACGGGGACCAGGGGTAGGTGACGGGATGGGGCGACACCCCTCAGCCCGCCACTGGGCAGGCTTGGAGGAGGGACCGGCCGAGGGACCTCCTGGGCCCTTTCCTCCCTGCCTCCTGTTAGAGGAAGCCGGCGGCTTGGGTTTGGGATGCCAAGGCCGAGCCTGCTGGCCCTGACGCTGCTTGGCCGGGCGGCCGGGGCACAGAAGGACGAAAGGGCTTAGGCTGTGGTTTGCGGCCTTGTCCTCTGAGCGAAGAGACTGAGTCCAAGTGGCATTGGACTCTCGATCCTCTGCAGGTGACCTTCCACCCCAGGGTCAAGAGGTCAGTCCCCGTAAGGGAACATCCCGCCAACTTGTGCTGGGTATCCGACGTAAAGGTGGATATCCTCAGCCAAGCCTGCCGACGATAGCCACTCGCGGCCGCCACCGATCTGGCACATGAGTCCCCTATATCCAAAGCAGTCTGGAGCTGTTGTTTGGCCACTGCTCTGCTCTGGTCCCGCACCTGCTTAACCGTAGTCTGCAGATCGGGCGGAAGATGAGGGATGACCTCATCCAGGAGCCCAACAGGGCATGAGAAAATGTGCCATGAGGACGGCCAACTGGCCTGACGAAGGCCGAGAGAGGACGAGCGTAGACTTTTCGCCCGACGAGTCCAATTCTTGACTCCTTGTCAGGAGGTTTGTCCACATCCCTGGCGCGCCGCCGGCCGAAAACGCTGTCGGTAACCAACCCCTCAGCAGAGGGTGTTCAAAACCGACAAGGAACCGTGGGGACCGTGATACTTCCTGGCCATCCTGGTCAAGGCGCAGGGCAGGAAGCAGGGCGCTGCCAAAGTTCCAGTGCCGGACCCACTATGGCCTCGGCCACCGGAAAGGCCTCGCCGGAGAATCCTCGGTCCAGAATCTCCGTGAGGGGATACCTGGCCTGCTTTGGAACGTGGTTCGAGCCCATCCCGTAGACTCCGAGATGAGCCAAGTAGTCCTAGGAAGGACGACGGGCTATCGCCATTGACTGACCTCCTGAAGACTCCAAGTCCAGTCGCTGGAGAAGAAGGAGGAATCATCTTCGACCTGGAAGAGTCCTCAAGAGCTGCCTCTGGCCTGAGCCACCCTTCACCTGCCGAGGTCGGTCGGGAGTGAGGGTAACTGACAGCCGATGGGGTAAACCCTTAGCCGACCGAGAATCCTTGGTCGGAGCCCCAATTGGTGGCTGTGGAGGCGGAGGTTCCACCGGAATCGTGGAGCAGCTGGTTTGGCCGAACAACCGCCTGGTATAGGCTCCCGGACAAGTCGAGGGTTGTGTCGGCCGCCCGTGACAGCCACTTAATGGCGGAAGGCGCCGAGTCTGCTTATTCCCCGCCAGGAGGAGCTGTTGCAGAACATAAGGTCCTCGCACCGCCGACGTAATTTACGCCGAAGCCTCCTCATCCGAGGAGGAGGACGACGGACGAGCGCGACGCCGCTTATCACGGTGCCGAGACCGAGACGCTATGACGGTGGAACGGCTGGACCGTGAAGAGGTCCGAGACCGAGACCGAGTCCCGGAATTTCCGGGTCGGAGCGGAGGTGTCGGCCGGAACCGCACTCCTTCGCTCGGAAGGTCCATCCGAGGGCTCCGGAACCGGAGGCACAGACGAGCCCACGGATCTCAACTCCTCCCGGGGAACCGGGAGAGGGGAATCTCGGCTGCTAAAGGCGACAGCCTGCCTAATGGGTCGAGAAAATCTCGACTTCATCAGTGGGAGTCTCGTCAACTGACCTGACGGGACACCGTGAGGCCAGTGGTCAAGCCGAGGTCGACCGGAGCCGACGGACGACGGCCCGGGGAGAGGGACCTTTCCCGCTCCCAAGAGCGTCGACGGAGGGACTTACCTTGTCCCTCTTTTTGGACCGAGAATAAGGTCCAGCAGACGCAGGCCCTTCTCCTTTAGTGGAGAGGGACAGACAAAGCTCCTTAAAAGAAGCCGTGTAGGAAGAACCCAGAGAGAGCGGGATAAATGCCGCGGCCGAGGAAGATACGGCCTCGCGCCGCCTCTTCGAGGGCTTACCATCCGCCGGAAGGATCCGCCGGTACCGCCGACACCGCCAACCGGGCTTCCTTTGGACTTCGCCAATCGAGGGAAACGCCGGACGGCCCAGTTGCAATCGGGCAGCACGTCTTCGAGGACGAGGTCGGGAAAGATGAGCACAGGTCGCAAGCCTGCGGTCGTGCTCAAGGCCTAAGCAGTGACACTGCGTGGAGTGTGGATCCGTCGAAACATCTTCTGCCCGCATGGGCATCTCCGAAATCGAGTCGATTTGTCCATCGCAGCCGCGAGGGATCGAAGACTGAAGTCTTTTTGCAAATTTTTATTTTTAAATCCGCAAACGGAGAAATAGGAACCAGTCGCAAACGCAGAGCGTTAAGGAGGGAACCTGAGCTTCCAAGCGGTAAGGAAGATCTGGCGTCATGGGGCGGAGCCGAGAGTTATACCACCCGGGTGGGTGGGAGGAGCAAGCTTGAAGACCTTCCGGCAAGATTTAAAGCGGCAAGGATACTGCCAATGAGTGTGGATGAACAACATATCCATGTCCCTAGAACTCAGTGTTTTGAGCCCCCTAACAGATTTAGTGAGTTTACACTGTTTTTTCAAGTAAATTTATATCTCATTTATTATACAGGCTCCAGATAGGAGAACCAAAATCCAAATATGGAATGATGCAAGTCTTATACAACTGTAAAATACAATTACTATTCCTTGTTATAATTTTTTTATAGAACGAATTAATTTGTTTACTGTCTGTGTATTACATCTGCAGTGATCAACAGAAGTAAGGTCTCTGCTTATCCAGATTCCCAGATCTTTTTCTGTTTTTGATTATCTCAATGTTTGCCCATCCAGAGTGTATACGAGTCTGCATTTTTACAACCAAAATGCAAGACCGTACATTTTGATGCATTACAATTCATACTGTTCACCCTACCCCATAATTCATTTTGTTTCAGGTCATTAGAAAGGATTTGATAATCTACTCGATAAATTTTCTTAAGAACATACCAAAATTAATTATGATCCCTTAAGGCAGGCCAGGCCAACTGAATGCTGATCCGTGCTGGCAATATTTTTGCTAATGGAACAGCAATTAAAAGGAGGGTCTGTTTTAGTATTTTTTGGCAGACACAGAAATTCCAATGGAAAAGGAAACCGAGACAAACTGAGGTATGATAAACTGCTCCCTTGGTGCACACTGAACAGTAAGAAAAAACAGAACTGAGGCAAGTTAGGGCATCAACATTGGTTACTAGTAAGCACACATCACCATGCGTTGTCATGCATGTGCTGCATCCAAACAGCCAGCGTCAGTACCCTGGCTAAAAAGATTTGCTCCTGCAGGGTCCCAGCACCTCTGGCACAAAGAACAAAAAGTGGGACCCTATGGAAAAGATGGATTTTTGGAAGATATCGGTTAGGAATCGGATATAGAAACTGGAGCAGACAATGACTCATTTAGCTGCCCTTTTTTTTTTTGGCTTGGCACAAATAAAAAAACTTAAAAGCCAAGCAGAAGCCACACACAGCCACTAGGACTGGAACAGGACTCCAGGGTTTCTAATCTATACGGCAGAGAAATTAATTTGCCATTAGAATGCGGCGGGGGGATGACCACTGAGCACACATCTAAATTTCCATTTCTAAATTAACAGCTCAGGGATGAGATGATGCAGTCTGTATTGCAGTGTCAGTGGCTCAACAGGTTGCACACTAGCCTACGAGGCCAGAAGATCAGAGAAAGCTGTGTGTTCTATCCCCACTCCAGACACTTGGGTTAAATCCTAATACTGACACTGTAGTGAGACATGAGGGGGGTTGTAAGAATATGCTCACCCACAAGCACATGTACACAAGGTACTTCATGACTACAAGCTTACCCACACATCACGTGCACAAGGCACGTCATGATTACCTGTATGGTCACCATGCAGATCACACACAAGTACATAACCTACAGCCATAAGTGGGGACACACGCGCATGCACGCACACACACACTCTTGGGGGGAATACATTACATATAGAGCTAGGGACACATGTAGCTAGGGAACATCTACATAACTTTAGTATAGGTTTACATACACATAAGCTAGGTGATTATTTTTGCACAGAACCTAGATACAAGCTATAAAACTGCACTGCTTCTGAAGCACGACCTTTACCCTACATATGATCCTGCAGGGGACAGACAAAACACTATGAATAATATTCTAGGCTAGAATTGCACTGCAATTTTGCGGCGATAAAATCAGAAATATGATTTACCTGGGAGCGCCCTCTACAGCTAAGGTGTCATGTGCCGACACAGCAATAATTTTATAAATAAACCTTTCAGAGAGCATAATGATACATTATAAAATGTTTCATCCATAAGAACACGTCATGGACATAAGCGTATTCTTATGACTTGAATGCTACAATTGTAGCATTCAAAAGGGCAACTGAGATAATACTCTACTGCCCCCCAAACTGACCAACAGAAGTAATAGTAAGTGTGATCAGAATACGCACATCAGCTGGCTATCTATCACCAGACTAAGATCTTACCAGGGTATAAAACCCCTTTCCCCCCTCAGAGGGGATCACAGGCAGACCCTGCATGACACTGCAGTGTTCGAGAGAACCAGACTCCTAGGCATGTATGTTACATAACTAGTATGCAATGTATGACACCTGTCCTATAAGGCAAGCTTGCAGGATAAAAAAAGAACCTTATGTTGCTTTTATGACCACTTCTGTTTTCTTCTTATCTTTTCTTTACTCCTAGAACCTGTAAGAGGGGTATTGTATGTTTTGTTATGATACAGTGATCTCCTGACACTTCCCAAAAGGGTTACGTTTCCCTGCAGGTAACCAAGGGGTTGTTAGATCATAACAACAAAGTCAGAGGGTGTCCAACAGAGCCCAGCAAAATACCCAACACGGTGCTGTACTCCTGAGGTGCCGTCTTCCGGATGAGACGTTAAACCGAGGTCCCATCTGCCTGTTCTGGTGGTAGTTCAGGTGAATGTTAAAGATCCCATGGCACTTCTCAAAAAGAGTAGGGTATTTTTATTTGAAATCGCATCAAAAAAAGTACAATAAAGTATACATACAACATTTATAAAAAATATCACTTTTGTCTTTAGGTGCTCTTATAGACACCGTACTTTAACCATTCATTTATCCTGTTTACATTTCTTTATTCTATTAATGTTCTTCGGTAGAGACTATTTCTTTTTTTATTTGTATTTAAAAAAAAATGTTTAAAGGCCTTTCCACCATCGAAATAATATATATATTTTTTGTCATTTTTACTTTTATCCATTGTATACATGGGAGAGCATTGCTTTCTTAATTAGGATACTGACAGTTTCATAAGGCATCATTTTTTGGTGTATTGTCCACGGACATCTTGCCTGTCATATATAAATTTTTTATACAGCAAAGAAAAACTGCTAGTGTACCATCACCAAAAAAACTCGTTTAGGTGTGGCTAGTTCCCCAACACTAAGTTCTCTCATAGGACAAATTTAATAGCCACAAAAAATTCCATTCTTTTGCTAGGTATTCTCAAAGAGGTTTCACATATGAACAAATGAACAAGAAATGCAGCATTGTTTCGTCTTGTGCTATACAGGCTGTATACGGAAAATTTCTCTCCACCACTCTGTGCTTACAGTTTCCCCCCCTTGTATTGAGTCTACCGTACATTGTAAGCCATAAGACTTACCACGTATGGACTAGAATTCTTGGGCTTTTTAGGCATTTTAAGACATCTCCCTTTAATTTGGGGCAATTTTTGAACTCTAGTTCTTACGGGTATATTTTAGCCATTACTGTATTGTACAAGTTTTTACCAGAAGTTTGACATATCTGGGTTTTCGATAGGCCCAATTTGTACAATTTCTGAGCTATTAGTTTAAAATATTCCAGGATCTGTAACTGGGAGGTTAATTTCGGAGGGTCGCTGCACCAAGTCTGGATATAGATTGTTTTGAAACCAGTTATACTGCAAGGTTTCCGTAGGGCCAAGACCTATTTTTAGGGACTGAGATACGAATAAGGTGTGAAAGAAGATTACCGGGTCAATCATGCTTAGCCCCCCTCGAGATTTAAGCAAACCTGTATAACACCTTTTTATTGGAATTGGTCTGTTACCCTACAACATTTGAAAGAAACAGCTGTAAAGGCAAGTTTCCAATGCTACGTGGGGCGGGTAAATCATGGCAATATAAAGCATACATGGAATGAGAAACCTTTTTATGTGAATTTGTTTGATTTCTGATAGCCTCCAATTTTTCCACTTCTGTACTTTATTTTCTGCACTTATCAAAGCACAATCCTAGTTGGTCCAAGGGTTGTTTACATGCCCAAAGGTTATACCTAGTATTTTACAGGGGTCATGTGATATTTTAATCTCATCTATTTGTACTGGAGGTGGAAGTTCTGAGCCAATAAACAAGCCTTTACTTTTTTGGTAGTTCATTTTTGAGTTGGATACCTTAGACAATTTTACCATCTCTTCTATGAAAACAGGAATTTCTTTATAATCAGAGAAGAACAAACAAATATCGTCCGCATATGCCTCGACTTTTACAGCACCTCTGGAATACCTCCCCATGATTCAGTCTCCACATTGTGCATGACTAATTTCCTTAAGAAGGGGTCAAGGGAGAAAATATACAGAAGGGGACAGCTCTGCCTTACCCCTGATACCTTTATACTTTGGGTGACTTGTCCTTTTATTATAGGTTGGATCGAAGCTGTCGAATATAAGAGCCTTATCCATTTAATGAATTCTGGGGGTATCCCATAGTGTTCTAAAGATGTGAAAAGAAAGGGGTGATAAACCCTGTAAACGGCTTTGCACAAGTCTATAGATAACATGCAACCCTTCTTTTGCATGTAGGCATTTTCTACAATGTCTCTAATAATCATTAGAGCCCCCTGGATCTTGCAGTCAGCAAGGCCAAAGAACTGGGTCAGGGATATTAATAATTTTGCCTTCTGACGTAATCTGTTTAAGATCTGAAACAAAATTTTAAAATCGGAATTCAGTATGGTGATTGGTCTCCAATTTTTTTATTTGCTGCCTAGTTCCAGATGTAAATAAGAATGTTACTATGCCCTCTGTGAAGTGAGCTGGTATTTCTGGGGATTTTAGAAAAATTGAGTAAACTGCTTCTAGATAGGATGCCATTTCCGATGGGAATGCTTTGTATAATTCACAGGTGAGCCAGTCAGGGCCTGGTGAGGGGCCCAGTTTTAGTACCTTAATTACCTGTTCTATTTCGGTATGGTGATAGGTAACACTAAGTCATTTGCAGTACCTGGGAAATTGGGGGTGGGTAGGTCCTGGAAATACAATTCAATTTCCTCTAGAGAGGGTGAGTTTCTATAGCGTGGGCTAGGAGGTGTTCTTTATTTACCTTAAACTGTTTGTCTACTGATTTAGCTATTTGCCCAGTACTTCCTATAAGACTGTCCCAAACTAGTGGCTAACCTTTTGTTTTTACAAGCTTCCACAGGATCTCCGGCAGGGGGTTTTTGCATACCATACAGTAGTATGGCTCTTACAGTTGCAGCCCTATCATATTGAAATTCTTTCATTTTTAGTTTTACCTGTTCTATTTGTGCAGAATAGTCTGTTCTGGAAGTATGAGAAAGTGTGTACAAATATTGGAGGTGGCTTCGCAGCTGAAAATATTTAAAAAATCTCATTCATTAATTTTTTTTCCAAACTGTATTTTTGCTAACTTCCTTACCCCACCAAGGCAGAGTTGTCCCCCAAGTCCCCTCCTGTATAAGGCCCATCCTAAACTGCTTTACTGTATTGGGAACCTCCCTATTTTGACTAACAAGAGCCTGGCAAAAAATGGACAAACTGGTCTCATTTCTTTTGCAAAGAACATACCTAGGTTCAGCAGAGCTATGCGGGACAAGGTATAAAAGGAGGAGTACAGTCTCCTTTGGCTATGGACATACTATGTGGCCTTTGCAGTTAAAACAGGCCCTCCACTGGGTGGGAATGGAGCACCAACCCTCGCCATTATGGATAGATACAACAGAAAGCTTCAGCAGGCACTGCATCTCTGCCTAGTGCTTAATGCTACCATACCCTAATCCCGACAACTAACAGCACCTTTAAAGTATGCAATGTGGGTACGGGACAGGCTGGCCAAGCTAGGGCAATTGGCTAAACACTCTCTGGGAGTTCATAAGCCTCTGTGGTTACACTGGGGAGAGAAAGGGTTAAAGGGAAACAACTTGCAAATGCTCCACACTTGCAGTCCCAGATAAGACTTTCAAACTAAATACAAATTCTGCTGTGTGGCATGTTGTAGTTTAAGTTTATCTGGTTGATCCTGCTGTCCATTCCACAGGCATTTCATTGCAAGCAGTGTAGGGGGCATATCCCAGAACCTCCAGCAGCTGATGTCCGAACCGGGGATCAGCCGTGGGAGAATGTAGATTTTATCAATATAAGAAGCTATTAGCTCTGGTTTGGTCATTCACATTCCCCCTGTCACACCGAAACCAAGTATAGGCTGTCCAGCTGCTGGACGGTCTATACTTGGTTTCAGTGTGACAGGCGGAATGCAAATGACCACATCGGAGCAAATAATCAGTTCCATGCACACGCCCGGAATATCTTATTGCACTTTTAAAATGAGCTTCCTTTTTTTATTTTTTCATCTTACAAGAAAAAACAAATTTCTGTATTCAAACAATATCATCTGTAAAATTTATGATAAAGTAGTCCTTCCATCAGCCACAAAATGACGTCATATCCCCACACTGACTCAGAAGATGCCTTTTGCTGAAACACATCATTCAAACACAAAGGACATCATTTTGAGCTCATACTTCATTCAAGCTGATGGGAGGGGGGAACCAAGAGCTAAAGGTGATTGTGGTGGGGGTGGAGGGAGCCTGCTAAGCGAGACATCCAATCGAGCTACCGCTCCTGCAGTGCGTCTCCTCCCTCCATCTCCAATGTGGTCTGCGGTCCGCACATGTGCATTTTTTTTCTTTTAATAAAGATCACAAACGCTAGTAATGCTGTCAATATCAGAAGAGGGGGGTAAGGTGCTGCCGACTGGACTGGGACAGACAGGCTGACACTTTTGGTTTTTTTAAACTCAAGTTTATTAAAGTTGCAGGCATACATACCACATTTACTATCTCACTTACATTGCAACAATCCATTTTGTTTGAGAGACAATCTGTTTACATTTGATGGGTTATATATCTATCTATACCTCTATCTACCTCTATCTATATATCAATCTTTACTGTATTATACCCTGTTTCTGAACCAGTTCCAAAGGGAATACTATAAAACCTCCTTCCTAATCTTCAGTCTTACTGTCCTATTTTCTTTAAACAATGTATAGGAAGTTTATTTTATGTTTGGGATGATCTTCCTCTCGAATTACTCCTAATCTCCCTCATTTTGTGTGGAACCTCTCCATCTCTGAATTTCCCTTCCCCGGCCTCCCTCCACGTTATCCATATCGACCATCTATTTATGAATACTGAAGTTCTGGAGTTGATCTTATGGGTCAGATCTTCCATATCTTGGATCTCTCCAACTATCTTCAACCAGTTTCTAATTGTGGAGGGGCTGGTTGCAGCCACTTCCATGTGATGGCTTTGAGGGCCGAGGTCACCAGAATATTCCAGAGATATCTGATCTTTATTTTTTACTTCTCTAGGTACCAACCCCAGCACCAGGTGTTTGTGTTTGAGAGGCTCTACCAGGGAGAATATGTCTTCAACGGCTTTAGTAATCTTTCCCCAGAAAAAGGGCAATCCTGGGCAGAGCCCCATAGCATGTAGATGAGCGAACACAGCTCCATATTTTCTCCAAGTTGTAGACCTTTCCCCATCCAATTTATTCTGCATCACTGGAGTGATAAAGTTTGCTCTAATCTTCCAAGCGAAATCCTTCCATCTCTGGGAATATGTTGTGTGGTGTGCCTGGTTGAAGATGGGAGTCCCATTCTACTTCTAGTAATTGTTCCTCCAGCTCCATTTCCCATTTACTTTAAGTTGTGCCATGTGTGTCTCACCTTTTCTCCTAAGTGCCCCATAAATGGTAGAGATATGCCCTCTAGATATCTGTGAAGACATAATCCCCTGCATAACCTCTTGCAGTCCCTGTTGCTGTGAAGTAGGGCCATACTGTTTCTGCAAATTCTGAATATGAGACCTAAGTTAAAGATACCTGAAGTGGTCAGAGTTCTCTAGTTGATACTGTACTTTGATATCTCTGAACTCCCTGATCCCTCCCCCATCAAGGAATTGATCAAGGGTATCCAGACCCAGCTGGCCCCAGTTCCTAAAAGTAAGGACTTGTTTTGCTGGCTCAAAATCTCCATCCCACACATCTCCTAAGCGGCCATAGTTCCCCAGACATTTATGTTTTACCCAGAGTCTGTGTACTGCCACTAAGTATTCCTAACGGTATGTAATTCAGGGCCTCTATCCTGTATCAACGCCCTAGGGGCAAATATCCTTACCTACAAGGGGGGTACCCTCTGTGACCTCCCCCTCCATCAATTTCCACAAGGCTTGGTAGCCTGGTGTGGACCAAAGAAGGGCACTTCAGAGATGAGACGCCAAATAGTAGACTTTCAAGTTCAGAACCACCCTTCCCCCATCCTTTTTATTAGACTGAAGCAGACATACTTTAACTCTGGGTCTCTTATTGGCCCATATAAAGGCCATAATTACTTTGTCATTCTTTAAATTGTGCTGGAGGAATCCTAACTGGTAGACATTGGAAGAGGTACAGGAACTTAGCCAGTACATTCACAGAGATGGTTTCTATTCTAGAATATAAGGGTAGGTTTAATGATTCCCACTGGACAATGTCTTGTTTGATCTGCGCTAGGAGGGGGTCAAAACTGTTAGTAATTAAGTGGCTCAAGTTCTTAGGGATGTAAGTTCCTAAGTATTTGATTCTGAAAGAACTCCAGCACGGGGGAGAAGACTATACACCTCAAGAGACTGTGTATAATAGAATTTTAGGATTTCAGTTTTGGTCTTATTTATGGCATATCCCAACAATGTGCCAAATTTATTTAGTAAGTCCCAGACTCTAGACAGGGACTTGTCTGGATTTGATATATAACAAGACATCGTCTGCGTACAAAGATATTTTATGTTCCCTGCTCCGATTCCCCTTATCTGCGTGTCTTCTCTAATGGCCTGTGCCAGAGGTTCAATGTATATTGCAAATAATGGGGACACTGGGCAGCTCTAGCGAGTACCTCTGCCCAAGGAAAACTGCTGTGAGATTCCCCCATTGACTCCAACACAGGCCTGTAGTGCCGCACACAATGGCTTGACGGCTGCTAAGAAGGGACCAGGGAAACCCAGCCTCTCCAGGACTGCAAACAGAAAGTGCCAGCTCACCCAGTCGAATGCCTTCTCAGCATCTAGGCCGAGAAGGCATGCTGGGATGTGATGTTTATTTATCAGATCTATGGCATTCACTGTTCTCCTGACCCCCTCCTGAACCTGTCGTCCCTCGATAAACCCAGTCTGATCTGGTTTAAGGATGTGGGTCAGTAGTGGGTTTATTCTATTTGTCAAAATGGTTGTAAAGATTTTATAATCAATGTTCAAGACGGAGATAGGCCTACAGGAGCTACATTTCTTCAGATCTTTTCCCTCTTTAGGAATTACTGTAATGGTAGTGTAGTTCCAAGATGGTGGTACTGTCTCTCCTTCCAGCCAAACTGGATTAAAGACTCTTTTTTAGAAGGGTTGACACTTCTGGAAAAAAGGCCTTATAGAACTCACCACTGAAGCCATCTAGGTCCGGGCACTTGCCTAGTTTCAAGTTTTTGATTGTAGCAATTATCTCAGCCTCCGTTATTGGGGCCATCAGGGTCTGGTCCTGGGCCTCATCTATTTTGGGCAGCCCCAGTCCCCCCAGGAAGTCCACTGCATCTTTAACCGGTGTTTCCTTCTCAGTTCTATACAAAGTTTTGTAATATGATACAAAGGAATCTGATCTATGCTCCCACTTATGCCTTACTATTCCTGAAGTTGGGTCCCTTATCCCAGTTATAGTAGCTTTGGCTGCCCTCGGCCTCAATCTATAGGCTAAAAGCCCTGCCGCTTTAGAACCCCCCCTCATAATATGTTTGTTTTAGATAGCGTAGGCCTGGCTCCGTTTCTATTTTATCTAACCCCTGTATTTTATTTTTCGTAAATTTAATTTCAGTGTCTCTCTATGGTCCAGCTCAGTTTTTGCTGCGTTTCTAGAGACTAACTGTGTCAGGAGGTCCTGCTTATATTTGAGCCCTTCCTTTTTTTTTTTTTTAAGGAAGCTAAATAAATCAACTTTCCTCTTACTAGGGACTTAATTGTATCCCGGAGTATTTGGGCTGTGACATTTGGCTTATCATTAATTTCTACTGAATGTTTAAATACCCTTTGTATTTCTTTTCTGTCGACTTCATCTTTTAATAGGCTGATATTTAGTCTCCAATGTGTAGGTTTTTTTAGGGATCTGAAAATCCATTTCCAGAAATATGGGCGGGTGGTCCAAAAGCATTTCCGTTCCCACCCACACACTTTGAAAAAAGGGAGATATCCCTATCCAGTCTAGAATATATCTTATATCTGGGCGAGTAGTAAGTGAAGTCTTTGGCCAGGGGGTATTTTTCTTTCCAGACATCTATTATCACTGCATCTTTTAGGAGTCTAGAAATCTGTGATGCCACTCTCTCCTGAGTGGGAAATCCTAACAGAGTCACACCTTCTATTCAAAATTCCAATCTCCTCTTGCTATTACTACCCCTTTTGCTTTCTGCATAATCAACTGCAGTAAATCGGCATAAAAATGGTTGGGGAGCGGGGAATAAACATCAACCATGGTTACCTATAGATCCTGTATTTTCCCCACAACTATTAAATATCTTGCTCCTATGTCAGCCACCACCTCTACCTCTTCAAACGGTAGATTTTCAGACAGCAGTATAGCAACTCCCTTCTTTCTACCTTTTTCAAGTGAGGCATGGTAAACAGGGAAACCCTTAGTTTTGAGCTTTAAAGCTTCTTTTGGGGATAAGTGTTTCTCTTGAAGAAAGTTAACTGCACATTTCTGGGTTCGTATAAATTTCTGGATTTGCTCCCTCTTCATGGGATGACTGACCCCACTGATATTATAAGAACTAATTTTTGTACTAATTGCAGCCATTTTAGCCAATAATGAGGGTCTCCCTGTTCCTGCAGAGCCCTTACAGTAGGCAGCCCCTCACTCTTAAGTTTTAAACATTGTGGTTTAATCCATTTTTTCAAGACTATTATTACCTACACTAACTTTCAGGAAGACATCACGATGTTGCTTCATCTCCCAGGTATGCCTTTCCTGATTTTTAAACAGTAAAACAATTAACCTGATACCAAACTTATAATTCACAGAACCAGGTAATAACAGTACTAACTTTATCCACTAGGTGGGAGTATAACCAGTTTAACTGCAAAAAACTGAACTCTAGCTTTAAGTTTCTCTGCTTGAAGTTTATATACTGAATCAAATGAGATGTAACCAGGAAACCTTACTGGGGCACTCCTGCCTACACTTGAACAGCCATTGTTTATGGGGAGAACCAGTATCTGCTTTACCCTACCGCAGAACTTAGTTGTTAGCTCAGCTGCAAAAGTTCTCACCCGACTGGGTGACAAGTGCCTTGGACCTGGGTAGACCAGTGGATGTCCTCTTTCTAGACTTCAGCAAGGCATTTGACTCTGTTCCTCACGTGGGCCTGTTGGATAAGCTGGGAGAAATGGGGGTGGGGACCAGATGATCAGATGGATAGGCAATTGGCTCCAGGACTGGACCCAGAGGGTCGTAGTTGGTGGGATATTCTCATCCCCAAGGAGGGTCATTAGTGGGGTCCCACAGGGATCAGTCCTTGGGCCCCTTCTGTTCAACGCCTACGTATCTGACATAAGGACAGGAATCAGGAGTGAGATGAGTCTCTTTGCAGATGACTCGAAACTGGGGGCGGTGGTGGATGGGGAGGAGGGGAGGGTGGCCCTACAGGGGGACCTGGAGGCTCTGGAAAGATGGTCTAGAAAGTGGAAGCTGAGGTTCAATGCAGGGAAATGCAAGGTACTCCACCTGGGGGCCAGAAGCCCAGGTCAAGTGTACACCCTGGCGGGGGAAATGCTACAAGTCTCGATGGCTGAGAGGGACCTGGGGGTGGTGGTGGATGTCAAGATGAACAACTCTGAGACTTGTAGGAGGGCAGCAGCCAAGGCCAACAGGATGCTGGGATGCATCGCTAGGGGGATCACCTCCAGAAGGAGGGAAGTGATACTCCCTCTGTATAACTGCTTGGTGAGGCCGCACCTTGAGTACTGGCAGTTTGGAGGCCACACTTAAAGCGGGACATTAACCTCCTGGAGAGGGTCCAGAGGAGGGCAACCAAAATGATTTGGGGCTTGGGGGACAGGACCTATGAGGAGAGGCTCGAAGAGCTAAATATGTACACAATATGGGGGTGGGACAGGTACAGGGGAAGGGTTCAGGAAGCAAAATCCAATGCAGCAAGAATATCCGGAACTGGGAAGGGAGAAGCCAGAGAAGGCGAGGGGGACAGCAAGGTCAGCACCCAGGGTGGGGGCTGACCAAACGAGCAGACACGAAAGACCATTAGGCCTATTCTGCTGGCATTTTAGTAGGTTAGTATGTTAGTATGTACACATTGGAAGAGAGAAGGGACCGGGGGGACATGATAGAGATCTTTAGGTACATGAAGAGGGTAAATAGGGGAGGAACAGTCGGGGTGCTTCGAAGGAAGGAGGAAGGGGTCACTAGAGGGCATGGGTGGAAGCTGGAGGGGGGAAGATTCAGGGGAGAAAGGAGGTGCTACTTCACTGAGAGGGTGGTGGAGCCATGGAATGCACTGCCTAGGGGGCTGGTGGAGGCAGAGACAGTGGAGGGGTTCAAGAGGGGGTGGGACAGGTACAGGGGAAGGGTTCTGGAAGCAAAATCCAATGCAGTTAAGAATATTCGGAACTGGGAAGAGAGAAGCCAGAGAAGGCAAGGGGGACAGCAAGGTCAGCACCCAGGTTGGGGACTGACCAAACGAGCAGACACGAAAGACCGTTAGGCCTATTCTGCTGGCATGTTAGTATGTTAGTATTAGCTGAATATATGCCAGTTGGTAGAGTCAAACTTTTAATCTGTTGACTCCCTAGGCTATATTGGAGGAGAAACTCCTCACGAGGTAAATTCCTCAGACAAATTTGTCCTCCCCTGTATGGTATGTGGTAATGCCATTTGGCGGGAAACATTTGGGGTCTTAGCCCCTCCCCATGGCAAATATTTATCAGCAAGAAAAACAGCGGCCACCACATGTTGTATTTAACAGACCTCCTGCCCTCTAATTGGGAAGTAGAGGGGAGGCTTTCTTAAGAATCTTTCGTTTCCATCTTTTAGATTTGGGACCCACCCCCCCTCTTCCTTGGTTGTACATCCACCCGATAACTCTTATATTCCTTCCCCTTTCTCTTTTCCCAGTGCAACTTTTCCAAAAGTTAGGGTCTTAAATGCTTTTCCTTACTAGGAATCACGCTCTCATAAAATTCAGCTGGTTATAATTATGATCACCCCTCCGTGATCCAAGGGGTGCCTTACAGAATACAAGAGATACAGGTTACTCACCTGTAACAGGAGCTCTAGGAATGGTATATGTTGTTCATCCACACTTATTGGCAGGTTCCTTGCCACTTTAAATCTTGCCGGAAGGTCTTCAAGCTGGCTCCTCCCACCCACCCACCTGGGTGGTAAAACTCTCGGCTCTGCCCCACGACGCCAGATCTAGCCCGCTGGAAGCCAGGTTGTGCGTCGAAGCCGGGGAGGCGGGTGGAGTCGTGTGGATGAACAATATACCATTCCAAGAACTCCTGTTACAGGTGAGAACCTGTATTTCTAAGGGACATGGATATGTTGTTCATCCATACTTATTGGCAGACCCTAGCAGTTCCTCCCGTTAGGAGGGAGGCAAGGTACACCCCATACTTTAGGTATGAAGACTGGAGAACCGAGGCCCCGACCAACATCCCGGCGTGACCCAAGGTCGATGTGGAAGAGGAACGGGTAATGCCTAGCTTCCAGGTAGGAGCCTCATGGATATCCTGACAGGAGTATCCCGGAAGCAGCCACCGATGCAGTGGAAGGCTGGTAGAATGAGCACTTATCCCTGAGGGAGGCTCCATGCCGCCCACCTATAGTGAAGACCTATGCAGGAGGTGACCCGCCTGCACGTCATCACTTGGCTGCAGGTCTGCCAGTGCGCTTCAGCGATGACAAACAGCTGGCAAACCTCTCCCGAACTTCAGTCCCACGCCTCCTGGGTAGGCGAGCACTAAATAAGTCCCAATGGATCCTAAATACGCCTCCGGCGTGAATGGGTTGAACCCCGCAGGGCGATACCGGTTGGGAAAAGACTCCGCCACCGCCTACGGAAGGAACTTCGGTGGGGCAGGACAACCTTGTCCCTGTGGAAGACCAGGTAGAGAATTCAACGAGCGCCTGGAACTCTCCCCTCCTTCTGGATGGCATGGTAGTCCCAAGAAGGTGTTCTTCCACAACAGGTGGGGAAACTCACACCTGTGCAAAGGTTCGAACGGCTTGCCCGTGAGCTAAGCCCAAACCAGCGAAGATCCCACAGAAATGGCGATACTCTCCCCAGGAGGGAGGTGTGATCGAGGCCTAGGAAGCGCCAGACCACCTTTTCTGTGCCACCGACTGCCTTCCGGCCCGCGCCAGGAAGACAAGGGTGACCAACAGAAGCACCTAGAGGGTCGTCGACCGAAGCCCTTGTTCAATAAAGAACGGACTGCAGATGGTCCGGAATGCTCGCCGAGGAACACGAGAGGGGACCAGGCCCTATCCCAACACCAAATGGAGAACTCTTCCATTTGAAGGCGAGCATGTTTGGTAGACTCCTGGCAGGACGCCTCGAAAACGTCGAGGACCTTGACGGAGGACCCAAGGCCTGGCCCCTAGCCGCACAGGGACCAGGCCATCAGGTGCAGGGATTGAAGGCCCGGATGGAATACCTTCCCCTGAAAACAGAGATCAGGACCGGGCGGACTGGAAGCCACCTAGGGAGCCTGGGGCTGAGACTGAGGAGAGCTGGATACCGGAGCTGGCAAACCAGTCTGGGGCTACCAGCATCGCCTGCGCCTAGTCCCTCCTCGCCTTGCCTGTGGGTCAAGGGAAATGGGGAGGCGTGAAGAGGCCGGGGTCCACGTGCCTCAAAGGCATCCCCTACAACGAACCTTGCTGAGGGGGCGGGCATGAGAGTCTCAGCCTCGTATTCTCCCTGGAGGGAAAAGGGACCGCCCGAGGAGTGACCAGAAGGGAGAAGATCCTGTGCTACCTCCAGCAGGGAAGACCACTCGTGAGGTGCAGCCTTTGTCCGGCTTAGGGCATCAGCCAGGGTGCTGGAGGCTCCTGCCATCGAAATGGCTAGGAAACTGCCTCCTAGCTGCGTGAAAGACCCAATGTGGAGAACCTCCCTACGCAGAGGCAAGGGGCTCGTCCGAACCTGGCAGGATAGGTAGCACATGGTCGTGGTGTTGTCTGCCTGGACTTAAACCACTAGACCCCGCACAGACGGAGCGAGCGGTGCAAGCTAAGCGGACCGCCTGGAGCTCCAGCAGGTAGGAAAGACATTGGGACTCCCGAGAGGACCAGAGGCGGAGCACTCTGTATTCCCCTTGATGGGCACCCCCATCAATCCGAGATGCATCAGTCGGAGAAGACAGTCGACTTGGGGCGGACGAACACTATGTTCTCCTGCAAAGAGCTGGAACGGTCCGAAGGAGAGCGTTCCCTAACCCCTGGGCTGTTGTCACGGACTGGTCCAAAGGAACGTAGCACTGTGACCGCTGGCTGGCCAGCCCCCACTAGGGGGACGCATTAACTGGCGGGTCCAAACAGACAATGCTGGAGCAAGCCGCCGCGGGGTCCAGGGGGTGCAGGAGGTCCCGGTCAGGGCGCAACTGCCCAGTCAGACCTGACTAGGTAAGGGAGGAAGAACCTCAGCCCTGTCCGCCAGGAGCCGAGCTCGGACTCAAGAGTCGAGCCTCGTCCCGAAGAAGGATCGCCCGCTAAGACACGAGTTCCAACGTGGCTCCGGTAAAAGGAGACCAGTCAGAGCAACCTAGAGGGCCAGAACTCTGGACCGTCCCTCTTCCGCCTGGAAGGGTTGCAGTCAGGTCGCCATTCGGGTGGGGTTACGCCCAGACCCCTCAGTGCCGCAGGAACACTGCTGAGCAGAGACCGAAGGGCCTGGCCTGGAACTCGTAATGAGATCCCCCACTAAAGAAACGGAGGAGTCTCCCAAGAAACGGACGGAACGAAGTGTAATTACGTCCTGGAGGACCAGGAAAGATCACACGCCTCGTTCTGAGGATGGGATATCTGAGACAGAGAGACCATCCAGACATGTGGCTAATAAATGGGGCGCAAGCCCCCCGTCCGTTTGGGACCAGGATACCTGGACAGGAACCCAGGGTCTGATGGAGGATCAGCAACCTTCCTGCTCACCACTATTTAGAGGGCCAGGAAAGTTGGTTCAGCGGGCCGACAACGAGGTTGCAGACCTCAAGGCCCCCATGGGACAACGGCTCGAAAAGGTGGTGCCTGCTCGCAGTCCCTAGGCAGGACCTTCCCTTAGCACCTCCGACACCCCGAGGTCCGGAGCCGTCTTCCCACGGGGGAACCCGGGTAGGGGTGACGGGGCCGGGGACGGCGCCCCTCAGCCCGTCACTGAGCAGGCTTGGAGGAGGGATTGGCCGAAGGAGCTCCTGGGCCTTTACCTCCCTGCTTCCTTTTAGAGGAAGACGCTGGCTTGGGGTCAGGACGCCCAGCACAAGCCTGCTGGCCCTCATGCTGGAGTTGATGGGCCAGTCGAGCCGCAGGGGCCGAGGGGCAAAGGGGCTTACGCAAAGGCTGCCGGCGGCCCTTGTCCCTCCGGGTGGGGGTGACCGAGTTGGGAGTGGCATCGGACTTCTCGGTTCCCTGGAGGTGTCCCTCCACTCCAGGGCCAAAAAGGCCAGTCCCCAAGAAGGGGATATCCGCCAACTTGTGCTGGGTTTCCGAAGGGAAAGAGGATAACCTCAGCCACACCCTGTGGCGTATGGCCACTGCGGCCGCCACCGACCTGGCACAGGAATCACCTAAGTCCAGAGCAGTCTGAAGCTGCTGCTTCGCCACCGCCCTACCCTGGTCCCGCACCTGCCATACCGTGGTCCGCAGGTCGGCCGGGAGATGAGGGAGCACCTCGTCCAGGGAGCCCAAAAGGGCGTGGGAGAAATGTGCCATCGGTGCAGCTGAGCTGGCCTGTCGGAGGCCTAGGGAGGATGCAGCGTAAACCTTATGCCCGACGTAGTCCATCCTTTTGGACTCTTTGTCGGGGGGCCTATCCACATCCCGAGCATTCCCAGAACACTGGAAAAAACATTATCAGTAACTAGCCCCTCAGCCGAGGGGTGCTCCGAGAAACCGGGCAAAGAACCGACAGGGACAGAGTACTTCCTGGTCATCCTTGCTGAGGGCTCAGGACAGGAAGTAGGCCGCTGCCAAAGCTCCAAGGCCGGGCCGACAATGGCCTCGGCCACCGGGAAGGCCTCTGAGGGTGAACCCCCTCGGTCAAGAATCTCCGTCAGGGGATAAGAGGCCCGTTTGGACACGGGTTCAAGCTGCATCCCGGTGAATTCCGAGATGAGCTGAAGCAGACCCATAAAGGACGATGGGCTGTAGTCCACAGAGCGTTCCGGAGAGGACCCCGGGTCCTCCCGACTGGGGAACATGGAGGGGTCGAAGTCCGACTCCGAAGGGTCTGCAAAGAGCTGCCTCAGGCCTGAGTCACTCTTTGTCCGCCGAGGGCGGGCGAGAGTGAGGGGAACAGACAACCTGCGGGACAGGTCGTGACCCGACCGAGGTTCCACTGAAGACGGTGGGGCAGCAAGAATCAGACGAACAACCGGCCCTGGAGTGGGCACCTCGACTGCAGCGAGCGGCTGTGTCGGCCGATTGGGCAGCAGCTGCTTGCTGGACGGGGAATGAATTGGAGTCGATTGATTCCCAGACAATAACAACTGCTGCCACATGAACTCCTCCTAACGCCGGGCGCCTATATACTGAAGCCACTTCCTCATCCGAGGAGGAGACGAGAAGATCGGTAATGCCACTTAACTCGTGCCCTGACCGAGATCACCAAATCGGCGGGAGCGGCTGACCGAGAAAAGTACCGAGACCAGACCCCAACCTGGGGAACAGAGGTGGGCCTGGGAAGGAGCGGGGACGCCCGGCTTCCCTCGCTCGGCAAAGGAACCGAGGCCTGATGCCCGAAGGTACAGGCAGAACCTCGGCCTCCGCCGGGGGAACCGGTGAAGGGATGGCGGCTCCAGAGGACAGCCAGATGACGGGTCAAGAGACTCGACAACGTCAATGGGAGTCCTGTCTGGCTGACCTGAAGGGGATACCATGAAGCCTGAGCCTGACCTCGACTGAAAATCGGCCGCAGGGAGGGGAACCTCCGCCCCGCCGACGGCGACTTAGCTCGCGACTCCTTTGACCTGGGCCGAGAGGCAGGTCCCAAGGGTCCCTCTCCCTTCGAGGAAAGGGACTGGCGAAGCTCCTTGAATGAGGCTGAATGAGGAGAACTCAAGGAGAGCGGGATAAGCGCCACGACCAAGGGGGGGGGGGTTGCCAGACTTGGACACCGCCCCCTCCGTGGAGGAAAGAAGATCGAGCTGCTCAGCCGACGTGGACACTGCCCGACGAGTCTCCAAAGATTTTTCCGGCACGGAAAAAGGTTAAGGTCGCCCGAGCCCAAAACGGGCCACACGATCCTCCAGGGTGCTGGTAGAAAGGCACGTGGAGTGCGGGTCTTTCCTGCAGGAATTAACCGGGCGCCTCCGGGAGCCGGAAGACGAATTATCCACCGCAGCCGCAAGGGAGAAGGTCGAAGTAATTAGAAAACTTCTAACTAAATTCGGAGAGACCGAAAAAATCAGGAACCAGTCGAAAATGCAGAGCGCTAAGGAGGGAACCTGAGCTTCCAAGCAGTAATGAAGATCTGGTGTCAGGGGCCGGAGCCGAGAGTTTTACCACCCGGGTGGGTGGGAGAAGCCAGCTTGAAGACCTTCCGGCAAGATTTAAAGCTGCAAGGAACCTGCCAATAAGTGTGGATGAACAACATATCCATGCTCCTAGAACTGTTTTTTTCCGTCTGGACATGCACGATAAACACCATGACCAACAGGGATTACAATGATGATGTCCTTGTGTGTCCCTGTAGATATTCATTTTAAGTAGCCCTTCATTTAGGGCTCATGCAATATGTCATAATCTGGGATTTACAGATAGATTCAAGTCTTCGTGCCTTATTAGTAATTTCAACTTGGCCTTGTTAGTCCAGTTGAAAGTTTAAATTTCCTCTCCTATCCCCCTTATTCACCGCTCACCCCTCACCCGAGTTCAAGCTAGTTTTTACAGTACCTTGAAAATAGCTGATGTAGTTAAGGGTCTTCGGGAGGGTGGGGGAAGAAGTCTTTCCAATCTGTAGCCTCTTACAGGTATTCTATTGATCAGGTCTTTTGTTCCGATGCGGTAGCACTGGGTTCCATCAAGTTGTTTGGACGGCCTCTTCTCTCTTTTGCCATGAGAGAATCCATTTTCACCGTTGAGCTGTATTGTTTAAGCATGGTGCAGACATCTGCCAGGAAATTTGATGAGGCGCCATCTATGCACTGCCCAGGTGTCTGTAATCTTTTCGCCACTGACTAGGCCACACGCACCAGGTCCTTTGCAAGTCTCTCTCTCACCAGGTGGGGAATGACAATTCCTATACTTTCCAAATGTTGTGAAGCTGCCACCAAGTCCTCATATACTTTAGTGCCTCCTTCCATTTCAATTCTCAGTCTTGCAGGGTATAGGAGTTGAGCTTTTACATTTTTTGGCTTTTTAACTGCTTCATTATTGGCCACATAATGTTATGGTTCTCCTGTACCCGAGTAGTATAATCGTTGTCAACTTGCAGCCTGTGCCCCTGTACAGTATAGCTGATCTCCGCCAAGCCAGTCTTAGGATGTTCTCCTTAGTCGTATATGACAAGCTTGGCCACCAAAGAGCTCCTGGATTTGTAGGCCTCTGGACCAGTGATCGGTGGGCTCTGTCCATTTTTAAATCATAGTCTGGTGGGAGGTTTAGGGACTCCTGAAGAACTCCTTGTAATAAAGTTATGATGTCTTTCTCTCCGTCCTCTAGGCCCTCTGGAACGCCGTACACCCTTATGTTATGTTGGCGACTTCTTCCTTCCAAGTCATCTAGCTTTGTAGCCATTTCTCTCTCCCTGGCCAGGATATACAGCATCAGCCTGTCTTGGTGGCCTGCCTGTTCTGTTACGTTTGTAAGGCCGACTTCTATTTGGTCCGCCCGATGTTCTATTTTACTGATATCTTCTTTAAGCTCCACGAGAGCAGTATAATATATATATTTTTTTGACAGTCTTCGCTGTTTGGAGGATTGATGTTACCAGCTGCGAGCAGTCATCTTCTGGACCTCTTGTCTCCAGGTCTGTCTCTTCTCTCCAGTCCTCCGAACTGTAACCCCGTTTTTCATGCTGTAGCATTGCGTTCAGCTTTTGTACTGGGGTCTGTGGGTTCTTTGTTAGTAAGACCCTGGATCACATTACCTTAACTGGCGATTGCATTTTTATTTAAGGTGGATGTTAGACGATTACTACGAGGGCAGTGCAGAGTTCCGATCCTAAGCAACCATTCATTCACTCACTGATGTCACCAGAAGTCGGGCAGACACTTTTTGACCCAGAAGACACATTTTGCTTTTGGGAAAATGTATTGCAGCATCCCTCCATCTCACACACAGACCGAGCAGCCGTACTCTGCAGGTGTCCTTCTCACCTCCAAGAGCTTTTCTGAATTAGTGATGGAAGAAATGAAAACACAAAAGAAATACTTGAACTAGCAACAGGTACTGAAGAGAGAAGGGAAGATTTAGGTTTTCTGCAGGCAGGGAACAGCAACAGGGAGTGAAAAACAGAGTGTGTCTGACAGCATCAACAGAATGGCTGATGGAGATGGGTCCCATTATGGTATGCAGTTATCACAATTGAACTTACACAGCAGGGCCAAGTTTTAATTTACACTTGACTATTTTAATGGTTGCCCGGATCGAATGGCAACTCTGGGATGAGCCACCTCAGCGATAGAAAAAAAAAAAAAATGGCAGCGTTTGTAAGTTGAGCGTTCTAACTGCACATTGATTTATTTTTCCAATACGGTCCTGCTTTTAGGTGCTCGTTATTACCTGTGCATGGAACAGATTTCATGCACTGGTAATAACCAATCAGAAAACAGGATTTGCTATCCCCATTTTATAAATGTCAAATGAATTGATTTTTGACCCCCATATGTTCATATCATTCAGCACTCACCATCTTCTGCAGCTCTTCAGCCGATTCATGTACTCGCTCCCTGTCATTACTGTCCACCACAAAGATCAAACCCTGAAACAGAAAACACACAGGTGGTCTTAAATGGGCACAGAACAAAGCGTAAAACAGCAATAGAACAAATGGCAGTTCACTCCTTTGTAAAGTTGGGGTGAAACATTTAAACAGCAGGTATCTGTTTAAAACAACTTGCATTTCAAGAGCCACTGACATCAGTGACATTTTATTTGTAAGGGGGGGTGGCCAGTCCAACTTCTATTTCATTGTATTTTCTGGACTTCAACTCCCCTTTTTCTATCTAACCACAGAAATTGCAAAGCGATTATCACCCAAAGATAGCAGGGAGAAAATGTTTGTCATTTTTAAAAAGTTCTTTACTGCCTTTTATTTTTGTACGTGTTCAGATGGTTATCTACCCAATAGCACTGGGTTGATGTGAAAAGCAGGGCTTTGCCTGGAAACTGATGATCTCTCTAGTTCGGTTCCTTCTAGTACATCACCCACATGTGACATCACTCATTATTGCATCACAGGTCCTGTTACGTGACTGGTAACATGTCACAAGCTGTCAATCAAGCAGCAGATGTGTTCTTGTTAAATACTAGTGAGGTCACAATGCAGATGTATAGGGAGGAACAGAACAGATTTGTCAGCCTCCAGGTAAAGTGCTATTCCTGACGCGGAACCTTTGTAAAAGAGCCCTGGCTCAAAGGTACTGTAATCCTAGACCTAATAAATAAACACATCACACCTAGCATTCTCAAGTAGAAAATCTAATCAGCAGAACAAAAAAAGAAATGCTTCACACAAGAAGTGAAGCTAATAGGGAACCAGCACAGTATTCCAAGTGCGGCCTCACCAGTGACCTATATAGACATAGTGCTGTCATTACCCCTTCCGATACACCGAGCATCCTAATAGCCTTACTATAGGCCTTGTTACGCTGGCTTGACTGATTGAGGCAGACACTAATGAGGACTCCCAGGTCCCTTTCCTCTTCTGTAGTGCTCAGTTTAACCACACCCATCCAGTACTATGCCCTGGGGTTTATTTCCCTTAAGTGTGTAAATACAGGTTACTCACCTGTAACAGGAGTTCTAGGAATGGTATATGTTGTTCATCCACACTCATTGGCAGGTATCCTTGCCGCTTTAAATCTTGCCGGAAGGTCTTCAAGCTTGCTCCTCCCACCCACCCGGGTGGTATAACTCTCGGCTCCGCCCCATGGCTGAGATCTGGCCGCTGGAAAGCTCAGGTTGTGCGTCGAAGCCGAGAGAGTCGGGTGGAGTGTGTGGATGAACAACATATACCATTCCTAGAACTCCTGTTACAGGTGAGTAACCTGTATTTCTAGGGACATGGATATGTTGTTCATCCACACTGTCTGGCAGACTCCTAGCAGTTCTCCGGGAGGAGGGAGGCAAGACACACACCCAATACTTACTTGGGAAAGAGACTGGAGAACCGAGGCCCCAAAACCAGCATCCCGGCGTGACTCAAGCTCGATGTGGTAATGGGTAATGAAGGTGTGTGCTGACTTCCAGGTAGCAGCCCTGCAGATTTCCTGGATAGGGGCGTCCCTGGAAGCAGCCACCGTTGCACAGCATAGCGGGTAGAATGAGCTCTTATCCCTCTGGGAGGCTCCATGCCCGCCAACTTATAACAGAGATCTATGCAGGAGGTTACCCACCTGCTTATCGTCAGCTTGGCTGCAGGTCTGCCGAGATCGCGGCTTCAGCGTAGGTGACAAACAGCTGGCGAACCTCTCCCCGAATTTCAGCCATGCGCTCCTTATAATAAGCGAGCGCCCTTCTAGGGTCCAGAGTATGGAGCCTATATTCGGCCTCCGAGGTGTGATTGGGGTAGAACACCGGCAGAGTCAGCACCTGGTTAGGGTGAAACTCCGCACCACCTTCGAAGGAATTTCGGGTGGGGCGAGGACAACCTTGTCCCTGTGGAAGACCAGGTAAGGAGACTCGATGGAAAGCGCCTGGAGCTCTCCCATCCTTCTGGCTGACGTGATAGCCACCAAGAAGGCGGTCTTCCACGACAGGTGAGAGAGCACACCTGTGCATAGGTTCAATGGCTTGCCCATGAGCTTTGCCAGTACCAGCAGTAGATCCACGGAGGTGGGTTCCCGCACTGGAGGAAATGTGATCAAGGCCTTTGAAAAGCGCCAGACCACCTTCTCCTGCACCACCGACTGCTCTCGGCCCGCGCCGGTAAGCAGAGATGGCTTCAGGTGCACCCTTAGGGTCGTCGACCTAAGCCCTTGACTAGAAAGGGACCATAAATGTCCAAGATGCTTGCCAAGGAACAGGAGGAAGGGTCCAAGCCCTTGCCCTGACACCAAATGGAAAACCTTTTCCATTTGAAGGCATAACATTTTCTGGTCGACTCCTTACGGGACGCCTCAACTACATTGAGGACCTCGTCGGAAAGACCCAAGGCCTGGAACTCTAGCCGCTCAGGAACCAGGCCGTCAGGTGCAGGGATTGAAGGTCCGGATGGAACACCTTCCCCTGATTGACTGAGAGCAGGTCCGGGCGAGCTGGAAGCTGCCGCGGAGTCCTGGAGCTGAGACTGAGGAGATCTGGGTACCAGAACTGGCGAGGCCAGTTTGGGGCTATCAGAATCACCTGCGCCTTGTCCCTCCTCGCCTTGAGAAGCACCTTTTGGATCAAGGGAAATGGGGGAAAGGCGTAAAAGAGGCCCGGGGTCCACTGCCTCGAGAAGGCATCCCCCTGCAGCGAGCCCTGCTGAGGGGGCGGGCATGGAACAGACTCAGCTTGCCTTCTCCTGGAGGCAAACAGGTCCACCTGAGGTGTGCCCAATGGGAGAACAGATGCTGTACTACCTCTGGCAGGAGAGACCACTGTGGGATGCAGCCCTATCCGGCTCAGGGCATCGGCCAGGGTGTTGGAGGCCCTGCCACGTGAATGGCTAGGAGATCCGCCTCCAGGCTGCGCAGACGGTGACCAAATGCGGAGAGCCTTGCATAGAAGCATGGAGCGCGCGCCCGCCTCTGGCGGTTTAGATAGTACATGGTCGTGGTATTGTCCGCCTGACTCGGACCACTTGACCCCGGAGGAACGGAGCAAAGGCGGTGAGAGCTAGGCGGACCGCCGGAGCTCCAGCAGGTTGATGTGGCATCGACTCCCCTGGGGACCAGAGGCCATGAGCCCGGTGTTCCCCAGATGGGCACCCCAACCCATCAGAGAGGCATCGGTCGATAGAGAGACCGTCGGCTCGGGCGGACGAACGGGATGCCCTCCTGCAAATGATCTGGAACGTCCACCACTGGAGAGCTGCCCACATCCCCTGTGTCACCGACACAAGCTGGTCCAAAGGATCGCAGTTGCCAGACCACTGGCTGGCCAGTCCCCACTGAAGGGGACGCATGTTCCAGCGGGCCCAACGGACCACGCTGGTGCAGGCCGCCATGAGACCCAGGAGGCGCAGGAAGTCCCGGGCAGGGCGCAGTTGCCCAACCAGAAATGATCGGGCAAAGGAGGAAAGAACCTCGGCCCTGTCCGCCGGGAGCCGCGCTCTGGCTCGAAGAGAGTCGAGCTGCGCCCCGATGAATAGAATCACCTGCTTCGGCTCGAGTTCCGACTTGGCCTCGTTGATAAGGAGGCCCAGTTGAGAGCAGACCTGGAGGGCCAGATCTCTGGACCACTCTGCCTCCTTCCTGGAGGGAGCTGCTATCAGCCAGTCGTCCAGGTAAGGGTACACCCGACCCCTCGGCGCCGCAGGGAATGCTGTCACCACTGCCATGCATTTGGTGAAGACCCTGGAGCTGGAGACAAGCGAAGGGCATGGCTTGGAACTCGAAGAGGGATCCTTCCGCTCGGAAGCGAAGGAATCTCTGGTGAGACGGACGGATAGGGACGTGAAAAAACGTGTCCTGCAAGTCCAGAGAGCAGAACCACACGCCGCGTTCCAAGGATGGTATTATCTGAGCCAGAGTGACCATCCTGAAGGTTCGAGACCTTAGGAACTTGTTTAGGTCGTGTAGGTCGAGAATGGGGCGCCAGCCCCCCGTCCGCTTCGGAACCAGGAAGTACCTGGACACAAACCCTGGGTCTGAAGGAGGGTCCACCACCTCTCTTATCACCTCCTTCTGGAGGAGGAGAGCGATGTCGGCTCGACGAGCCGCCAGTGAGGCTGGGACTCAAGCCCCCGAGGGCGACGGCCTAGGCGGTGGTGCCTGCTCGATTCCAGAGGCAGGCCTCTTCCCACCACCTCCAAGACCCACCTGTCCGTGGGAAACAGCGGACCAGGCGGAACGGAAGTGTTAGAGCCGTCTCCCACGGGGACCCAGGGATAAGGTGAGGGAATGGGGCGACACCCCTCAGCCCGGCCACTGGGCAGGCTTGGAGGAGGGACCGCCGAGGACCTCCTGGGCCTTTCCTCCTGCCTCCTGTTAGAGGAAGCCGGCGGCTTGGGTTTGGGATGCCAAGGCTGAGCCTGCTGGCCCTGGCGTTGCTGGGCAAGGCGCCCGGGGCACAGAAGGACGAAAGGGCTTAGGCTGTGGTTTATGCCTTTGTCCTTCTGAGCCGGAAGAGACAGAGTCCAGGTAGCATTGGACTTCTCGATCCTCTGCAGGTGACCTTCCACCCCAGGGTCAAGAGGTCAGTCCCCAAAAGGAACATCCGCCAACTTGTGCTGGGTATCCGGTGAAAGGTGGATATCCTCAGCCAAGCCCCGCCGACGATAGCCACTGCGGCCGCCACCGATCTGGCACATGAGTCCCTATATCCAAAGCAGTCTGGAGCTGTTGTTTGGCCACTGTCCTGCTCTGGTCCCGCACCTGCTTAACCGTAGTCTGCAGATCGGGCGGAAGATGAGGGATGACCTCATCCAGGAGCCCAACAGGGCATGAGAAATGTAGCCATGAGGACGGCCGAACTGGCCTGACGAAGGCCGAGAGGACACCGCGAGACTTTTCGCCTCGAATAGTCCAATCTCTGACTCTTGTCAGGAGGTTTGTCCATATCCCTGGCGATGCCGGGCGCCGGGCCGAAAAATCTGTCGGTAACCAACCCTCAGCAGAGGGGTGTTCCAAACCGACAAGGAACCAGTAGGGACCGCATACTTCCTGGCCATCCTGGCCGAAGGCGAGGGCAGGAAGCAGGGCGCTACAAAGCTCCAGTGCCGGACCCACTATGGCCTCGGCCACCGGAAAGGCCTCCGCCGGAGAATCCTCGTCCAGAATCTCCGTGAGGGGATACCTGGCCCGTTTGAAACGGGTTCGAGCTCCATCCCGGTGGACTCCGAGATGAGCCGAAGTAGTCCTAGGAAGGACGACGGGCTATCGTCCATTGACTGACCTCCTGAAGACTCCAAGTCCAGTCGCTTGGAGAAAAAGGAGGAATCATCTTCGGACTCGGAAGAGTCCTCGAAGAGCTGCCTCTGGCCTGAGCCACCCTTCACCTGCCGAGGTCGGTCGGGAGTGAGGGTAACTGACAGCCGATGGGGTAGACCTTTAGCCGACCGAGAATCCTTGGTCGGAGCCCCAATTGGTGGCTGTGGAGGCGGAGGTTCCACCGGAATCGTGGAGCAGCTGGTTTTGGCCAACAACCGCCTGGTATAGGCTCGGATAAGTCGAGGGTCGTCGGGCGCCCGGTGACAGCCACTTAATGGCCAGGGAAGGCGACGGGGTCGGCTTACTCCCGGCCAGGAGGAGCTGTTGCAACATAAGGTCCTCGTACCGTCAACGTAATTTACGCCGAAGCCTCCCCTCATCCGAGGAGGAGGACGAGGCCGAGCGGCGACGCCGCTTACCGTGGTGCCGAGACCGAGACCGCCTATGACGGTGGGATCGGCTGGACCGCGAAGAGGTCCGAGACCGAGACCGAGAGTCCCGGAATTTCCGAGGTCGGTGCGGGGAGGTGTCGGCCGGAACCGGCACTCCCTTCGGCTCGGATGGTGCATCCGAGGGCTCCGGAACCGGAGGCACAGGCGAGCCCACGGGATCCTCAACTCCTCCCGGGGGAACCGGGGAGAGGGGAATCTCTGCTGCTAAAGGCGACAGCCCGTCCAATGGGTCGAGAAAAATCTCGACTTCATCGGTGGGAGTCTCGGTCAACTGACCTGACGGGACACCGCGGAGGCCAGTGGCCGGCGCGCGAGGTCGGATCAAGCCGACGGTCGATGGCCGGGAGAGGGACCTTTCCGCTCCCAAGAGCGTCGACGGAGGGACTTACCTGTCCTCTTTTTGGACCGAGAATAAGGTCCCGCCAACGAGGGCCCTTCTTTAGTGGAGAGGGACAGACAAAGCTCCTTAAAAGACCGTGTAAGAAGAGCCCAGAGAGCGGGATAAATGCAGCCCGAGGAAGATACGGCACGCCGCCTCCCTCTTCGAGGGCGACCATCCGCTCGAGCTGATCCACTTGGTGCCGCCTTGAACACATAACCGGGCCTCCTTGGACTTCACGAGAAAGCGCTTCTCGGGACGGCCCAGTTGCAGTAGAGGCCACGGTCTTGAGAGGGCGTAGGCCGAGAAAAGATGAGCACAGTCACAAGCCTGCGGGTCGTGCTCAAGGCCTAAGCAGTAACACCGTGGAGTGTGGATCCGTCGAGACATCTTCTGCCCGCATGGGCATCTCCAGAAATCCGGAGTCGATTTGTCCGCCGCGGCCGATGGGATAGAAGACTGAAGTCTTTCCATGAATTTATTTTTAAATCCATAAGCGGAGAAATAGGAACCAGTCTCAAGCGCGGAGGCGTTAAGGAGGAACCTGAGCTTCCAAGCGGTAAGGAAGATCTGGCGTCATGGGGCGGAGCCGAGAGTTATACCACCCGGGTGGGTGGGAGGAGCAAGCTTGAAGACCTTCCGGCAAGATTTAAAGCGGCAAGGATACCTGCCAATGAGTGTGGATGAACAACATATCCATGTCCCTAGAACCTTGCATTTTTTTGACAATGAATTTCAACTGCTAGCAGTAGACCACCTCTCAAGCTTCTGTAGAACCCTCTGCATCTTCCTGATCCCTTCGTTACTGTCTAACTTGAGAGCTTGTGCCATCTGTAAAGAGGTACAACTTGCCCAGAATGCCCTCTTCAATGTTACTGATGTATACTGAAGAGGGTACTACCCATGACGGATCCTTGTGGCACCCCATTCGTGACTGCCTTCTCTCCCAATTTGACCCAATTTACTACACCCTCTGCTTCAATCAGCTTCCTATCCATCTAACTAAGTTACCCAGGTCCTCCAGTTTCATCAACAATCTTGTGTGTGGCGCCGAGTCGGATGCCCTACTGACATCGAAGTACAGCAAATCCATAGCACAGCCCTCATCTACCACCCATTACCCAATCAAAAAAAACTCAGGTTGGTCTGCCAAGACCACCCTGTCACAAACCCATGCTGTTCACTATCCTGTAGACCACTGCTCTCTAGGTACACCACAATGTCCTCTTCAATCAGTGACCATCAGTTTACCCACTACAGAGATAAGGCTGACATACGTAATTTGCCAGTTGTTCCTTGTTCCCCTACACTACCCCATGTAGCGGACTACAGCCACAACACTCCAGTCTTTTGGAGCTACCCCTGTTTGAACTGAGCTACTGAATAGCAATGCAAGGGATTCATCCAGTTCTGCAGCCAATTCCTTGGGTGCATGCCATCCAGCCCTGGGGCTTTATCGTTAGGACTCCAATCCCCTCCTGGGCTCTTTCTCTGTTAAATACTGGCAGGCTCATTTGAGGAATGCACCTGACAGTTGCCTTAATGCCACTGTCAGGCTGAGGCCCGCCATCTTGTGAAGACAGCAGAAGTAATTGTTGAGGATGGCTGCCTTTATTCATCTTCCTGTAGTACACGTATATACACACACACACACACACACACACACACACACACACACACACACACACACACACACCTCTTGTAGCCTAAAAATACCTCCTCTCTTCCCTTTTTTATATACTTTGATAAAATGCATGATACACAGACGTTAATATCCTCATTTCTTTCTTTACATACAATGGCTTCCAAACTGTCCATGATTATAAAGATCACTTTTTGCATGACACATACACTTAATTTATAACTTTAACAATAACAATCAAAACTCTTGGCTCTCAAAAGGGATTGGGGGAAACCTAAGTGGGTGGGCGGGATGCTCAGTCACCATTTACATTTAGGCTCTAGCAACTATTATTTATATTCTGCCATTCCAGACTCATCTTGCTTGTCTGTGGCCTGATCCATCACTAAACCCACTTTGCACTCCACCGTGGAGCTCATCTATCCCCACTTGTTTCATTATCTTCTCCCATCCCCTTGGTTTCTCCATCTCCCACGATTAATCGCCCATCTTGACCATCGCTCCACATTTTTCTGTTTTTTGTTGAACCAGGTGTGTCAGAGCTTCCATCTCTCTTAAGCTCATAATCAACTTTTTCCATTCTTCTACTGTCAGGGACTCTGGTTTCAACCATTTCCTGGTGATAACTTTATTGTATGCCACAACAGTTATATACCATAAGTATAAGGAGTGAGGAGCCTTGATTTCCAGAGGCGGGAACCCCAGGACGAGATGCTATAGGCCAAGGGGGCATTGAAGGCCAAATAGAGAATTAATTTCTTTGTCTATTCCCTGCTGGAAGGGGTCCAATGTTGGGCACTGAAAGAAAATAAGCAAATGTGTGGCATTTTGTTCCCCACAGTTCCTCCAGCACCCTGCCACTGGTCTATCCCCCATTTTGCCTGTAGTTTTGGGGTTATGAAATATCTTACTTGCACCTTCCAGAGATGCTCTCTCCATATTGGGGAGGATGCTACCCTTGTGGTACCTGCCCAGATCCTTAACCATGCCTTGTCTGTAAGATGGAAACCTGCTTCTGCCTCCCATCTAGCAATAACTGTGGTGGCTGCCCCGATTTAAGGTTGTTCAGGAACAGACAGAAGATATTGCCTTCTTGGCTGTTGTAAGTTTTAGTAAATCCCCTAGCCGTGGTCCCTGGGGCACTGCTGAGTCGTCTACTCTTCCCCGTCATAAACTAGCCTGTATGTATGTTTGCACTTGGAGAAAATGTATCCTTATCTAACTCCAACCAGCCCAAGGCTTCTCTGCATTCCTCAAATGACTAAGCAATCTCCTATCAGCTGGGCTGGACACTGAACCTCTTTCCTAGCCTGCCTGTTATACCATTGGTCCAGAGTCCCTGGTGTAAAGTCTTTTGTTTTAATAAACCACTTATATTTCCATATCTCTTCCTTTACCCTAGGGTACTGGCAAAAGTTATCCCAGGCATGGAGAGAAATCTGCATTGCCTTATAAAAGATTGGGACTCTGTCCTGTGGTTGCTCAAACAGTAATGATCTGACTGAACAACCTGAAACCTGCTCCCCTTCCAAATCCTGCCAATGTGCCTACACTTCCGGAATATCCCACAACAAGGCCCACCTGACTTGGGCCGCTACCCAATATTCCCTAAGATCTGGCAGAGTCCACCTCCCAAACTGTTTCCCGGCCATAAGTAGTGCTCGTTTTACCCTCGGTTTTTTATTGGCCCATATGAAATTTAAAATCTTTCTCTGGGTTACAGCAAACCACTTCCGGGTAACCATTGCTGAAGCACGTCGAAATATACATAAAAATCAGGGCAAGATGTTTATTTTTATGGCCTGTATCTGGGCATACATTGGTAATGGTAAAATAAGCCATCTTCTCACATCTTCCTCCACCTGCTTAAGGACGGGGACATAATCATCATTAAACATCTCTTTATTGTTAGTTCTTAAAACTGTTCCAAGGTATCTGAGGTATGGCATCTCCCACCTCATCGGGAATCTTAATTTGATCCCTGGAGTTGGATTAAAATGAAATCTCAATATTTCAGTTTTAGCAATATTGAGGGTGTATCCTGAAAGAGGTGAAAATTGTTCAAAGACCTTCATCACTTTTGGGAGTGATGTCTCCGGGTCACTCAGATACAATAGGATATTATCTGCATAGAATGCAATTTTACGTTCTGTCCCCCTTATTTTATTTTCTGGGCCAAGGGTTCTATATATAGGGCAAACAACAAAGGTGATAATCGGCACCTCTGCCTAATCTAATTACCTTTGACAGAGCGCTGCTTGTACGGACATATGCTTGGGGGTCAGTATACAATCGTCTAATCAATGCTACAAACTGCAAAGAGAACCAAAACCCATCAAGGACCGGATATAAATATTCCCAATCAACTTTATCAAAAGCTTTTTCCGCATTTAAGCTCATAATCAGGGTGGGAGTCGTACCATTATTAAGGTGGTCTATTATGTGCGTAGTGCGGCGCACACCATCTGCTGCTTGTCTACCCTTTACAAAACCTGTTTGTCTCTGTGCACCACCTCTGGGATGATATTTTCTAATCTTCTAGCAATGACTGCCATCAGAAACTTATAATCCATATTTAATACAGAGATGGGTCTATGTGAGGTGCACTGGGTAGGATCCTTGCCGGGCTTGGGTATCATTGATATCACAGCCCGTCTGTCTCGGGGGGGTGGGATTAACATAAGTTGAAAACAGTAGAAACAGTAGTGGTTTCCACGGCCTCCCTAAATTTTCTATAAAACTCAGCCAGTAGGCAGTCTGTGCCCGGACATTTCCCGGTTTTACTACAACCAATTACCGACTGTACTTCTATTGATATTAGTTGTATAAAAGCCTGATTCGATGCCTCCGAAATGTCTGGGAGCTGTAATGGGCTCAAAAACCTTTGTATGTGGTCACCCCCTGGTCTCTGCTGTTGAGCATATAGTGAAGCGTAGTAATCTGCAAGAGCAGAAGATATTCCCAAGAGGTCATTTGTTTTCCTATGAATGGGTCTATTATATGTTGTATATGTGCCCTTGCCCTCTTAGCTCTGAAACGGAGGGCCAACAATTTCTGTGCCCATGGGCCCTCCTACGTAATACCTCTGCTTTAGGAACTGTAAATTCTGTTCAACCTTATAACCTAGATATTAAGTTCCCTCTCAAGTCTCCTAAACTCCTGGCCCCTTTTCCTCTCTAGTCTTTTTTGTAGTCAATTCTCCAGTTCTTGTATTCTTGCTTCTAAAATCTTTTGTTTTTCCGTTTTTTTTTGTTTTATTTATTTTTTTAAGCAGCTTTAAGCTTCCCTCTCAGGATAGCCTTGACAGTATCCCATAGCATTCCCTTGCTCACTTCCTCACTGATATAATCCATCACTGCCTGTCTCAGAAGAACTGGCATTTGCTCCACAACTTCTGGGTCATCTATTAATGATAGGTTTAATCTCCAAAATGATTGTTTTTTGGGGATCTCCAGGTTTACTCGGAGGGTAAGTGGGGCATGGTCTGAAAGGCCCATCACTCCTACAGAACATTCTGCACCTGTGCAATAAACTCTCGATAAAAAAAAAAAAAAATTGTCCGATAGATTTGGTGCGGTGGGGAGTAGCAGGTATGCCCTCTCCACATGTCTCCACACATCTTGGAAACCTATCTTATTTAACAGGGCCTTAGCCTGCTTTGCATCTTAAAGGTTTTCCTGGGAATTTTTGAAAGTAGCGTCCAGTCCTGGGTCCAGTGTTACATTCCAATCAGTAATCCCTCTGCTTTTACCGCTATCAGAAATAAGACCTTTCGATGGACACCAAGGTGAGGACTTGTCCATTTAATACACCCTTTAATATCGCATCCCTCCCCATCTTGAATCTTTCCTTTAATCTCAAATGAGGTATGATTAGGTACTAATACGGCTACTCCCCTTCTCCTACCCCCCATACCAGGAACATGCAACTCCAAATCTCTCCAGTTTTTGATGTTCTGCTACCAAAAAGCGAGTCTCCTGCAAAAGAACGAAATCTGCTTTAGTCTATTTAATGTACACGAGCACTTTTTTCCTTTTAATGGGGTTTGTCAGGCCATTGACATTGTACGTCACCACTTGTATAGCCATGGCTGTAGTTTAAAGTCCTCATCTTGGTGTCAGAGCACCCCGGTATTGTCATATCTCTATGACATCCCAGCCCCTCCCTCAGGTTCCTGAGAGCCACTAATAACTGTAGTAAACAGTAAACCATGCAACTTGCAAACTTTAACTATAGAAATGTATGTAGCTATATTACAGGTCCCTCCATGGTAGGGGAACCCAGTTGCAAGTTTCCTTTCTCCCTGTGCGAACCGTACAAAATGCTCACCCCAGGAGCTGTAGTGTATTACTTGCCCCTCACAATGGGGGTCACTACAGAGGCTACAATGGCTGCTCCAAAGGTGAACGTTTACAGCAAAATTAAGCCCATGTTCTAAATTAAAACCGTGCCACTTTAAATTATGAAAACACATACAAATATCCCCCCCCCCCACCAAATTTGGGCCGTATGTTAATTCTTGGCCATGTGCATTTCCACTTCAGTGTTCGGAGTTTTAAGGTCCACTTACAGCATGTCCCTTTGACGCTGCACATATTGTCTCAAACTAAACAGACAGTTTCAATTAAATAATAATTATGCTTCCAGGTAGCTAAACTGATTGAGCCACCGCGAGGATTCTCAGTATTGTCTCTTTAAATATATCAGATTGCATTGCCTACGATGACTAGTTTTGTACCACGCAGAGTCTCTCTCTTTAACACACATATTCAGAACTTCACTTAATTGCTCTCTATAAACGATGTGAGCCAGCAACAAACAAAAGGGAGAGAAATTAGGAGCAGTCCGGGCCTTCTCCTTATGGTGGCAACTCCCTCACCAGTCTTCACCTAACATCGTTAGATGCTCCTCCAACCTAACGTTATGTTTTAGGTGTGCAAATCTTACCCTCCAAAAGTCTCTGCCAGTTAATTTTTCATGAGGGGACTTCTCGCTGCATTGCACTGTTGCACTGAGCTGCTACGTGTTGCAACTGCTCACGAATCTCCTCCAGGCAGTCCGTCGTGCCCCACACTTAGTGTTCTTCTTGAAGCCCTCCAGGAACAGACTCTTTGCAGCTTGATTCCTTTCTCTTGCAGCGTATGTAAAGGTCAGTCTCCGCTCCAGTGGGATCCCTCTCTCCTTTAATGCTTCTTCTGTCTCTAGTGGCGTTGCGTACAACTTCACTCTATCTTCCCAAAATATGCGCATACAGGCCGGGTAAGGTGTTTGAAATTTTATTTGTTTGCTCTTTAACGCCCGCATTATTGGCCTGTATTGCAGCCTTATATGCTGAATTTCTTGGGTGCAATCTTGATCAAGATACAGCTGTACCCCATTGTAGGTCAATTCCCCCTGCCTCCAGGCTTGCTGCAGGACTTCCTCCTCAGCTGCGTAGCTGGCAACTTTCATAATTATTTGGCAAGGACTTGCATTGGGGTCCTGTGGTTTTGGGAGTGAGCGATGGGCCCTCTCCATTTTCATGTCTAATGTGGCTGGGATATATAGTATTTCTCTAATTAAGTCCTGTAGGTAGAGTGCCATATTACTCGTCTGTCCCCTCAGGCAGTCCAGAGAGCCTCAGATTATCTTGCCTGGAGCAGGCCTGCAGGTCAGTACATTTACTCTGCAGTGCCTCCGTAATGTCCAATAATGAAGTTAAAGCTGCTCCCATGCTTGCAGTGCATTTTTCCACCTGGTCGACTCGAGCCTCTGTCTGTTGTAGGCGGAAGTCAAACTCTGTAAACTTATCTTGTATTTTTTTTAAACTCTGCCCAGTTTTCTTGTCGCACAGTTTGATTTCAGTAAGTATGTCTATTTTAGATCCCTGTAGTGTCTCTTCATCTTGATTATTTAGGTTGCCTTGCGCAGATGAGCTAGTTGGGGATCGGCTGCAGCTTCCCTCATGTGGCAACAGTCTGTATCAGGAGACACTGATTATTGTTTGGACCTTTTCCACTCCAAATTTGGCACCTTTGCTGTTTCCTTTATCTTTTGCTGGCATTTTTGCAGTTTTGCCTGTCCCAAAGTGTGATTTATGGAATCTGATGGACCTGGGGGGGAGCTCAGTCTCTAAGCTGCTAGCTGATCCGTGACCGAAACCAGAAGTCTTCCCTTTTTCCTTAATGTGTCTGAAAGATTGTCCCCACCACCCTGACCCCTCCGCAATATGCATCTGTGTGTCTCACTTTGTCTCCCGACTGTCTTCTTTGCTTCCATAGTTTTTATTTGGTACTCTCCCCATTCCTTCTCTCCTGATCTTCCTTGTACCTAATGAAAGCCTTTTTCTTGGACTTCACTGCTTCTCTGACCGTTTCTGAGAACCAAACTTGTCTCTTGTACCCGTTCCATTTTGTAACAATTCTTATACACAACTTTGCTGCCTTGAGAATGATCCCTCTTGACTGACCCCACATCTTTCCTCTACACAGAATCTGAAGGCAGATAAAGACTGCTTAGCCCACCCAGTCTGCTTATTTTTCCCTACCTACAGTTTTTTTTCTCCTTCCCCCTTCCTTTCCACTATGATTCCTTGTCCCTATCCCATGCATTCTTGAACACCACCACTGTTTTGGCCCCCACTTCCTCCGCTGAAGACTAGTCCAGGAATCCACCACTCTTTCTGTGAAATACTTCCATACATCTCTCCTGAATCTGCCCCCCTCCAGCTTCACAGTATATCCCCTTGTTCTTGAGCACCTTTTCTTCTGAAAAATAATTTCCTCTTGTAGCTTATTTCCCACCATGAGTTATTTAAAGGTCTCCATCATACCCCACCCCCCTTTCTAGGGTGTACATATTGAGATCTCAGTCTCTCTTTGTAGGAATTTTGATCCAGACCCTGCACCATTTTAGGAGCCCTCCTCTCGACTGCCACCACCATGTCCTTCCTGAGATCTGGTCTCCAGAACTGGACACTGTACTCTAGGTGGGGTCTTACCAGCAATCTATACAGAGACAACACCAACTCCCTCTTTCTGCTGGTGATACCAATCTCTCTGCACCCCAGCATCCCACAAGCCCTCCAAACTGCCTTGTCGCACTGCCTGACCACCTTTAGGCCATCTAATAAGATCACCCCCAGGTTTTTTTCCAGCTTGATAGATGTCAATACCACTCCGTCCCAGGTTTCTGTGTCCCAACTGAATTATTTTGTGCTTTTTTACACTGAAATCCAGCCGCCCTACCCTTGACCACTCCACTGGTTCTCTCATATCTCTGCTCATCCTTTCAACCCCGGAGAGACCACCCTATTGCAGATTTTAGTGTCATCCATAAAGAGGCAGACCTTCCTTCCAGTTCCTCTGCAATGTCCCTTATAAAGCAATTAAAACGAACCAGTCCCAAGTAACATCTCCAAACCTCTGCTGCTGTCCAACCTTGGGCAATTTTACTCGGGCCAGCTTCCTTATCTTGCGGAAGTTTGCTCTTCTGAAACCTGGGATTTCACTCTTTAATAGGGGCATTCTGGACCCTAGTGGCTCCCCTACCCTCATTCCACCCACCATCTCTAAGTTGGTGAGCACCAAATCAAGAATGGCCAATTGTCTTGTGGGTTCCTTAACCAGCCACACCAACAGGCAGTCACTGCAATGTATCTAACAGTGCCGGACTTCTACTGTACAAGGCTACTGGGATGTCCCAGTTGATATCAGCCAGGGTCAGCTCACCCATCACCACCACCACATCCCCCTTCTTCACTCCCCTTGCCACCTCTTCCCTGAGCTCACTATCTTGTTCCTCCTTGTCCGGGAGGTCTACAGATCACCCCATCTGTATTTTTCTGCTAAGGGCGTTGTGAGGTGAATCCACGGTGACAGTTTCCCCGTTGCTTCCCTTAACATTTCTGTCCTCCACAGCCTGCCCTGACATGTACGGCTATACCCCATCCCCACTCCTATCCTTCAAACCTGTCTAAATTTTGTGTAACCTGGGACTGACAGGTCCCAGTCATTATTCTCTGTGGCCCTAGTTTCTATGATGGCTATAAGGTCCGCTTCGTTGTCTGTCACCGATGCCTGAAGCTCACTAATTTTATTACCCAGACTCCTGGCATTAAGACAGACCCCCTTACAACTAGCTCTGGAAATTCTTTTGCCATTTGTTATTCTACACCTGCATTCCTTCTCACTCTCATTACCATCTTATTTCTCCTACTGCTTTCACACCTTGAGGTCTTCCCTCCTTTTGCCTCTTCCACAACTCCTTCTTGAAAACAATGAATGAAAATGAAAATTGCTCGTTTACATACAGGGTTCCAGATAAGGGGAGTACTGACCTATTTTACTCACCTCATTTTAGGAAATCTCATTCTAATTTTTTTTTTTTTTTTTAAATGAGTACAATACTCACCCACCATTTGTAAATACTCCACACTCCAAAGCACAGATCTTCATAACATAACTGATGATTCAAAAGGAGCATTTCCCCAGATTTACAGCACCAGTACACATCCCAATTTTGTTTTACTCGCTATATTTTAAAAACTGGTGAGTATATTATTCCTACTTCCCAATATTATCTGGAGCATTGTTGGCATCTGATCAATTCTCATCTTGGGGAAACAAAAAAAAACTACATTGTTTCAAAGAGCACCTTTCCCAGTCCTTTTGACTTTCATGCATAAATTACCCCTTCCTGCACTGATTCTGGAATTGTATTTCATTACTGTCCTCTGCAGTTAGTTTTTGCATTCTGAGCTGCTAAAAACTGCAGGGTGTACCAGAGTTTCTGTAGCAAGCCTGGTGGTTCTGTGAACCCAGGGCTGTACTGCTTACATTACTATATAATGGCAGAGGAGAGAGACACACTGCAGTACACTGAAGTTGCAGCAGTTTTGCCAGGGGAAACTACAAGTACTAGGTGTACATACTGTGGTCCCTCTTCACTAAGACACCCTGTTAGCCATGCATTATGCCAAAATCCATATGCCTTGTCAGTTTTTTTTTTTGTAAAACAGACTTCTACCTCTGTAACAAAGCATGAGGAGTGAGAGAAGATTGAGCTGCTGTTGGCAGAGACAGATGTCAGTTTATGCATTGGTGTGGTTATGTCTATACCTTGATCATTTGAAAGCAGTAATGCCTCCTTACTCATACCATACTGGTACCTTCCATGTCTTTCTGTAGTAAAACGCCTGGCAGTCACTCCAATCTAAAATCCCTTACTGCTCCTCCTTCCCGCACCTCCGACATCAGCATGGCACCGCGGAACACTGAAGACTAATTCTGGTACCATATAATACCACTGGTCCACGTGTGAGCGGAATCCTGGTTTCACTTTTCAAACAAGAATTTCTCTGGAAATGGCTCAGTTTTTAAAACCACCTCTACAGAGCATACAGCACATCTAAACACACTGTTTGCATTACATGGTACCAAAATTATTCTCTGGCATTTCACGGTGCCATGCTGATGTTGAGGAGGTGAGGGACGGAGCAGCAGTAAGGGATTTTCAGTTGGGGTGACTGCCAGGCACTTTATTATAGAAAGACAAGAAAGGCACCATTATGACATGGGTAAGGACACATAACTGCTTTCAAATGATCAAGGTATAGACACTAATCACACCGATGCATAAGGAGCTGAAAACTGAAGAAGCATGAACTGCAGAGGTGTCCTGGTGTTTGTATGAGGCTAAACTAAACGGGAGTATTTTTTCCAGCCCAAGTTTGCTTAGTTCATATAGCTTGTACTGGAAGAGGGATATGCATTTGGGTGCTTAAAAAGTGCTGTTTGGATAAGGGCTGCAGTTTGTGTGTTTAAATCGCTGTTAGTTTAGGGCTGTATTCTGGAGTTCAGTTCTGTGCCAGTTGAAAGACAGGAAACTGCAGAGCTAGACTTAGGGAAGGGGCAGGAGATCCAGAGCCATCTTAAACTGATTCAGTTTGGAGCTATAAACTGAAGAAGCATGGGCGATTGTGAAGATCTAAGTACGTGTTGTGCCTACTAGCTGAATTACAGTAAAGCTGCTCCAAGTCTAATCTCCATGTTCCAGTCAGCCAAACTGGCAAAAGAGAATGAGGAAAATTTGGCCCCACATGAAGCTGTATTTATGCCCGGGGGGCGCGGCAGAGAGCCCCCACAGAAAGAATATCATCACAGAACATGTTACTTTTTCTGTTTGCTGGCACTGTAAGTGAAATCGTTTATCCATTTTTAAATAATCATAGATATTTTTTCCGAGGCGCCCCCCAAAAACACCTCGGTGCACAGATAAAATTGTGTTTATGCTTGGGGAGAGACACGAACAGAACATGTTGCTTTTTCTATTTGCTTTCACTCACACTGAAAATGTGTTTACGGACCTTACAACACTGTACGATCTATTGATTTTCCAGGTTACACAGATACACAGAAATGTGATGGCAGAGAAAGGCCCCATGGCCCATACAGTCTGCCCAACACCCTACCTCCCCCTTCTGTTATGCTTCCACCCTCTTTTCCCAACCCCTTAAATCTATCCCAAGCCTTTTGAACCCCTCCACCATTTCAGCTAGAACTACCTCCTCCGGCAGCTTGTTCCAGACCTCCACCACCCTCTCCATGAAAAACTGCCCCCTGACATTACCTCTGTATTCCCCACCTTCCAGTTTGAGGCCATGTCCCTTCGTGTTTGCACTCCTTCAATTTGAACAAGCTATTACCCTCCACCTTATTTATTCCCTTCAGATACTTAAAGGTCACAATAAAAATAAAAGGTTCAGGTATGTTTCGGCGTTACCACATCACAATGCTGGCACTGTAAAACATCAATAGAAAAAGCGCAGCAACCACGGTGCCTTAGATCTTCACAATTGCTGAAGCATGAACTACAGGGATGCGTTTGCTCCTGCCTGAGGAAAGGGGCCGAGGTGTGCAGCTGGGTAAGAGGCTGATCGACTTGCACGGGAGCAGCAGTGGGCCCTAATCCCTCCTTCCCCCCAGCTTGTCCACACTTATTGGGGCAGTGCAACAATGGGACTGGTTGAAAGCACTACCAGGTGCATCCACAAACGTGCCCCAACAGAGGGAATTGTTCTTTGTAATTCTACAGAGTGATATTTAGCTCAGACTAAAGAGGTAAATCGTTAAACACATATGTGTTTTGTACTTGGGTGTAGCACCTCAAGCTGTATTTTGCTGGGAAACAAGTGGATGGTATGGTATCACAGTTAGTAGTGTTTTATGCTTCTCTGCTAGTAGAGTTGGTATTGTATTTTTTAAGTAGGGACCGTCCTGGTTAGAAACTTATAGACAGATCTGTATTTTGTAGTTAGTACTGGTATCATGGCTAGGATAGTGGGCTGTAATGGATGTGGGGCTGCAGTTTGAATTAACATACTGTGGAGGTTAGGAGGGTGTCCAATCTGGATCTGGTTGAGGAGGCTGGAGGAGCAAGTGCTGTGGCTTGGTAGAGAGCTGGAGAGGATGAGGGAAGGGGAAGGGCCTGGAGGCAGGAGGGTCACATCCAAGAAATAACATGAGGACACTGCGGGGGAGGAACAGTGGCTCAAGGGAAGTGATGGGGAGGGAGTGCAGGAGTGGAACCAACAAGGGGCCTAGCATTAGTGGGAAGGCTAGAGCTGGGGGGGAGCGCAGAAGCACAGCCAGGCAGGATGGGCAGGAAGAAAAAATTACTCACCTTAGTAATGTTGTTTCTTCTAATGGAGTCTTGCTATATTATAACCATTGCAGTGAGTCCCCATCTTCGAACTGCTCCGGAGGTGAAATAGTTAACTTTCCATGCAGGCATGGAACTCTGAACACGAGCTCGGTTGGAAACTGTCTGTTCTTCAAACAGAAACTGTCAGATCTTTTCGAGCTAAAACTCACTAAGGCTCTGTGTGGAAGCTGTAAACCTACACTAGCCAACTGGCTACTAACATAAGCGCACATTTTTGGTCCCAAAGCAAAGACTCAAGTCAGGAGACCCAAAAAAAAAAACACAACACCAATTCACCCCAAAAAAGGGAGGGGTGAAAAACAACAAGGTGGGCATCAAATAAGTGCCAACACTGTACTACCCACCCACGTCCCAAAAACAGAGGTTCTGAGAGGGGCAGGCAGGAAGGGAGGTCATAATATAGCAAGACTCCATTAGAAGAAACATTACTAAGGTGAGTAATTTTTTCTTTAAACAACATGAAGTCTTGCTATATTATGACAACTGCAGACTACACAGCAGTACCTCCATGGAGGAGGGACAGAACCTACTTAGGGAATAGGCTCTGAAGCACAGCTGTGCCAAACCGAGCATCACTCCTAGCCTGGATGTCCAGGGAGTAATGCTTGGTAAAATTGTGAACTATTTTCCAGGTAGCTGCTTGACATATCTCTGGAATAGGGATGTCCCTGGCAGCAGCCAGGGAAGCAGCTGTACCTCTGGTAGAGTGAGCCCTCAAGCCTGAGGGAGGAATCTTACCCAGTTTTTCATAACAAAATTGGATACAAGAGACAATCCATCTGGCAATGGATTGTTTAGTGGCAGGTTTCCCTTTACCGACCTCACCATAAGTGAGGAAAAGTTGGAGGGAGTCAAACCTGTGACCCTTGGTACGGTCAACGTAGTAGCTAAGGGCTCTCTTCACATCTAGACTGTGTAACCTCCTCTCGCCAGAGGAGGAATGGTCAGTGAAGTACACTGGAAGAGATATAGATTGGTTAAGGTGGAAATCTGAAACCACCTTAGGCAAAAACTGTGTTAGTCCCGAGTACCACCTTGTCTCTATGAAACGAGATAAAATCAGGCTCCACTGACAAAGCTTGTAATTCACTTGTCACTTCTGCCAGACGCACGTCTACCAGAAACACAGTCTTCCAAGTCAAGTACTTAAGCTCTGCTGAAGACAAGGGCTCAAAAGGGGGTTGCATGAGCTGAGCAATACAAACATTAAGATCCCAGGCAGGGGCAGGGTCCTCGAATGGGGGTTGGTGAAGCAAACCCTTAAAAACGTGGGAAAATACAGGATGAGCTGAAAGAGGAGAGGGTTTACCGCAATAAATAAAAGCAGACAGCTGCCAAATGCACCTTTAGTGTAGCTGGTCTCAGCCCTAAAGTGTTTAAATGGACCACATAGTCCAGGACTGTGGGTAAATCAGCCGAATCTGGGGAAATATGCTTCCCAGAGCACTATATGGAAAACCTTTTCCATTTAGAATTGTACGTAGCCCTGGTGGAAGGCTTCCTAGAAGCCCTTAAAATATCCATTACACCTTGGGAGGTGCGTAAATTAGCAAACTAACTCTTCAAGAGCCAGGCCTTGAGATTGAGAGAGTTGAGGTTCGGGTACCAAATCGTTCCCTGAGCACAGGTTAACAGATTGTGATTCCTGGGAAGACATAGGGGAAGATGGACTGCTAAGGACAGTAGGAGTGGATACCAGGGCTGTCTGGCCCAATCAGAATCACTTTGCAGGGTTGAGATCTGATTTTGACTAACACTTTGAACAGGAGAGGGAAGGGGGGGAAAGGCATAAAGAAACTTCCTTCCAGTTGAAATTCAAGCGTCAGAGGACTGAGCCCAACACTGGGGCCTGCAGCAAAAAGGGAAGTTGGTGATTGTCTGGGGCTGCAAAAGATCTATCTGCGGGGTGCCCCATCTGGCAAATATTACCCCCAGAACCAGGGGGTCCAGTGACCATTCGTGATGGTCCTGGGAAATCCTGCTGAGAGCATCTGCCAGGACATTGTCCTTGCCTGGGAGGAGAACTGCCGTAAGGGAGGTGTTCAGGGTGTAAGCCAGAGACCACAACTTCATTGCTTCGGTGCACAAGGCCGTAGACAGAATGCCTCCTTGCTTGTTGATGTACCACATTGTAGTGGTGTTGTCTGTTCTGACCTGTACCACTTTGTTCTGAACAGATCTGGAAAAAGCTTGAAGTGCTAGAAAAACTGCTCTGAGCTCCAACAGATTGATGTGGAGCAGAGATTCCTGAGGGGACCACAGTCCCTGGGTAGTGAGTTCGCCCATGTGAGCTCCCCACCCTAAGAGAGCTGCAGCTGTAGTAAGGATTAAAGAGTGAGACTGAGTGACAAAGGGAACCCCTTGTCTCAGGTTGCTCTGATCCTGCCACCACTGTAGGGCTTGGATCAGGGTTCGAGTTACTGGGATCAACTTGGTTAGAGGGTCCTTTCTTTGAGACCAAAGGCTCTCAAATGGAACTGGATGTCCCTCATTTGAAATCTGGCTCCTTGCACCACTGCTGTAGAAGCAGCCATGTGTCCCAGAAGCTGCAGAAAATGCCTTGCTGGACGAGAGACCAGAGGGTGAATGAGGAGGCCAGAGACACCAGGGTCCTTGCCCTGTCCAAGGGAAGGAAAGCTCTGGCTTCCTCTGTGTTCAGTTCTGCGCCTATGAAGGTGAGGAGCTGGACAGGCTCTAGAACTGACTTTGGAAGATTTAGAGTGAAACCTAGGGAGGTAAGCAGTTGCTGAGTTATCTGAAGATGTAACTTGACTTTGTCTGGGGACTGGTCTACTATGAGCCAGTTGTCCAGGTAAGGAAAGATGGCAATTTTTTGCCTCCTTAGGTAGGCAACTGCTACTGCCAGGCATTTTGTGAATACCCTTGGAGCAGACGTGAGGCCAAAGGGCATTGTTCTGAACTGGTAATGGCCTGAGGGCAGCTTGAACCTGAGGTACTTTCGATGGGAGCTTCTGATGAGAATATGGAAGTAGGCATCCTTGAGGTCCAAGGACGCTAGCCAGTCCCCTGGCCTTAGAGAGGGTAAAATAATTCCCAGAGTCACCATTTTGAATTTTGGTTTTAAAAGGTGCTTGTTTAGGTATCTGAGATCCAGGATGGGCCGCCATTCTCCTGTCTTTTTTGGGGTAAGGAAGTACCTGGAGTACAAACCCTTGCCCTGATGTAGGGGTGGAACCCTTTCCACGGCTCTGAGAGCCAGGAGGGAAGAGACTTCTGCCTCTAGGGCAAGTGCCTCTGAAGGATTTGCAGGTGGAAAGGATCTGGTTCTCATCTTTGGAAACTTTTTGAAGCTGAGAACCAATCCCTGGCTTACCACTTCCAGGACCCACTTGTCTGATGTTAGAGACTGCCAGTCCTGGACAAAGTAAGCCAGCCTGCCCCCTACGAGTAGAGGAGAATCGGCCCTGGCAACCCCATCAGGGTGCCTGCTTGGCAGGGGCTTTGGGCTGAGGGGTGGAAGCAGGCTTGCCTGTACCCCATCTGCCTCTCCCTCTAAAGAACCCCCTTTGGGCAAAAGCAGAAGAGGAGGCCTGGGCTTGGTAAAAAGGCCTATGAAAAGGCCTGCCCCTGCCCCTAGAAAATTGCCCTTGAGGAGTGGCCTGCCTTTCCTTGGCCTGCGCACTCCTATAAATGGTCCTATAATCATCCATTTTCTTCATGTAATTCTCTGTCTGCTCCCCAAACAGAGAATTGCCCACAACAGGAAAATCCATGGCCTTAGACTGGCATCATTTCTACATAATCAGGCTCCTCTTGCTCACCCACAGCTTCCTCAACAGGGAGCTGGGGAGTTTCAGCAACTTTTTTATAGAACATAAAATGAGAAGGGGACTCGGAGAGCCTGGGAGGAGAAACCCCTGTCGGTCTGTCTGGAGAGATGTCCGGTTCAATGGGCACATCCAGACCTTCAAATCCACATTCACTCTCCTCATAATCCTCTTCCCCCTCCTCCGGTTCATAAAAATCCTCAAAATCATAATCTTGAACTGGTGGAACCGGCCCAACCGAGCACTTCCCTGATGGTGTCGGTTCGGTCGGAAACGGGGAAAGTGACTGGACAATTTGAATTGCTTTAGCTATTTCCTCAGCGGTTGGAGAGGAAACTTTTGGCTCCACACCAGCTGACCTCCTAGTCCTTTTTGTTGGAACCGGCTCCTCAGAGCTGGCTCTTCGTTTGCCCGAGGAAGTATCGCCCTGGTCAGAGGGCACTCCCTCCGGTTCGGTTGGGACCGAACCGGGCTGGCCATCCGGGTCAGTGGACTTTTTGGTCTCCCTTTCCCTAAGCCTGCCAACTCTCTTCTGTATGGAGGCAGCAGGAAAATTTTTACAAATCTGGCAGTCTGCATTGAGGTGGTCAAACCCCAGACAATAAACACAAGTGGTGTGTGGGTCAGCCTTAGCAAAGACTTCCCCACAGACACCACAGTGTTGAAACCCAGTGGGCCTGGTTTTTCTTTTGGGTTTCTCAGACATAGTGCCAGCCTAACCAAACTTGCCCGTTTATGGCAATCCGTCAAGCAAGACTCCCTTATCGGTTCTCAACCGTGTCACGGGTCGTGGAAAAAAACCGTAATAAAATCAGTTTTTTTTTTTTAGAACCGATAAGAACCGGGAACCGCACTCTAAATTGAGGACTAGTAAGTTTTTAAGACAACCTGATCGGTTCAAACCGAACTGATAACCGCTTACAAGTTCCACACAAAAAAAAGAAATGTAAAGCCTATCTATTACTTACAATACCACAGACAGAGCTTGAACCGACCGGTTGCGGTTTAATTTCAGCCAAAAAAACGATAAAATAATACTTTAACCGACAAAATGAACCGAGCAGAAGGAGAAATCTCCGGAGCGACTGTTCAGTGAGGCGGAGTAAAGAATCTGACAGTTTCTATTTGAAGAACAACAGAGAGTTTCCAACCGAGCTCGTGCTCAGAGTTCCATGCCTGCATGGAAAGTTAACTATTTCACCTCCAGAGCAGTTCAAAGATGGGGACTCAATGCAATGGTCATAATACAGCAAGACTTCATGTTGTTTGAAATAGGTTTGTTGAGGTGGTGACACTGGTGGAGGAGGGAGGGACGGAGTGATCTCTAGGGAAGAGCAGAAGAGTGAGGAAGAGGAAAATCCACAAGGGGCAGGAATCAGTCAGAGGAGGGCGACAGGGGTGAAGGGGAGAGGAACACTGCTGGTGGAGTGGAGTGGACCAAGGTGGAAGGGAGGGAGGGAGCATTGAAGGGGGCAGGGGACAGGATGGGGGAGAAGTGACAGAGAGCAGTAGGGAAGAAGGGTGGAGTTAGTGAGCTGGCATGCTCTAAGACTGGATACCCTGGGAACGGGGTGGGGGCAGGGACAAGGAATGAGGAAGGGGGTGTACTAGTGCTTGGTGATTCCATACTTAAAGGGATCAGATGGGCGGCGGGAGAGGGCTATACCTGGGCCAACGGCAGACAGGGCGGGCAGGCAGTTCTTACGTACACAAGGAGGGGCAGGAAGAAACCACATGTAGTGGTGCATGTAGGCACTAATGACCTGCCGGGGGAGATGGTGGAAGTATGAGGAAGAGGTTTGAGGAATTAGGAGGGCAATGTGAGGAAGTGGGGGAAATCGGTGGCCTTTTCAGAGGTGCTCCCGGTACCCCCTCCCCGTGAGTATGGGAAGGAAAGGGAGGATTGGGTTGTTCAACAAATGGCTGGGGCAATAGTGTCGGTCTAAAGGGTATGGTGTAGTGGGGATTGGGGCAGTACTTGGGGAAAGTGGTATTAAAGCAGAGGTTTGAGGGGTACATAGCATCAAGGACAGATTTAAACTAGGTGGGGGTGGGTGGGTGGACAGCTAGTAAGCAGGGATCACAGAGGGTGGAGCCAAGCATGCCTACCCCCCAAGCTATCAGAGAGGTATTTGAGGTGGGGACACAAGGACAGATTAGGAAGAGGGGAAACCAGGGTGTGGTGGGGGGAGGGAAGAAAGACACAGGTTTGAGGGTGGTCTCATTGAATGCGAGAAGCTTAGGTAACAAATCTGCCGAACTACAAGCTCTCTTGGCTGTGGGGAGGGTGGACATTGCGGCCATCACAGAGATATGGGCCATCCGGAACCAGGACTGGGATATGATGATCCCAGGGTACAGGATATTTAGAAAGGACAGGACATGGGGGGAAGGGAGGGGCCTGGTGATCTACATGTCGGAGGGGATAAGGTGTATGAGAGAGGAGGAGTGGAAGGCAGGACAGGGGCCTTATGGATGCAGTTTCAAGACTCTAAAAGAAAGACACTGAGGGTGGGGGTAGTATACAGGCCACCAGCTCAGGGCAATGACCTGGATAGGGAGTTGGCTGAGCAGATTAGAAGAGTTTGTAGGTAGGGGGACACCGCAGTGGTGAGGGACTTCAACCTCCCTCGGGGTGGACTGGAACATCCCAACTACTACGTGTGCAAAGCAGCAGAGATTACTAGATGCATTTCATGACTGCTTCCTGGTGCAACTGGTCCGAGAGCAGACTAGGGAGGGTAGTACTTTAGACCTGGTATTAAATGGGGAAGCTGCAAGGGATCTGAGAGTTGAGGACTCCCTGGCTGGAAGCAACCATCATACGGTGCGGTTCACTCTCAATATGGGAAGGGTAACAGGAAGAACAGGTACAAGGTTGATTGATTTTAAGGGAGTGGACTTTAAAAGGATGAGGGAAATTTTGGTTGAGTATCTGGTGGTAATTCAGACAGGCACGAGTGCCAGCCAAAAATGGAATATTATTAAGAAAGGGCTGGCAGAGGCTACTGAGACCTGCACCAGGACACGGAGCAAGAAGGGGAGAGCAAAGAAGCTGAGCTGCCTGACTCTGGAGGTAATGGTAGGGGTGAGGGCCAAGAGAAAAGCATTCCAGAGGCTTAAGAAATCGGGAGGGCAAGGGGACAAAGACGAGTACATGAAGAATTCCAGGGAGGTTACCAGGCTAGTCAGAGTAGCCAAGGCTTCCAGAGAGCTGAGACTGGCACAGGGAATCAAGGATGGGGAAAAGGACTTCTTCAGATACACTGGTGAGGGGAAAAGAAGAAACAAAAACCAGATTGTGAGGATTAAGAAAGATGGGGGGTGGGTGGAGAAGGGAGGACCAGGAAGAGGCACTGAGTGAGTACTTCTGCTCTGTGTTCACCGAAGGAAAGAGGGAGCAGGAACCCCATGGGAAGGGTGGAGTTGGCGGGGCGGGCGACTAATATCAGAATTACCCTTTTATTTGCAAAATGTAACTGTACCCCATGGTATAATACAGACTGAATAATGGACGAGTGTGAGTTATGATAAAATTTCATCGGGAGGGGTTGATGATGCAAATGAAGCTTGAGAGGTTTATGCAAACTCACCAAGAGCCTAAGATTAAGTTTTTCCTGTGTGTGTGTGCGCGTGTGTGTGCGTGCGAGCGATGGGGCCAGATAACATAAGTAGTTAAGCGGTCTGGGATGAAAACTACTGTTACAGGTCAGTAACCTGTGTTTCTAGGGACGTGGCTATGTTGTTCTATTCACACTATATGGCAGACTCCTAGCAGTTTTCCAAGAGGAGGGAGGCAAGTCGCACACCCCCTCTAATTAGGGAAGAGATTGGAGAACTGAGGCCCCAAAACCAGCATCCCGTCATGACTCTAGGTCAATGTGGTAAGGGAAATAAAGGTGTGTGCTGACTTCCAGGTAGCAGCTCCGCAGACTTCATGGATAGGGATGTCCCTAGAAGCAGCCACTGTCGCAGCGGTAAGACGGGTGGAATGAGCCCTTAGCCCTCCAGGAGGCTCCATACTCGTCAACCTATAGCAGAGATCAATTCAGGATGTGATCCACCTGCCAATCGTCCGCTTTGCTGAAGGCATGCCAGAAGCGGCCTCAGTGTAGGTGACAAACAGCTGGAGAACCTCCCCCGAAATCCAGCTGTGTGCTCTTAGTAGTAAGCAAGCACTTGCCTCGGGTCCAGAGTAGGGAGAATGTATTCAGCCTCCGAGATGCGATTCAGGAAGAACACCAGAAGAGTCATCATCTGGTTCAGGCGACACTCCAACACAACCTTCGGGAGGAACTTCAGGTTGGGGCGCAGGACAACCTTGACCCTGTGGAAGACCAGGTAAGGAGACTCCACCGAGAGCACCTGGAGCTTGCTGATCCTTCTGGCTGATGTGATAGCCACCAAGAAGGTGGTTTTCCACGACAGACGAGACATCTCACACTTGTGCATCAGTTCGAATGGCATGCCCATGAGCTTTGCCAAAACCAGCAACAAGTCCCACGGTGGTGGTGGTCCACGCACTGGAGGGGAAATGTGGTCATGGCCTTTGAAAAAGTGCCAGGCCACCTCCTCCTGTACCACCGGCTGCTGACTACTTCTGGTGCTGTATTCACGCAAGTGAAGGGGGGGTAGATACCCCAGGCAAGGGGGTTGGGTGGCAGGGGCACAACGACAACAGATGTAGGGATTACAGAGAGCAGGGTACTAGATGGGTTGAGGGCATTAAGGGTGGACAAAGCACCTGGACCTGATGGCATTCACCCTAGGGTACTAAGGGAGTTGGCAGAGGTCCTGGCAGGGCCACTGGGCGACCTGTTCAACATCTCCCTGGACACGGGATGTGTACCACATAACTGGAGAATGCCCATATGGTGCCCATCCACAAAAGTAGCCCAAAGGATGAACCAGGAAACTATAGACCAGTGAGCCTCACATCAACTGTGGGAAAGCTCATTTAGACCATACTAAATGAGAGGCTAGTGAGGTTCTTAGAGGAAAAACAGTCTCCAGGATGGTCAACAAGCACGGGTTTATAGCAGGCAGATTCTGCCAGTCCAACGTGTAGAGTACTATGACTAGGTGACTGGACAAGGGCCATACAGTGAATGTCCTGTATTTGGACTTCAGCAAGTCCTTTGATTCAGTGCAGAGTTGGGGTGGGGGCGGACACTGGAATATATGGGGGGACCACAAATGGTGAAATGGATCACAAACTTACTAAAGAGAAGGCAGCAAAAGGAGGTGGTGCGGGGGGGGCGGGGGACCTCATTACAGAGTGGTGATGAGTGGGGTACCACAGGGATCGCCACTGGGACTGGTGCCATTTGGGATTTTTATTGCAGATATCTCACATGGGATCCAGGGCAAGATTGGCCTGTTCACAGACGATACCAAGATGGGAGCTGCGGTTGAAGATGCGGAGGGGTGGAAGGGGTTGCAAGAGAACCTGACTAAGCTGCTGGAGTGGGCGGAAAAATGGCAGCTGGGGGTTCGACCTCACAAAGTGCAAGGTTATGCACTTCAGAATTCAGGAACCACGGGAGGGATGATCACTTACATGGCATGGGGTACAGTTGGGAAGCTCCACAGAGAAGGACCTAGGAGTGATCTTTACGGGGAGCATGAACAACTCTGCTCTGTGCAGGAAAGTGGCAGCAAAAACCAACCAAATGCTGGGGTGTATTGCAAGAGGGATCTCCTCCAGAAGGAGGGAGGTTATCCTGCCCGTGTATAGGTCACTGGTCAGGCCCCACCTGGAGTACTGCGTGCAGTACTGGCGCCCACTCCTGCAGAAGAACATCAGATTGTTGCAGGGGTGCAGCGAAGAACCACAAAGATGATCCAGGGATTGGAGAGCAAGCCCTACGAGGACAGGCTGGGAGAGCTGAATATATACTCACTGGAGGAGAGGAGTGATGGGGGGACATGATCAAGACCTTTAAGTATCTGAAAGGGGTTAACAAGACCAACACAGAAGGGATTTTTCAGATGAGAAGGGGAAGGGGTACGAGAGGGCATGGACTGAGATTGGAGGGGGAAAAAGATTCAGGAGGGAGATGAGATTTTTTTCACAGAAAGAGTGGTGGACAAATGGAACACCTTACCAGACGAGATAGTGTCCTGTAAGACAGTGGGCAGTTTCAAGAGGGGTTGGGACAGGGTAAGAGGAAGGGATACTGGGAAGGGGGGGCAGCTGCATGAAGAGGGGCTAGTTGCACGCTATTGACTCGACATACCATGAGGCCTGTTTCTGCTGGCAATTTTGTATGTTTGTATGTTCTTATATAACTGTACTTCAAGAGGGTTCCTGAAGTAGGTCATAACTTATAGGACAGAGTCCCAATCAGTTATAAATCAGTCAAGGACTAAAGCCTGGGAGGCAGAGAAAGGTCCACAGATAAATAGACCTCCATACCAAAAACAATCCCTGTGCCTGGACGTAATGACTAGGCCAAAAGGCTCAGAAAAATAGAAACAGACCTGTACATGACTATCTCACAAACCCCACCAACTTGTACATATGGTACTAAGAGTGGGGAAAAACACACTCATCTCTCCAGGAGAATACCTGAAACTTCCCCCTGAAAGGGCTGAGTGTTAACATCACAGACACTGATCATCAGCATGTGGACAAAAACCATGTGGACACAGCCACGCCCTACAATAGTGCCTAAAGGCAAAAAAGGATCAATGCTGCAGAGAAACTGAATAAGCGACACAAAAATGACCACCACTGATAAAAAATGCTCAGCAAAGGTTGGCATTTGAGTGGTCTGACCCAAATGAAAATTCAAACCAAAACAAAGAATGTAGTGGCCTCTTGTAAACTGTGGAGGGGACTCGTGGGTGGAAAATCCGGCCCTTCAAAACAGAGCAATGACACAAACCCCTTCCCCCACAGGATCAGGCAGTGATTTGGGGGCTCCTCACTAGCCAGAGACTGGAAGATGAGTGACATCTCTCTTGAAGGCCCTGAGACACAATCAGGGAGGCGAGGCTGGAGCCCTCGGACGCTGTAGTCAGTTGTTTGGCCCCATGTCTGGCTGAAGCCTGCCTCGTCCGATGATGAAAAGACCGCCTGAAGCGAGAGCCGATGATATATGGGGCGGACCAAGCGCAAGGCTGTTCCTCTGTTCTGGAGCCCTGTAAGGAAGTCCCTAGAGCCTCAACCAAACAATACCAACTCCCCTGAAAGGAGCATCTAGTACGGCAGACTGGACACTCTGTGCCAATCCAAAAGTCCAGATCCACAAATGCCTGTGAAGACAGACAGCAGTGGCTGTAGATTGAGCTACAGAGTTATAGGTGGCCCAGAGGGCATGACGACAGGAGAGCCAAACCGAATTCACAGCCCTAGCTATCTTGGCCTTAAGCCCGAAATCTTATGACCTCAAGCCTGGATTCTAACAGGCCCAAAGTGGCTTTCTGGAAGGAGACCATATGTGCCATATAATTAAGGGATCTGAGGGCTCAAGTGGACGAAGAATAAATCTTGCACCCAAGGAATTCCAACTGCCCAGATTCTTTATCCTGAGGCGAGGACAGGCCATGTGGACACATCTCAGTCCTGATCATCCTTCAAGATGAAAACATCAGCTGCTGGATGAGAAGTCAAATAGGGAACCCCCTTCTGGGGAGCGGTACTCTCTAGCAGCCTATTTGGGGACAGAAAAAGGGTGCCTCCAAATAGAGGATGCAAGGTCTTTATGAGGAACCATCCAGGGCAGATATATATAAAGATTCCGCCATACCTAGATGCTCTGTCAGCCTTAGTCTTACGGTCCTGTTCCTCAGTGGCCCACTCATAAGCTGCCTGGATCGTTTTTAGGAACTCCGAAAAAGAGGGATCCTCAGAAGGAGACCTAGGGGTCTCCTTCCTCTGTGGCTCATCCCAGGTGGTATGAGAACCAGAACTCACGGATGATGGAGAATCAGACTCAGTGTCCAACAAAAGAGCTTTTTTCGGGTGACTGAGCCCTAGGCAGGGGGATGTTCCTCACATGGATGTGGATAATGGGATTCAACACACGACCTGGGTCAAAGAGACAGCCAAGTTAGGAATGATGCTGAGGCAGTCCCTTGCAGTCTACTTTCCAGATCAAAGGCCAGTTGAGCCTTGGCCTCTTGCCACCAGGACTGGAAAACTGCGAGCAATTCAACCCAAGAGTGAGATGAAGGTGGTGAACGCTGACAAGGCTGGAAATCAGACGGTCTGGAAAGGATGCATCAGATATACTGGTGCCCGGAAAGGTAGTGGGCACCTGGAAGCTGGGTAACCCAAAAAAAGATGCCCCGATGTTGGGTGGCTGGGAAAGTGAGATGATGCCGGACACCCTGATGCCAAACATCCCTGTGTCGAACACACCAGGCAACCCTTATGGGAACAGCTTGGAGACAGGCAATGAGGGGCTGGTGAGGGGTCTTTTTTTTGTAAATCTTTTTATTAAGTTTTCAACATATATACACTTAGGTCACCATTAATTAGACATTTATGTAATCTTCAGATATTGTAGATAGTACAGTCAGAAAATACTAGTGTTATAACATTCATTCCGGGTTTTCTCCTGCGTAGTTCTATGTCTGGGTTACAGTTACATTCTTAATACATTGTGATTAAATAACCAGTCGCTTCACCCTACTCAGGGCCTAGACCACCAGGGCATCTCTTCTGTACGGGTGTTGCCGCCCCAAGGGGGACCGGGAAGGCCAGGCAGGGCACATTCGTCCTGACAATTTGCCCCCATCCAGAGGCCACTACTAGTTGTCCCTCTCTGATACTCTAGGGTACGAAAGTGGGGTCCTTCAGCATATAGTATGTCTGCCACCGTGTCCACCTATCCCTAAACTTCTCCCCCTGTTCATTCAGGTTGTGCGTGATTTTTTCCATATTATAGATCTGCAGTGTAATGTCCCACCAATCTTGGACTGTGGGGACTTTTGTAGTTAACCACTGCCTAGTAATCGTCTTCTTTGCCGCTGTTATTAGTAAAACCAACAAGTATCTGGTAGTAGGCCCTCTAACGCTCTGGGAGATCTAGATATAAAAACATTTCCAGGGTTAGCGGAGTTGTGTGTCAAACAGTTCCTGCAGCTGGGACTCAAGCTGTGCCAGGAAACCTCGTGGGACTGGGCATGCCCACAAGACATGCGTCAATGTGGCTATGTTTCCCCACATTGTCTCCAGCATTCGCTGTATAGCTAGACAAGTAATGCCTTGTGACCACAGGGGCGAAAGTACCGAACTAAAACTTTCCAGGCATATTCTCGCCATTGGTGTGAGCTGGTAGTCCGCTAGACAATATGCATGCTTGCTCCCAGTCCTCCAGGGAGAGTTGGTGTCCTGTTTCCTGCGACCACACGGAGCGAATGCCCTCAGTGCGGGCACCTCCTTGTGTGTTAAGTGCCTGATAGTAACGTGAGATCAGGTGTTCCTGGCCTCTTTTGGCATTTAACTGCATCTGGCAATGGATCAGTTGTGGGTATCCCTCAGGGTCCCACAGCGTTCGAGGCAAGCTCTCTATATAGTGTCGCAGCTGAAGGTAATAAAAATCCCCATGTGGGAGGTGAAATTTTCTCTGAATCTCTGCATATGTCCAGGTATTCCCCTGGGTCATTATCTGCACCAAGTAACTTAACCCTTGTTTTTCCCCAGCGAGAGAAGCCACTATCCAGGTTGTTGGGGGTAAAGTCTGTTAAACTTGTTATCGGGCAAATAAGTGCCTGAAAGGGCGCTAGCTGCTGTGTCTTTTTTATTATGGCCCAGTTCTTAAACTACGCTTCAAGCCAGGGGTCAGGGGTCCCTGTACTTCCTCCCCCTTGATCCTGCTGGTATAGGATCCCGAGATACGCCCGGTCGCAGAGTAGAGTTCTTTCTATATCAAGCCAATGTGGTGCATGTATTCCACTCTGCCTGGTCATTATGTGTGCGAGAGTGGCTGCTTGTTGGTATAGTCTCAGGTCTGGAAGAGCCAAGCCTCCTTCCTGTCGCGGAAGAGAAAGTATTTCCATCCGAATTCGGGGTCTCCGGGAGGCCCATACGAAGTTTCGTATGAAACGGTTTATACCCTTAAATGTTTTTAATGGTACATTGAGGAATATTCTGAAATAAATACAGAGCCTCGGAAGAACTGTCATTCTAATCAGGTCTACCCTCCTAGAGAGGCAAGGGCAAGGTGGTCCAGGCTTGTAGTTCTAGTTTTAACTGGGAAATAAATGGCACATAGTTGTATTTATAGTAATTGTGGGGTCTTTGGGATATATATACCGAGGTATTTCTAGTTTTGCAGGTCCCACCTACCGGAATAATATCTCGAGTATCCTGTGTGGGAAGCGTGGTTAAAGGTAAGATCTCCGTCTTGGCGAAATTGAGTTTATATCGGACACTGCACCATATCGTCCAGTAGCTGTCTCACAGCTGGGATAGTTGGGTCTCAAGTTATAAAAGTATATCTTCCGATACAGAGCCACTCGGTGTTCTGTGTCTCCTATCCTAATCCCCTGGAAGCTGCGCGATTCCCTGATATGTTGTGCCAGTGGTTCGATGACTATAGCGAATAGCAAGGGTGACAATGGGCATCCCTGTCGGGTGCCCCTCTCAAGCTGAAAATACTCGGAATGGTGTCCATTCACCTTAACGCATGCCTTGGGGGTGGAGTATATATTTTGAAGGATTTGAACAAACGGGGGGGAAATCCGAATTTGCTTAGTGTGTGATATAGGTAGGGCCAAGAGACCCTATCAAAGGCCTTCTCTGCGTCCAGACTGATTAGGGCCACCGGGCCCCCGTTTCTGCATCCGCTCGCACTACATACAGAGAACGTTTAATACTGTCTGAGGTGGTCCGTGATTTGACAAACCCCGTCTGGTCTTTTTGTATTATTAGTGGCAGCATGCTATCAAGACGGTGTGCCAAAATGTTCATAAAAAGTTTATAGTCTTGGTTAAGCACTGATATCGGTCTGTAGGAGGCGCAATCTTGTGCATTTTTGCCTGGCTTGGGTATCACCGAGATTGTGGCATATGACCACGACTGGGAAGGGGGTTCTCCCCTCAAAACCGAGTTAAAGACCCGGAGGAGCAAGGGGTCAACCTGGCCTCTTCACCGCTTTAGGTAGAACTCGGGCCATACCCGCTCTGGGCCCGCCTTCAAAGATTTGGCCTTGGTGATTGCCTGAGCGACTTCCAAAGTTGTAATAGGTTTCATCAGATCCTCCCTGTGTGCCTCGGAAAGAGAGGGAAGGGTGACCGAGTTCAAGTGCTCCAGCATATGCTCGGCCGGGACCGTGGTCTCTGGGGTGTAGAGGGCTTTATAGAACTTTGCAAATGCGTCCACTATGTCCTGCACATGGAACAACCGCTGACCTCCACTGGGGTGTCTAATGGATGCAATAGTGGCCCCTTTCCTCTGCCTACGAACTTGGTATGCGAGTAACCGTGTGGCCCTCGGCCCCACTTCGTAAAATCTTTGTCTCAGAAAAGTTAGGGCTATTTCGGTTTGTTGCTGAACCAGCTGGTCCAAATCCCGTCTAGTTTGTTTTAGTTGGGGAAGGACCGACTCGTCACCCTGCTGGTGCGCCATCTGGAGGAAGTGAAGCGTTTCCTCCAGTCTACACCGACATTCTTGTCGCTGCCTCCTCAATTCTGCAGTGTACTTAATGATGTTGGTGAGGGGTCTTAAGGGAGGGGGGAAAAAAATGCCCCATCATGAGATCTGCTGGGTCAGCTGATGCTGTAAAAAGGTCTGGCACTGGTAAACCTGGTGGAGGACCAGGTGTCAAAACCCCGAGCATCTGGGGAAAAGGAGAACCAGATGGGGGATTAGCTGACGTCTGGAGACCTGCCGGTCCAGAGGGAGGGACCTCAAATGTCTGGGGATTAGAAGGTACAGACTGAGGAACCCTAAAGTTTGCTGTATGCAGAGTATTCTGCAATCCCAACGGAAGACCCCTAAAAGGGTATTCCGAAAGAACAGTAGGCAGATTTGTCATACCAGGCTCTGGTGTGGGAACAGTAACTACCACATCTACAGACTCTGCTTCCTCCTCCGTCCCCAGAGAAACATGGGGAAACCACCTCGGGAAGAAGGGAGGAAGCATCCTGAGAGGGAGAACCTTCAGGGGGACAACGGTCATGGAAGCGGCAGCAGGCGTTTCGACGTCGGATACCCTGATCTCAGACGGGAGCACCACTGCCAGGTGGCCAGACAAGCTGACGAGCGACTAACCGACTGGGGCAAAGGAAAGGGCCCCGTCCGTATGGACTTCTGGTAAGCCGATGTCCAGCTTAGCAGTTAGACACCGGTGAAACTGATGTCCAGCTTGCCAGTACAAACTCTGCGGGCGTCAGCAGAGCAGACATCAGATATACTGGCAGCTGCTGTGAAGGCGTCAGCAGGACCAATGTCCGACTTATTGGCGATAACCAGGCGGGCGTCGATGGAGCGGACGTCAACTGTACTGGTATGAACCGGGCGGGCATCAGCAAAACTGACATCTGACTTACGGTACTAGCCGTGTGGATGCCGGAAGAACCGGCGTCTGACTTCTGGGCCGTAGCCGGGTAGGTACCAGTCAAACCAGCGTCTGACATACCAGCAGGAGCCAAGTGGGCACCGACAGGACCGACATCAGACTTAGCAGTAGCCGTGCAGAGGCTAGTAGAGCCAGACTTACCAGCAGTGACCGGGAGGACCCCAGCAAAGCTGGAGTCAGACTTACCAGTCGGGGTCGTGCACTCGCCAGCAGAGCAGGGGAGCGACTTACCAGCCTTGCTGCTCGGCTTAGACCCTGTTTGAAGAGGCCTAAGGGAAGCAAGCACTCTGGTGTCGCCAGAGGGACCAACCTGAACTGTCACCAGTTCGGGGGGAAAACCTGATTCGCCGCAATGGGAGGAGGTCTGCTTCCGGATCCAACGGAAGTCCCCTCGCCATCCACAGTTCCCAAGGGTGGCCAGAGATGGGAAGGGGACAGATTCAGGTCCTGGTGCTTGTCTTTTTTTTCTCTTTTTGTGCTCCACAGTGGGAGAGGAAGAGGAATCATGCAGCCAGCACAACTCTTTCTCCATGTCTGCCATTTTGATCTTCAACAGATGAGCATCCAGAGCCTGCTGCCATCGTTTCCGCGTGGCTGGGTTAAAATCCTTACAGGCCACGCAGCCCTCAGTGTTATGTTCGGGGCCTAGACAGAGCAGACAGAGTAAGACATGTACAAGAGGGCATGATATGAGGCTGGTGGGAAGAAGGTTCAAAAGCAACCTCAGGAAGTACTTCTTTACAGACAGAGTGACAGACCCATGGAACAACCTGCCCCAGGAGGTGGTAGCATCACAGACAATCAGAAAATTCAGACTCGCATGGAACAGATATAGTGGACAAGTTAGGATGAAAGCTGCATAGACAGGGGGTAGTTTCTTGGGCAGACTAAATGGATGGCATGGTCCCCATTTGCCGACATTTTCTTATGTTCTTATGACCATCCTTGTGCGGGGTTTGCGTGCCACAGGAGTCGCACTTCTGAGGAGCGGACATCGGAGAAGGCATGCTAAGAAAAAAATAAAACTTTTCTAATGAACAAAAAAAAAAGCGTTCAACAGTATCCAGGGTTCACCACGAGGTACAATGTGCACTGGTAGTCGACGAAAAAGAACTGGAGGGTAGGTGTGGGGACCTCGCCTTGGAGGGTAGGTGTGGGGACCACCCACTATATTAGCACACGCTGATGTCTTAACGACATCAGGTGGGTGGTCCCACACCAGATAGTGTTAGCTAGAGTTTTCTGTGCGGTCCTGATGACAGGGACCGCAGTCCTATAAGTCATGACCTACTGCAGGAACCCTCCCGAAGTAAGATTCTCCAATAGCCAGTGCCATCTGAGGTAGCTGTTTGGCCACAGAACGGCCCTAGGTCTTGGACCTGCTTGACCGAAGTCTGGAGGTCTGCAGGAAGATGAGGAATTACCTCATCCAAGGAGCCCAAAAGGGTATGGAAGAAGTGTGCCATCAGGACGGCCAAGCTCATCTAGCGGGGGCTGAGCGAGGAGACAACCTAGACCTTTTTAGCAGAGTGGTCCAATTTCTTGGACTCCTTATCTGGCAGCCGATCAACATCCCTGGTATTGCCACATCACCAAAAAACACTGAGTCTGTCATCAACCCCTCGGCCGATGGCTGCTCCGTGAACCCTGAGAGGGTACTGGTGGGCACAGCATATTTGTGGGCCATCTGGGCTGAGAGCGCAGGGCAGGAGGCAGGGCACTGCCAAAGCTCCTGGGCAGGTCAGACAATGGCCTCAGCCACTGGGAAAGCCTCCGGAGAGTCTCCTCTGTCCGGAATTTCTGTGAGGGGATAGTGAGCCTGCTTCTGGACGGCCTCTAGTTTCATCCCCATGGACTCTTAAGATAAGGCAGAGGATGCCCATGAAGGAAGTGGGCCCTTCCTCCATTGAGAGATCCCACACCAACACCAAGTCAACCAGATGGGAGTGCAGGGAGGAATCCTCTGACTCCGAGGACTCAGCATAAAGCAGCTGAGCACCAGAGTCACCCTCAACCCGCCGGTCAGGTGTGAGAGTGACCAACAGCCAATGGGGAAGCCCCTTAGCCAGCCAAGACTCCTTAGAGCACTGGTCTGCGGCTACTTGGACGTCAGCTTCATCACAAAAATCGGTGGAGAGACCAGCTTCAACCAAATTGAAATGGTCTGGATCGACTCCGCTGGAAGAGCACTGTCGAACAGCCCCGCCGGGAGGTGTCTGTGCCAGCCTGTTGGGCAACAGCCAAGTGATGGCCAGTGTGGGAGGCGGTGTCCGCTTCAGACTGGCCAGCACCAATTTTTGCCACATGAGATCTTCATCGTGTCAATGCAACTTGCACCGAAGCCTCTTCTTGCCCAAGGAGGACGAAGACAACAAATAGTGGCGGCGACACTTCCGATGGTGTCGGGAGAAGGGACCAATGTCGGCAGGATCTGCTTCTTGCCCAAGGAGGACGAAGACTAATAGTGGCGGCACCACTGGCCATGGCATCTACAGCAGAACACCAGACCTCGGCAGGATCTGCTTGGCCCAGAGGAGGAGGAGGAGGAGGAGGAGGAAGACCTAGACTTCAACTTCAGCCACCAGGGATGCTGATGGGGTATCTTGAAGGGAGACCAGGGAGAGCCGCGGCTCTTCCTGGTCTAGGTCAGTGACCAGAGGGTCCAGCTCTGCAGGCCGAGTCACCCCTTCAGTGGTCATTGGCAGGACCAGAGTCCTAAACAGAGTGGTTGGCCTCTTCTGACGACAACCGGTCGACAGGTTAGAGAAAAATCTCAGCCGAATCATGAGCCGGCATCACGACCAACTGGCCCCACGGGGTCTCTGTGAAGCCAGCAGCCAATACCACAGTTTTGACTGTGGTCAAAACCTGCGATTCCTGAGACCAAGAACATTCCCGGTCCCAAGAACGTCTATGGCGAGTCTTCTCTCTCACTCTTTCTTGGACTCCTCCTTGTGAGAGCAGGAGCTGTGCGAACCTGAAGTGCCCTGTCCCTTGCTAAGGAAGAAACTGGCACAGCTCCTTGAAGGAGCCCGAATAAGTGGAGCCCAATCTGAGCATAACAAAGGCAGAAGCCAAAGAGAGCTGCGAGGCAGCCTGAGTTGCCTCCTCCTCCAAAGTCACAAGTTGCTCCAACTGCCTTATATATATATATATATATATATATATATATATATATATATATATATATATATATATATAAAAATCACACATGCCCCCACAATGCAAAGCATCATGGGCTGCATATGCAAATCACCACAGAATGTTATGCTGGTTCAACTTTAAGCAGAATTGTATGGTGCTGAAAGGCCTCACACAGTTTGCAAAGGGTGCCAACAGATGACATAGACATGTGTTTCGTCTCTACCAGGACTCACTCAGTATGCCTCGCCTGTTTGACACCCCAGTGTGAATGAATTAGTTGTTTTAGAGTAGTGTGTTTTGCTATGCTGTGGTGAACTCATTAAAATCAAAATTTGAGTTTAAAGAAGTCTTCTGTGCGCTAGTACGAGGAAGAGTTACCCCAAAGGGCATTTAGCTGGGAAGCCAAGTTTCAAGAAAATACAAAATCACACATGCCCACACAATGCAAAGCATCATGGGCTGCATGTGCAAATCACCACAGAATGTTATGCTGGTTCAACTTTAAGCAGAATTGTATGGTGCTGAAAGGCCTCACACAGTTTGCAAAGGGTGCCAACAGATGACATAGACATGTGTTTCGTTCTACCAGGACTCATCAGTATGCCTCGTCTGTTTGACACCCCAGTGGAATGAACCAGCTACCCTAAGGCAGTGTGTTGTATTTTCTTGAAACTTGGCTTCCCAGCCAAATGCCCTTTGGGGTAACCCTTGCCTCAATGTTTGCGCACAGAGGTTCTTTGTCTTTTAAATAGTCTTTTATTTTAATGGGTTCACCACAACATAACCAAAACACACTGCCTTAGGGTCAACTATGGAGAGAGACGTACTGCAATTAGATATCCTATCTGTTTTGAACTGTAAAGGAACCACTTGAAGTCTGTTTGGCACTCAACCAAGAGGTTTCATTGGAAGCGGAAGAGGAGAGGTCGCCGCTACAGGACTGGAGCGCCAGTCTGCCAAAACCTCTGCAGTAGGCCTGAAGGAGCTGTCCCAGTAAGAAGACTGAACTGTCCCTTTGATGGCCACCTTGAAGGTGTGTGGGAGCTCGTTGTGTAAGAATGGCGGTTGGCCCGTCTCCCATCACTCTGGTCAAGCTGAGGAACAGTCCCAAGGCCTATGTGAGGCGGCCCCCTTTGGTTTCATCTTTCTGGGGCAAGGACTCGCCTGTCTAATGGGACACCTTGTATTCATCATTATCTGATCTTCCCTCCACGAAGAGTTGCCTCCTCTTCGGACTGCTGCTGGTGAGAACTGTGCTTCCTCTCGAAAGTTGGTCTGATAAGGGGAAACCTTGGTGAGAGCATTCTTTTCCCTGGTTTAGACTCATGTACTTTGTGGGGGTGAGTGCCTATTATTTTTGTTATGCAGGGGAAGCTGCTCTAGTAAGAGGAGTGTTGCCTCTTAATTGCACTCTTCGAGGAATTCCTTATAATGTCTAAGACTTTCTATCTTCGCTTTTGGATTAGCAATATTTATATCGTAACTGTGGTGGTGTGAGTACCTCTATCCTTGAACTGAAAGCAAATTGCTAGCCTGAAAAAAGGCTTTTGGACTGGGTAGCTGCTGTTACATGACTGACATTTGCATCCTGCAGAATTAACTGCTCCAGCTTGTTTCAAAGCTAAAATTGTTTTTGCGGCACAGTTGTTTCTCTGTGGTCTCCTTTTTGTTCATTTTATATTAATGACACAGTGACTTGGAGAGGGGGGTGGATTCTGTGGGGGGGCTGTGTTTGGGTTTGTAAGGGGCGTTTGAGTGGGGCTGTGTGTATGGCCAATTAACTCTGTATAGTAAGTGAGTATGAATGGTGTGATTGGGCTAGTGTATTAGCATTTTGTGTTATTTGTGTGTTTGCTGTTTGTGACTGCTAATACGAGTTTTTTCCTTGTCACTGCACTCTTGCATTAAACATCTAGTGCTCTTTTGGGACTGGCCTGCCAGGCAGGAGATGTGCTGGTGCTGCGGCCTTCCTCGTATCGCCTATGCTGCCTCTCAGCTCCACGACCTTCGCCCCTTTACCGATATCCCAGTTCCTGATTCTGCACCACTACAGGGAGGTCAGTATTACTAGGAGGCATGTAGTTCATAGAGTGCAGAGGGCAGCTGAGGAAGGGGTGGTGAGCAGCACTGAGATTGTCCGGTGCAGGAGATGCCCTGGGTGTAACTGGAGCCTAGGGAGAGGCCAGACATGTTTGGTCTCCATACTCAGGATTCCCACTGGACCGAGTGGGCAGGCAGCTAGAGAACTGGCTGCATCCTCTTACCCTCTTGAGGCAGTGCTTTGCAATGCCTGGTCAATGAGGAAGACCACCACGATTTCTGCGGACTTGATTTCTTCTGTTGACCTGGCTTGCATCATGGAGATCTGTCTGGGTGATGAGGGCCCAGTTTTTGAGGCAGCCATCTCCGCTGGATATACTGTGGCACACCGTCCAAGGAAGTATTGCAGGAGTGGGGGAGTGGCCTTCGTTTTGCGAACCAGTTTAGATTCCTCGGTGCACCGAGCTGGTGGCATCCTATCTTTTGCGTGCATTACCGTGCATGAGAATACAGGTGCAGGATTCTCCTCGTTTACCGCCCCCGGGTTTTTTTTTTGGGGGGGGGGGGATTCCTGCAGGAGGTAGTGGACTTAGTCATTTAACAGGTGTTGGGAGTCCCCCAGGTGTTTGATCCTACAGGATTTTAATGCATGGGTCGGCGATGAAGAATCCTTGCGTTTTGGTTACGACCTCCTCCAGTTGATGCAATCACTGGGCCTGTCACAAGTGGTTGCTGCTGCTACCCACCAGCATGGCAACACATTCGATAGTACAGTTACGCAAGAACTTACCGTAACAGTAGATCTTCGAGAGAGGCTCTTGCAGGAGGTAATTACATATAGGACTGACGCCGGTCAGCGGCAGGACCCCACGGAAAAATTTCTAGCTAGCAGTCCCTGGCGAGGGACCGCCCCCACATCAGGTGATCGGCATCATAAGACGTCTGTATAAAGGAGCGGTCCCGGACACCCGTCTTCCAGTTCTTTCCCGCCACAGGCCAGGAAGGCCCGGACGAAAGAGAAGCTGATGATTGCATTCCTGGAAAAGGAGCTGAAAAAGCCTAGGAGGATGGAGGGCGGGAAGGTATTACCTACTGCAAGAGCCTCTCTCTCTCTCGAAGATCTACTGTTACGGTATGTTCTTACGTAACTGTACTATCTTACTTGGAGAAGGCTCTTGCAGTAGTAGGTAATTACATATAGGACTGAATCCCAAGCAGTCTGGAACAAAGAAAAGGCACTGGGAGGAGGGAACTACCCCAGAAAATAGCACTAGTCGAGCAAGCCTCAAGACAGGAGGCCTTGCAAAACGGCCAGCCCAAAGCCTGCTCTACGGTGAGAGGCAATATCCAAACTGTGGTGTTTCGTAAAGGTATGGACGGAAGTCCAGGTGGCGGCAGCGCACATGTCTGCCGCAGACACATTCTTGAAACAAGCTGCAGAGGCAGCTACTCCTCTTGTGGAGTGGCCTCTGACTTTACCTGGAAGGGTCTTGTGGTACTTGTCATAACAGAAAGTGATGCAATGAGCCAACCACTTAGACAGGCATTGCTTGGAAACAGCATTGCCTTCCCTTTTGTGAGCAAAAGAGACGAACAACTGATCAGTCTTTCTGAGATCCTTCATCCTGTTGGTGTAGTATCTCAGAATCCGGTGAACATCCATAGTATGGAGTAAATATTCCCCTTGGTTAGAGTACTGCGTAAAAAAGGAAGTTAGCTCTATGGACTGATTTAAGGTAGACTCTGCTACTACTTTAGGTAGAAACTTAGGATTTGTGCAAAGAGCAACTCGTTCTTTGTGAAAATCAAATAGGGATTTTACATCAGGGGCTGAAGTTTTGAGATTCTTCGAGCCAAGTAATGCCACCAAGAAGAGCGCCTTTCCACGAAAGAACTTCAAATCTGCAGAAGCAGCAGGTTCAAGGTAGGAAGAGTAAGTTTCTCGAGGACAAAATTCAAGTCCCGGGGCAATGACGGATGGGGGCCTCGGATGGAGGACCCCTCTGAGAAAGGTCTTAAGAGACCTTCAGTTGAGCGAAAGCTGCATCTGCGAAGGGAACATGGTAGGCTGAGATAGCTGCCATGTGAACCTTCAAGGAGGAATGGCTGAAACACAGGTTGAACAGATGCCGTAAGTACTCCAGCAGAAAAGCCACTGAACAGGAGAAAGGTTCCACGTTCTTGGAGGCTGCCCAAATAGAGAATCTCTTCCACTTCATGGCATAAGTGGACCTGGTGGAGGGCTTTCTAGCCTCCACTAAAATCTCAACCACTTTTGGAGACGCACCAAAACGGGATTGGGCTAGGTCTGCAGGAGCCATGCATGTAGTCAAAGGGATTTGAGGCCTGGATGGACCACGGTCCCCTGATCCTGGGTCAGCAAACCTAGAGATAAAGGAAGAGGAAGAGGAGGATCCTCTGAATATTGTGTAGAAGAGAGAACCAGATTTGCCTGGGCCAGAAAGGAGCGATCAGAATCATTCTCACTCCTTCTGTGGTAAGTTTCTGCAAGACTCATGGGATAAGAGGAATTGGGGGGGGAAAGCATAGATGAATCTGTCCTTCCAGTCTAGAGACAGAGCGTCGCTCCAAAAGCGCCTCGCTTTGAAATGAGCGAGCAAAAGGTGGGAAGTTTTGTGTTTTGGGGGGAGGCGAACAGGTCTACTCATGGAGTCCCCAAAGCTGAAAGATACTGCCTAGTACCCCGGTCCAGTTCCCACTGGGTGGAGCCAGAGCAGAACAGCGGCTTAGCTTGTCTGCCAGAGTGTTGTCGACTCCTGAACATGAATCGCCATTAGGTGAAGGTCGTAAGTGTTGCCCAATCCCAAACCCTCTTGTCTCCTGCATAGAGGGTAGGACCGAGTTCCTCCTTATTTGTTGATGTACCACACATACACATGTCTGTCTGGACGGCTAGGTGGCTGGGAAGGATGTATTGGTGAAGGGCTTGGAGAGCGATAGCACAGCCCGGCTCGAGCACACTGATGTGGAGAGCTTGTTCCAGCCTGGACCAGGAACCCGAAGTCCATGAGGACTCAGATGGGGCTCCCAACCTTCACCTGATGCATCTGTAGTCAGAGTCTGGGAGGGGAGGATGAAAGAAAGGACCCCCGAAACAGGTTCTCTAACCATCCACCATTGCAAGTCTCGCACCATCGGCGACTTGATCAGAACTAATTGATCTAGGTCATCACAAGTTGGTCCCACTGAGAGATCCTCATGTGGAGTCGAGCTCGGGACCACGGAATAGTGGTGGCTGTCATGAGCCCCAGAAGACGGAGGAGACCACTCGCCGAGATCCCTCCTGCATTCTGACAGCAGGGAAATCTGGGTTTGAAGAGATGCGGCCCTGTCCGGAGGCAGGAAGGCCTTGCTCACGGTCCTATCAAGGATAGCCCCGATGAACTGTAGCCTCTGGGAAGGGTCCAGATGAGACTTGGAATGGTTGATGGTAATACCCAGGCAAGTGAAAACTTGCTGGGTGAGGGAGAGAAAATGCAGGAGTTCCTCCCTGGACGAGGCCGCCAGGAGCCAGTCGTCGGATGAGGCCACCTGTACTCCCATTGCACGTAGCTGGGCCTACCACAACCAGGCATTTGGTAAATACTGGGGGCTGAGGATAGACCAAAGGGGAGCGCCTTGAATTGGTAGTGGTCCCCCGAAACGCAAAACGAAGATACTTGTGCTGGGAAAGGCGAACGGGAATGTGCAGATAGGCATCCTGCATATCCAGGGCACAAAGCCATTGACCCGGCCGAAGGAGGAGCAGAAGGCTCTGCAGAGAGAGCATCCTGAACCTTTTGTATTCTACATAAAGATTCAGGGAACTGAGATCTAGAATGGGTCTGAGATCTCCTGTCTTCTTTGGGACCAGGAAGAAATGGGAATAGTAACCCGTCCCTTGAAGATGAAGGGGGACGGGTTCTATCGCCTGCTTCATGAGAAGAGCAGAGATTTCTTCCCGGACCAAAGGAAGGTGTTCCCTTGAATAAGATTACCTCAGAGGAGGTGGCGGGGTGGTTTGTGAAGAAACTCTATTGAGTGCCCTTCCGCTATAAGCTGGAGCATCCAAGAATACGTGGTTATCCTCTCTCATCCCGGAAGGTGGAGGGAAAACCTGGGAAGTTCAGAGGCGGTGGGAGAGGAAAGGAGCCAGGTGGTGCAGGGCAGCGCCGCAGCTGAAGCACCCGCTGCTTTTTTGGGTGGAGGGTGCTTAGCTTCGGGGGCCTGACATTTAGTGGCCCGCCGTCCCTGTGGTTTCGCCTTTGGCTGGATCAGTCTGCGAAGGGGACGGCGCTGCTGTTGATGGAGACGGTACATGGAATCCACTGATTTCAGAGCCGTCCCTTCTCCTGCAAATCAGTGATGATGTCCTTCACATCACCTCCGAAAAGCACCGACCCCCGGAAAGGCACCTCCTGAATAGCGGATTGCACTTCCGGGACCAACCCTCACATGCGGAGCCAGGCATGACGCCGTAGACCCACGGCAAAAGCGGAGCTCCACCCCGCAGTGTCCACTGCATCGTATGTTGCCCGCAGAATGTGGCGACTGGCCGAACGAGCAGAACGGACGAGGTCGGCTAACTCCTGTTTGACTTGGGAGTCAGGCAAGGAGTCCAGCTTGGATTCCACCTGAGTAAGGACAGCCTTCTGGTAATCCCCCATGTGGCCGACTTAGTTCAGGGCCCGAATGAAAAAATTACTCACCTTAGTAATGTTGTTTCTTCTAATGGAGTCTTGCTATATTATAGACATTAGCAGTTTGATCCAGCTCTAGAACTGCCCCGGAGTGAAATGGTTAAAACCATTCCAAAATAGAATTTTGGCACGAGAGCAGCTCTATCTGTCTCATTTCAAACTTGAACTGTCAGATCTTCATGAGCCAAACTCACTAAGGTCTGTGTGGAAGCTGTAACCTACACTAGCCAAATGGCTACCTAAATAATAACAACCATTGATGGTCCCAGCACCCAAGACTCAAGTCAGGGGACCAGAAATACTAACACCATTCTAATAATATGAAAATGGAACATAAAGTATAATAAAACACACACACGCGTACACATACACACCCCCAAAGTCCCAAAGGGGACAAAATGCTAACAGGACATAAGTAGTGCCCACACTAAGTTGCCCGCACCCCACCAAGTAGAGATTCTGAGAGGGGCAGGTTGGGGGGGAGGTCTATAATATAGCAAGACTCCATTAGAAGAAACAACATTACTAAGGTGAGTAATTTTTTCTTCAAACAACATGAAGTCTTGCTATAGTATACACATTAGCAGAATACACAGCAGTACCTCCATGGAGGAGGGGCAGAACCTACTTAGAATAGGCTCTGAAGAACAGCTGTCAAACCGAGCATCTCTCCTGGCCTGGACATCCAGGGAGTAATGCTTGGTAAAAGTGTGTACCGCTTTTCCAAGTAGCAGCCTGGCAAATCTCTAATAAAGGGATATCTCCTGGCAGCAGCTAGAGACGAGCTGTACCCTGGTAGAATGAGCCCTCAAACCATGGGGGGCTCTGCCCACTTTCTGATAACAAATTGGATACAAGAGACAATCCACCTGGCTACTGATCTCTTAGTGGCAGGTTTGCCTTTCCCAACTTCACCATAGGTAAGGAAAAGTTGGAGGATTCAACCTGTGACCTTTGGTACGCTCTATATAATAACTAAGAGCTCTCTTAACATCCAGGCTGTGCAACCTCCTCTCACCAAGAGGAGTGATCAGTGAAAATACTGGAAGGAGATAGATTGATTAAGATGGAAATCTGAAACCACCTTAGGCAAAAACTTCCTATTAGTCCTAAGGACTACCTTATCCCTGTGGAAAGAAATAAAGTTAGTCTCCACTGACAAGGCTTGCAATTCACTTATGGCCTGGCAGAAGTGATAGCCACTAGAAAACAGTTTTCCAAGTTAGGTACTTAAGCTCTGCAGAAGACAGAGGTTCAAAGGGGTTGCATTAACTGGGCAATGCAAACATTAAGGCCTCCAAGCAGGCCGGTTCCCGAAAGGGAGGATTAGTATGGAGTAATCCTTAAAAACTTGAAAACACAGGATGAGAGGAAAGAGGGATGACTTTCTTGTTGACACAAAAGCAGACACAGCTGCCAAATGAACTCTCAGGGTAGCTGGTCTGAGACCCAAGGAATTAAGATGTACCATGTAATCTAACAAAATGGGCAATTCAGCAGATTCTGGGGAAATATTTTTCCCAGCACACCAAATGGAAAACCTTTTCCATTTAGAACTATAAGTAGCCCTAGTGGAAGGCTTTCTGGAAGCCTTTAGGATCTCAAGAACACCCTGAGAGAGGTGTAAATCAGCAAACTCTAACTCCTCAAGAGCCAGGCCTTGAGGTTGAGGGATTTGAGGTCCGGATATCAAACCCTTCCCTGGGCACAAGTCAACAGATTGTGATTCCTGGGGAGGCACAGGGGAAGATGGACTGTCAGAGACAGAAGGAGTGGGTACCAGGGCTGCCTGGCCCAATCCGGGCAATCAGAATCACCCTGCAAGGCTGAGATCTGATTTTGACTAGTACTTTGAATAGGAGAGGAAGGTGGGAAAGCATAGAGGAACTTCCCTCCCAATCCAGAAGAAGGGCATCCAGGGAACTGAGCCCAGCACTGGAGGCCTGCAACAGAACAGAGGAAGTTTGTGATTGTCTGGGGCTGCAAAAGATCTATCTGAGGATGCCCACCTGGCAAAAACTATCCCCAGCACTTGAGGATCCAGGGACCATTCGTGATGGCCCTGGAAATCCTGCTGAGGGCATCCGCTAGGACATTGTCCTTCCCTGGAAGATGAACTGCTATGAGGGAGTTCAGGGAATAGGCCAGAGACCACAACTTCATTGCCTCAGTGCACAAGGCCGAAGACCGAGTGCCCCCCTGTTTGTTGATGTACCACATTGTTGTGGTGTTGTCTGTTCTGACTTGTATCACCTTGTCGTGGACAGATGCAGAAAAAGCTTGAAGAGCTAAAAAGACAGCTCTGAGGTCCAGCAAATTGATGTGGAGCAGAGATTCCTGGGGGGACCAAACTCCCTGAGTGGAAAGGTCGCCCATGTGGGCTCCCCAACCCAGAAGGGAAGCATCTGTAGTGAGAGTCAAGTCGAGAAGGGGAAATGAAGGGACCCCGCTCTTAAATTGCTCTGATTCTGCCACCACTGGAGAGCTAGGATCAAGGTTCGAGTCACTGGGACAAACTTGAAAGGGGGTCTTCTCTGAGACCAAAAGGTTCTCAAGTGAAACTGAATGTCTCATCTGAAATCTGGCTCCCCTGCACAACAGCTGTGGATGCAGCCATGTGCCCCAGGAGCTGCAGAAAGTGTCTTGCTGGTCGAGAGACCTGCAGAGTGGAAGGAAGAGGCCAGAGCCACTAAATTCCTTACCCTTTCTGGGGAAGAAAGGCTCTGGCTAGCTTTGTGTCCAATTCTGCCCCTATAAAGGTGAGTACCTGGACTGGTTCCAGAACAGACTTTGGTAGGTTTAGCAGAAAACCCAGGAGGTGAGAAGCTGCTGGGTGACCTGCAGGTGAGATTTTACCTGTTCTGGGACTGGCCTACAATGAGCCAGTCGTCTAGATAGGGAAAACAGCAATCCTCTGCCTCCTTAAGTGGGCCACTGCTAGACACTTTGTGAATACCCTTGGAGCAGAGGTAAGCCGAAGGGCATTGCTCTGAACTGGTAATGACCTGAGGACAGTTCGAATCTGAGGTACTTTCTCGATGGGATCTTCTGATTAGGACATGGAAATAGGCATCCTTGAGGTCCAGGGAGGCTAGCCAGTCCCCTGGCCTTAGGGAAGGTAAAATCATTGCCAGAGTTACCATTTTGAACTTTGGTTTCAAAAGATGCTTGTTCAGATATCTGAGATCTAAAATGGGCCGCCACTCTCCTGTCTTTTTTGGGTAAGGAAGTATCTGGAATACAGACCCCTGCCCTGATGCAGGGGAGGAACCCTTTCTACTGCTCTGAGAGCTAACAGGGATGAGACCTCTGTTTCCAGAGCGAGGGTCTCTGAAGCACTTGCAGATAGAAAAGTCTGCTTCTCAACTTGGGAAACTTTTGAAGCTGAGAACCAGACCCTGGCTTACTACTTCCAGAACCCACTTGTCTGAGGTTAAGAAGCCCAATTCTGACTGAAGTAGCAGCCTGCCCCCACTGGTACAGGAGAGATCGGCCCTGGGCACCCCATCAGGGTGCCTGTTTCGCAGGAGCTTTAGGCTGGGGCGCTGGGGCGTGGGAGCAGGTCTGCCCACCCTCGCCTGCCCCTGCCTCTGAAGAAGCCCCTCTGAGCATAGGCAGAGGAGGCCTGAGTCTGTAGAAAGGCCTGTAAAAGGCCTACCCCTACCCTGGGGCATGCCTTTGAGGAGTGGCTTGCGCTCCTTAGCCTGGGCACTCTTGTAAGTAGTCCTATATTCATCCATCTTCTTCATGTAGTTCTCTGTCTGCTCTCCAAACAGAAAATTTCCCACCACAGGAAAATCTATAGCCTTAGTCTGGGTATCCTGTGACAAACTAGTACACCTGAGCCAGGCCAACCTACGAAAAGCTACAGATGTGGCCATGACCCTAGAGGAAACATCATTAACATCCACAGCAGCATGAAACTGAACCTTAGAGGCTTCAATGCCATCAGCAGCCACCTGTTCTAGTTCACTGGCCTGCTTGGCCAATTGCATAACAGTATCCCATCTAGATTTCTGATACCTAGCTACATAAAGCCATATAATTTGCTTGCCTGAGTCCCAGAAAGGCTGCCATATACTTTTTTTTTTGCCATGGCATCAATCTTCCTGGAATCTTTGTCAGGAGGATGTGAAGCCAAGGAATATTAGCTTTATCACAGGCAGCAGTCTGAACTACCCCAACATGACTGCATTGCTGAGAAAGGAATTCTGTATCAGGGCCTGACAATGTATACCTTCTGTCCATCTTTATATCTACAGGAGGCACAGAATTAGGAGCTTTAAAATTTTAATTGTTTGTTTCCTAAAAGACTTATGTAAAGGAATAGACAATCTCCTAGACTCTGGAATATCCATCATTTCTACAAAATCAGGCTCCTCTTGCTCATCCACAGCCTCTTCTAAAGGAAGCTGAGGGTTTCAGCAACTTTTTATAAAACATAAAATGAGATGGGGACTAGACAGCATAGGGGAGATTCTAAAGGTCTGTCTGGGGAGATGTCCGGTTCAATGGGCACACCCAGACCTTCCCAGCCACATTCATACTGTTCATAATCCTCCTCCCCTCCTCTGGTTCATAAAATTCCTCAATATCATAATCCTGAACCACAGGGACCGGACGAACCGACCTTTACCAGATAGTGGTGGTTCGGACGGACCCTTGTAGACAGTGACTGGACAATTTGTATGGCTTTTGTTATCTCTGCAGCAGTTGGAGAAGGAATTTTGGACTCCAGACCTGCTGATTTTCTTGTTTTCTTTACTGGAATTGGTTCCTCAGAACCAGCTTTTCTTTTGCCCGAGGAAGTCTGGCCCTGGTCAGAGGGCACTCCCTCTGGTTTGGTTGGCACCGAACCGGGCTGGCCATCCGGGTCAGCGGACTTTTTGGCCTCTCGTTCCCTGAGCCTGCCCAATCTTTTTCCAGGGTGGCTGCAGGGAAATTTACATACCTGGCAGTCTGACTGGAGGTGGTCAAACCCTCAGACAATAAACACATGTGGTGTGTGGTCAGCCTTGGCAAAGACTTCCCACAAACATCACAGTGTTGAAACCCAGTGGGCCCGGTTTTCCTTTTGGGTTTCTCAGACATAATGCCAGCCTAACCAAAAACTTGCCCTTTTAACGGCAGTGCCAGGCAAGACACCCTTATCGGTTCCTAACCGTGTCACGGGTATTGGAAAAAAACGTAATAAATCCGTTTTTTTTAGAACCGATAAGAACCGGGAACCGCACTCTAAAATAGTAACTTTTAGTTTTAAATGAGTTTTAAACCCACTGATCGGTTCAAAACCGAACCGATAACTTACAAGTTCCACACAGACAAAACTTTCATTTACTTACGGTTACCACAAATAGAGCTTGAACTGAACGGTTTTGCGGTTAAAATAAAACTATTCTCGGTTAAATCCAACCGAGAAAACACTTTTCAAACTGAGAAATGAACCGAGCAGAAGGAGAAATCTCCGGAGCGACTGTTCACTGAGGCGGAGTAAAGAATCTGACAGTTCAAGTTTGAAATGACACAGATAGAGCTGCTCTCGTGCCAAAATTCTATTTTGGAATGGTTTTAACCATTTCACTCCGGGGCAGTTCTAGAGCTGGATCAAACTGCTAATGTCTATAATATAGCAAGACTTCATGTTGTTTGAATCCCAGTGTGGAGGAAGCGTAAATCTTTCTTCCATACTGGTCCAGAAGGCAAGATTCCTTATCAGGAGGGGACAAGCTAAGATGCTTTGGGTGTGCCGACCGGCCATAAGCGGCGCTGATCACGACAGAGTCGGCCCGAGGGTGAGAGTCTAGGTAGTCAACATCCTCAGGAGCCTGGTATAGCCTGTTCAACTTCCTTGGAAGCGGGGCTAACGCCGACGGTTGTTTCCATATCGTGGTGACAAAGTCGGCATGAGGCTCTATCCAGGGTGGCACTAATGTAGGAGCTGTCACGGGCAGATCCAGATGTTCAGCAAGTTTCAGTCGCTCAGGATCTGGTTCCAGAGAGTGCCACTGATGAACCTCCCGGATTTTTCTAAGCAACTTCATAAAAGTGGGATCCTCCGGAGGAGACTTCGGAGGAGTCCTCGGCCGGGGCTTCAACGGAGTGCGAGGCTCGTCGTCTCTCTCAGAGCATCCTTCGGATGAGTCTGAGGAGTCCGAGAGTGAAGAGGAAGAAGAAGAGTAAGACTCCCTTACCCAACTCAGGGGAGGAACGGGTTCCTTGGGTAGTACCAGTGAACGCGTGTCCTGCCCCTCTCTGGACCCAGACGGGAGAGTCCTGGAGTCCAGAGGTGGTGAAGGAGTGTGCCGCCTCGGACGTACGGAAACCTGAGGTGGCACCGTCGTCGTAAGGTGGCTCTCGACCTCCTTGGTGAGCTGAGCCTTGGCCTCGGCCCACCAGGAGGCCAGAGTCTCCTGCAGATCCACCGGCGGCTGTGGGGGCGGTGGAGGTGGAGGGGGACAGGGCTACGGGTTATACCCGTATGGTGAGTATCCAAAACCCAGCTGCGGGAAACCCGGCGTCGGTTATTGTGGCGTCTGGTACTGCGGCGTCGGAAAGACCAGCGTTGGGTACAGCAGCGCTGGATACTGCGGTCCCGGGTACGGCAGCGCTGGATAAGACTGCAGGTACCCGGAGCGGCGGAGCTGCTGGAGCAGACGCGCGTCTGGCCGGTGGCCTCACGGCAAATCCACATTGGAGGGCCCGGGGGACGACATCCGGAAGCAGGATGTCTCCTGAATCGGTAGAACCAGCGCCTGGGCCGGGCGCAGTTGGCGTCCGGGGCCAACGCAGATCCAGTTCCAACGGAGGAGGGTCTGACGCAGGAGGAAGATCCCCGCATCATCCGGGATGGAGGAGAAAATCCCGGGGTCAGGCTGGGTGACTCTGGGTCCCCGGACGGCAGCGAGGCTGCGGGAACCGAGATGCGACAGATGGCGGGGGCAGTTGTCGGTTCCGTCGCCGCCGAGCATCAGGACGAGCCGATGTGCGGCTTGAGGGCGCAGCCGGCGGGCGCCAGAGGGCCGCCGTCTGCTTATGGGAGCCATCACCGGAGACGGGCCACGGGAAGGGCCGGGCCAGGTCCGTGGGGAAGGGGCCGCTGGCTGCCTCAAGGAAAGGGCGCCTTACCGGCCCTTCCAGAGGACGCTGGAGGAGCAGAGCACTGACTTACTGGAGTTCTGATGCCAGTAGGGCCGCAGCCCGCGGGCCGAACTGGGCGGAGGCCTCCAATGGCCCGGAGGCGCCCACAAGGCCCGAGCGCGAGGTAGCCTGGCTGGCCACCGCCGCCCCCGAAACCTTCGAGGTGGCCCTCGAGGAGCGGTCCCCCGGAGGGGACATTACCTGTGTCCCTGCAACGTCAGAGGGAGACGCGGTAGAGGAGGTCTTATCCCAGTGCCTCTCCTTGTCCTTTTTCCGATGTCCTTCGGGGGAAGTGGATGCCTGCCTCGGCGTTTTTAGCTCCTTTTCCACAGAACTCATCTTTCTTCAGAAGATGGGCTTCCAGGGATTGTTGGCGCCGTTTTCGGGTAGCCGCGTTGAAGTTGAGGCAGTGCTGGCACTTCTCGACCGGGTGATCGGGGCCTAGGCAGAAAAGGCACAGGGAATGGCCGTCCTCGTGTGGCAGCTAGGCGCTGCATGAGTCGCACTTGTTTTTGTGCTCTGAGGGTGTAGGGATGACATACACCGACGATGACCTGACGTTATAAGGAAAAATAAAGAATTTTCTGAAAACCGAGTAAAAGATAGGCTGACGAGTCAACTTTTCCACGCAGGATATACTGCACGAGCTAACGCGGAAAGAACTGGAAGGCGGCATCCGGGACCGCCTCCTTTATACCACGCCGGTCACCTGACGTGGGTGCGGTCCCTCGCCAGGGACCGCTAGCTAGAAATATTTCCGTGGGGTCCTGCCGCCGACAGTCCTATATGTAATTACCTACTGCAAGAGCCTTCTCGAAGTAAGATCTGGTATTCCAGCTTAGTCTTGAGATTAATAACCTCAAAATTGATCAGGTCATTTGGTCTGATCACTGTACTGTGGAGTTCAACTTTGGGTCCCCCCACCGAAAGTCCTTCCCCTGTGGAGATGGTCAGCTATAGCCCCTTAATTGGCGGCGACTCAGAGGGACTGTTGGCATTAGCTGACCTATCTAGGGTTAATGCATGTCCGATTGGCACTGGAGGCGCGGTGGTCACCTATAATAGGGTGGCTGCCGAAGCTCTAGATGCCATCACACCAGTTCGTATATGATCCAGATCCTCTCACTTGAGATCCCCTTGGTTTGATGGGAATCTCAAGGTGATGAAGATCAGGAGTTGAAAGTTGGAGCACTGCTGGTGGAAGACCCAGCTAGAGGCCAACAGGCTGGCCCTGCGTGCTCACTATCCTGAGTATCAGCGGCGATTTCCCATAAGAAAGCAGAATTTCTATCCAGGGAAATTGCTGTGGGGAGAAAATACAGGTTACTCACCTGTAACAGTAGTTCTAGGAATGGTATATGTTGTTCATCCACGCTGTCTGGCAGGTATCCTTGCCGCTTTAAATCTTGCCGGAAGGTCTTCAAGCTGGCTCCTCCCACCCACCCAGGTGGTAAAACTCTCGGCTCCGCCCCATGACGCCAGATCTGGCCCGCTGGAAGCTCAGGTTGTGCGTCGAAGCCGGGGAGGTCGGGTGGGTCGTGTGGATGAACAACATATACCATTCCTAGAACTCCTGCTACAGGTGAGTAACCTGTATTTCTAGGGACATGGAAATGTTGTCATCCACACTGTCTGGCAGACTCCTAGCAGTTCTCCGGGAGGAGGGAGGCAAGGTGCACACCCCCGATACTTACTTGGGAAAGAGAGACTGGAGAACCGAGGCCCCAAAACCAGCATCCCGGCATGACTCAAGGTCGATGAAAGTGTGTGCCGACTTCCAGGTAGCAGCCCTGCAGATTTCCTGGATAGGGACATCCCTGGAAGCAGCCACCGATGCAGCAGTATGGCGGGTAGAATGAGCTCTTATCCCTCTGGGAGGCTCCATGCCCGCCAACTTATAGCAGAGATCTATGCAGGAGGTGACCCACCTGCTTATCGTCCGCTTGGCTACAGGTCTGCCAGGTGCGGCTTCAGCGTAGGTGACAAACAGCTGGTGAACCTCTCCCCGAACTTCAGCCGTGCGCTCCTTATAATAAGCGAGCGCCCTTCTAGGGTCCAAAGTATGGAGCCTGTATTCGGCCTCCCAGGTGTGATTGGGGTAGAACACCGGCAGAGTCAACACCTGGTTAAGGTGAAACTGCGCACCACCTTCGAAGGAATTTCGGTGGGGCGCAGGACAACCTTGTCCCTGTGGAAGACCAGGTAAGCAGACTCAGGCGGGCGCCTGGAGCTCTCCCATACTTCTGGCTGACGTGATAGCCACCAAGAAGGTGGTCTTCCACGACAGGTGAGAGTTCACACCTGTGCATTGGTTCGAATGGACTTGCCCATGAGCTTTGCCAGTACCAGCAGTAGATCCCACGGAGGTGGAGGTTCTCGACCAGAGGGAAATGTGAAGGCCTTTGAAAAAGCGCCAGACCACCTTCTCCTGCGCCACCGACTGCTCCCCGGCCCGCGCCCAGTAAGCAGAGATGGCTGCCAGGTGCACCCTTAGGGTCGTCTAACTAAGCCCTTGCCAAGAAAGGGACCATAAATAGTCCAAGATGCTTGCCAAGGAACAGGAGGAAGGGTCCAAGCCCTTGCCCTGACACCAAATGGAAAACCTCTTCCATTTGAAGGCATAGCATTTCCTGGTCGACTCCTTACGGGACACCTCAACTACATTGAGGACCTCGTCGGAAAGACTCAAGGCCTGGAACTCTAGCCGCTCAGGAACCAGGCCATCAGGTGCAGGGCTTGAAGGTCCGGATGGAGCACCTTCCCTGATTGACAGAGCAGGTCCGGGCGAGCTGGAAGCTGCCTCGGGAGCCTGGAGCTGAGGCTGAGGAGATCTGGGTACCAGAACTGGCGGGCCAGTCTGGGGCTATCAGAATCACCTGCGCCTTGTCCCTCCTTGCTTTGAGAAGCACCTTGTATCAAGGGAAATGGGGGCGAGAAGAGGCCCGGGTCCACGGCCTCGAGAAGGCATCCCCTGCAGCGAGCCCTGCTGAGGGGGCGGCATGGAACAGCCTCAACCGCATTCTCCCTGGAGGCAAACAGGTCCACCTGAGGTGTGCCCCAATGGAAGAATAGATCTTGTACTACCTCCAGCAGGAGAGGCCACTCATGGGACGCAGCCCCTATCCGGCTTAGGGCATCGGCCAGGGTGTTGGAGGCTCCTGCCACATGAATGGCTAGAAGATCCGCCTCCAGGCTGCGTCATTAGTGACCAAATGCGGAGAGCTTCCTTGCATAGAAGCATGGTAGCGTCCCGCCCTGGCGTGTTTAGATAGTACATGGTCGTGGTATTGTCCGCCTGGACCTGACCACTTGACCCCAGAGAAACGGAGCAAAGGCGGTGAGAGCTAGGCGGACCACTCGGAGCTCCAGCAGGTTTATGTGGCATCGACCTCAAGGGGACCAGAGGCCGTGCACCCGTGTTCCCCAGATGGGCACCCCAACCCATCAGAGAGGCATCGGTCGGCAGAGAGACCGCGGCTCGGTGCGAACAAACGGGATGCCCTCCTGCAGATGAACTGGAACGGTCCACCACCGGAGAGCATTCCACATCCCCTGGGTCACAGTCACTAGCTGGTCCAATGGATCGCAGCGTTGTGACCACTGGCTGGCCAGTCCCCACTGAAGAGGGCGCATGTGCCAGCGGGCCCAATGGACCACGCTGGTGCAGGCCGCCATGAGACCCAGGAGGCACAGGAAGTCCCGGGCAGGTCGCGATTGCCCAACCAGAAATGATTGGGCAAAGGAGGAAAGAACCTCGGCCCTGTCCGCCGGGCCGTGCTCTGGCTCGAGTTCCGACTGGCCTCGTTGATGAGAAGGCCGACTTGAGAGCAAACCTGGAGAGCCAGATCTCTGGACCGCTCCACCTCCTGTCTGGCGGGGGCTGCTATCAGCCAATCGTCCAGGTAAGGGTACACCCGGACCCCTCGGTGCCGCAGGAATGCTGTCACCACTGCTATGCATTTGGTGAAGACCCTGGGAGCTGGAGACAGGCCGAAGGGCATGGCTTGGAACTTGAAAGGGATCCCTCCGCTCGAAAGCGAAGGAATCTCTGATGAGACGGACGGATAGGGACGTGAAAGAACGCGTCCTGCAGGTCCAGAGAGCAGAACCACACGCCGAGTTCCAAGGATGGTATTATCTGAGCCAGAGTGACCATCCTGAAGGTTCGAGACCTTAGGAACTTGTTTAGGTCATGTAGATCGAGAATGGGGCGCCAGCCCCCCGTCCGTTTCGGAACCAGGAAGTACCTGGACACAAACCCCGGGTCTGAGGGAGGGTCCGCCACCTCCCTGATCACCTCCTTCTGGAGGAGGAGAGCGATGTCAGCTCGGCGAGCTGACAGTGAGGCTGCGGACCCAGATGCCCCCCGAGGTGCGATGGCTCTGAAGGCCGGGGCCTGCTCGAATTCCAAGGGCAGGCCTTTTCCCACCACCTCCAACACCCACCTGTCCATGGTAATAACATACCAGGCAGAAAGGAAGTGACGGAGCCGTCCCCCCACGGGGGGAACCTGGGGTGAGGTGACGGGGTTGGGGGCAACACCCCTCAACCCGTCACTGGGCAGGCTTGGAGGAGGGACTGGCCGAGGGACCTCCTGGGCCTTTACCTCCCTGCTTCCTGTTGGAGGAAGTCCCCAGCTTGGGTGTGGGATGCCAAGCTCGAGCCTGCTGGCCCTGACGTTGCTGGGCCGGACGTGCCGCGGGCGCAGAGGGACGAAAGGACTTAGGCTGTGGTTTGCGGCCTTTGTCCTTCTGAGCGGATGAGACCGAGTCCAAGGTAGCACTGGACTTCTCGATCCTCTGAAGGTGACCTTCCACCCCAGGGCCGAAGAGGTCGGTCCCCAAGAAGGTGACATCCGCCAACTTGTGCTGGGTATCCGAAGTGAAGGTGGATATCCTCAGCCAAGCCCAACGACGCATAGCCACTGCGGTCGCTACAGACCTGGCACATGAGTCCCCGATGTCCAGAGCAGTCTGAAGCTGCTGTTTGGCCACTGCCCTGGTCCCGCACCTGCCTAACCGTGGTCTGCAGGTCCGCGGGAAGATGAGGGACAACCTCGTCCAGGGAGCCCAACAGGGCATGAGAGAAATGTGCCATGAGGATGGCCGAACTGGCCTGGCGAAGGCCGAGGGAGGACGCAGCGTAGACTTTTCGCCCGGCATAGTCCAATTTTTGACTCCTTGTCGGAGGTTTGTCCACATCCTAGCGTTCCCGGCATGCCGGAACGCTGTCGGTAACCAACCCCTCGGCCGAGGGGTGTTCCGAAAAACCGGACAAGGAACCGGTAGGGACCGCATACTTCCTGGCCAAAGGCACAGGGCAGGAAGCAGGGCGCTGCCAGAGCTCCAAGGCTGGGCCCACTATGGCCTCGGCCACCGGAAAGGCCTCCGTAGGGGAATCCCTTCGGTCCAGAATCTCCGTGAGGGGATACCTGGCCTGCTTAGAGACGGGTTCGAGCTTTATCCCGGTGGACTCCAAGATGAGCCGAAGCAATCCTAGGCAGGACGAAGGGCTATCGTCCACCGACTGTCCTCCTGAGGACTCCAAGTCCATTCGCCTGGAGAAAAGGGAGGAATCGCCCTCGGACTCGGAAGAGTCCTCGAAGAGCTGCCTCGGACCTGAGCCACCCTCCACCTGCCAAGGTCGATCGGGAGTGAAGAAGGTGACAGACAGCCTATGGGGCGGTCCCTGAGCCGACCGAGAATTCTTGGTCGGAGCCCCAAATAACGGCTGTGGAGGCGGAGGTCCCACCGGGATTGGTGGAGCAGCTGGTTTTGGCCGAACAACCGGCCTGGGAACAGGCTCCTCGGGTAAATCGAGGGGTTGTTTCGGCCGCTCCGGTGACAGCCACTTAATGGCCGGGGAAGGCGACGGCATCGGCTTGTTCCCAGTCAGAAGGAGCTGTTGCCACATGAGGTCCTCGTATCGTCGACGTAACTTACGTCGAAGCCTCCCCTCGTCCGAGGAGGAGGACGGCGGCACGCCGCTACCGCGATGCTAAGACCGGTGACCGCCTATGACGACGGGATCGCTGGACCGCGGAAGAAGTCAGAGACTGAGACCGATAACCTCGGCTTTCCCCGGACGGTGCGGGAGGTGTCGGGGGAACCGCACCTGGGTTTGAGGGTTCACCGAAGGCTCGGAACCAGAGGCACTGTCAAGCCCACGGGTCCTCAACTCCACCGGGGAACCAGGAGAGAGGGTCTCGGCTTCTCCTGTCGACAACCCATCCAATGGGTCGAGAAAAATCTCGACCGCCGACGGGAATCTCGGTCAACTGGCCTGACGGGACACCGTGAGACCAGCGCCGAAGTCGAGCGTGCCTAATTTTAAGTCGACGGCCGACAACTCGGGAGAGGGATCTTCCCGCCTCCCAAGAGCGCCGACGGAGGGACTTACCCTTGTCTCTCTTTTTGGACCGAGAAAAGGTCCAGCAGAAGCTGGTCCCTCTTTAGTAGAGAGGGTCAAACAAAGCTCCTTAAAGGAAGCTGAATAAGAGGCACCCAGAGAGAGCAGGACAAATGCCGCAGCCGAGGTAGAAGCGGCCCGCGCCGCCTCCTCTTCGAGGGCGATCATCTGCTCGAGCTGATCCGCCGAGCCCGGCGCCGCGGAAACCGCCGACCGGGCCTCTTTTGACTTCACCGGAGGAAAACGCTTCTCGGGACGCCTCAGTTGTAAACGGGCAGCACGGTCTTCGAGGACGTAGGCCGAGAAGGAAGAGCACAGGTCGCAAGCCTGCGGGTCGTGCTCAAGGCCTAGACAGTAGACGCACGTGGAGTGCGGATCCATCCGAGACATCTTCTGCCCGCAAGGGCATCTCCGGAAACCAGGAGTCGATTTGTCCTTCGCAGCCGCGAGGGATAGAAGACCGAAGTCTATTATAGCGAAAAACTTTTAAATTCGCAAAACCGAAGAATTAGGAACCAGTCTTATACGCAGAGCGTTAAGGAGGGAACCTGAGCTTCCAAGCGGTAAGGAAGATCTGGCGTCATGGGGCGGAGTCGAGAGTTTTACCACCCAGGTAGGTGGGAGGAGCCAGCTTGAAGACCTTCCAGCAAGATTTAAAGCGGCAAGGATACCTGCCGGACAGTGTAGATAAACAACATATCCATGTCCCTAGAAGAGACCATTTCAGCTGTTTTGGACCATAGACAGGCAGGATGTAAAAGCCTGTCTTCTGCCAAAAAATGCTTTTTCAACCATTTAACGTGAAGAGTTTGCTGTTTTTCTCCAACAGTGTCGACCATCCAGTCGGAGATTATGCCAGAGTGATCAAGTCGAGAGTTTCAGAGGGGCACTGTGTGGGAGGAGTTTAGGCCAGTGGAGGTGTCTGAACTGACTAAGGATCTTAGAGCTGAAGCACACCTTTGTGAAATGGACCTAGCACCAAGGTGTTTCTTAATGGTATGTGCCGATGCCGTTGGCCTGGTGTTCGCCAGGACTGCCAGATGCTCTAGGGTGGAGGGGATCTTCCCAGCTGCTTTGAAAGAAGGACTGATGAAGCCCCTCCTAAAGAAATCTTCACTCTACCCAGATGTCCTGGCGAATTACCATCCAATCTCCAAACTGCTTTTTTTGAGCAAGGTTGTTGAGAAACTGGTGGCACAACAGCTTGAGGATTGTCTGGTGTCCTCTGATATCTATGAGCCTTTCCAATCAGGTTTTCAGCCAGACATAGCACTGAAAAGTAGAGTTACAGAAGAACTTACTGTAACAGTAGATCTTCGAGAGGTGCTCTTGCAGTAGGTATTCACATATAGGACTGACCCACCAGGCGTCAGGACCCCACAGAAAAATTTCTAGCTAGCAGTCTCTGGCGGGGGACTGCCCCACGTCAGGTGACCGGTGTCATACGACGTCAGTATAAAGGGGCGGTCACCCACGCCCGCCTTCCAGTTCTTTCCCACCAAGGGCCAAAACAGGCAAGACGAGAGAGAAGAGGATATTTCCCCCCATGGAAATGGAGCCAAAAAAGCTTAGGGGGATGGAGGATGGGAAGGCAATACCTACTGCAAGAGCCTCTCTCGAAGATCTACTGTTACGGTAAGTTCTTACGTAACTGTACTATCTTACTTCGAGTGGGCTCTTGCAGTAGGTATTCACATATAGGACTAAGTCCCAAGCAGTCTTAAACAAGGAAAAGTACTCAGGAGGAGGACAGACATCCAAAGCATGGAACCTCAGGCTGAAGAGGGTTTCATGAAAGGAGACCTTGTAGCACAGCCAACCCGAAGCCTGCTCTATGGCAAGAGGCAATGTCCACACTGTAGTGTTTCATACAGGTATGGACAGAAGTCCAAGTTGCGGCTGCACAGATGTCTGCCACTGATACATTCTTGAAACAAACCGCAGAGGCAGCTACTCCCCTGGTAGAGTAACCTCTGACTTGACCCAGCAGGGTCTTGTACTTATAACAGAAAGTGATACAATGAGCCAACCATTTTGATAGGCATTGCCAAGAAACAGCATTGCTTTCTCTTTTGTGAGCAAGAGCAAGAAAAAGCTGACCAGTTTTCCTGAGATCCTTAGTCCGAGTGGTGTAGTATCTCAGTATTCTGTGAATATCCAAAGTATGCAAAAGGTACTTCCCTTGATTGGAGTGTTGCGTAAAGAACGCTGGTAGCTCAATGGATTGATTCAGCATAGATTCACCCACCATCTTAGGGAGAACTTACAGTTGGTGCATAGAGCCACACGTTCCTTGTACAAAATCAAGTATGGGATTTTGCACATCAAGGCCTGAAGCTCGGAAATGCACCGAGCAGAAGTAATGGCCACTAGGAAGAGTGTCTTCCAAGAAAGGAACTTTAAATCTCCTGTAACTGCCGGCTCGAAGGGAGATAGGGTAAGCTTCTCCAGAATAAAATCCAAGTCCCAAGGAGGGTCTGGAATGCGGATGGGGAGTCTCAAAAGGAAAACCCCTCTGAGGAAGATCTTGGAGACTTCCAACTGAGCAAAAGTCCTGTCCCCGAAGGGAATATGGTAGGCTGAAACAGCGGCCATGTGCACCTTTAATGAGAAATGGCTGAGACCCAGATCGAAGAGGTGACGCATGTAGCCCAGGACTTTTATTGGCTGGGCATGAGAAAGGTTCAAAGTCTTTTGAAGTGGCCCAAATTGAAAAATGTTTCCACTTCATGGCGTAGGTGGACCTGGTGGAAGGCTTTCTGGCCTCTACCAAGATGTCTACTACGAGCCGAGAAGCTCCAAAGTGGGCTTTTTCTACGTCCGCAGGAGCCAAGCAAGTAAATAAAGGGATTTGAGGCCTGGATGAAAAAAGGTCTCCTGATAATGGGTCAATAATTGTTGTGACAGAGGAAATGGAGGTTCCTCTGAAAACTGTTGCAGAAGAGAGAAGCAAACTTGCCTGGGCCAGAAGGGAGTGATGAGAATCATTCGAGCTCCCTCCGATCAGAGTTTGTTCAGGACCCTCGGAATTAAGGGAAGAGACGGGAAGGCATAAACAAATATGCCCTTCTAGGACAGAGACTGAGCATCCAGCCAAAAAATGTCTCGCCCTGGAGCAGGCGAGCAGAAGGCAGGAAGTTTTGCGTCTTGGGATGAAGCAAAGAGGTCTACCTGAGGCACTCCCCATCGCAGAAAGATGTCGTTTACAACTTCTTGATCCAATTCCCATTCATGGGCCCTGGCTGAGAACCGACTGAGTTGGTCCGCCAGCATGTTTTCCACTCCTGGAATGTGAATCATAGTCAAGTGAAGGGGATGCTGGGTTGCCCAAATCCAGACTCTCATCGCTTCCCAGCACAGAGGGTAGGAGCGTGTTCCTCCCCGCTTGTTGAGATACCAGACCACACATGTCCATTTGTACGAGGAGATGACCGGGAAGGATAATGGAGGGTAGAGCCTGAAGGGCATAAAGGACTGCTCTCAGTTAGACACATTTATGTGCAAGTTTTGTTCGAACTAGCGTCTGAGGGGGAGTTCGATACTGAAGTGAACTCCCAGGCATAGGTTCTCCTGCACCATCCACCATTGTAAGTCACTGATCATGGGACTGGAAACTAGCACCTCTTGGTCTAGACTGTCTCTGGTCTAGTCCCATTGTAACTGAAGTGTCCACTGAGAGATTCTCATATGGAGCCAAACGCGTGGGACTGTCAGAATGGCAGATGCCATTAGACCAAGAAGGAGAATGATTGACCTGTCTGACCCTCCTGCGACTGGACAGAAGACTGGCTCGAGTCTGAAGGGTGTTCACCCTGGAAGCAAAAAAGACTTTGCCGATGGTCGTGTCCAGAATCGTCCCTATAAATTGGAGGCATTGGCAAGGGACCAAATGGGACTTTGCCCAGTTCATGAAGCTATCCAGGCTGGTGAAAACCTGCAGGAGTTCCTCCCTGGATGGGTCCGCCAGGAGTCAATCATCCAGGTCCGGGAAAACCTGAACTCCCCGAGTACGCAAGTGGGCCGCTACTACAGACAGGCATTTGGTAAAAACTCGGGCGAGGAAAACCAAATGGGAGGGTCTTGAATTGGTAGTGGTCCCCAGAAACCAAAACGAAGGAATTTGCGGTGGGGAGGGCAAATGAGAATATGCAGGTAGGCATCCTGCATGTCCAGAGCACATAGCCACTGCCCCTGCCAAAGAAGTGGTAAAAGGCTCTGCAAGGAGAGCATTCTGAAGCGCTTGTACTCCACTAACATGTTCAGGGAGCTGAGGTCTAGGACAGGCCTCACGTCTCCCATCTTTTTTGGAACTAGGAAGAAATGTGAATAGTAACCTGTCCCCCAAAGATGTGTGGGGACTGATTCTATCGCCGCCTTCAAGAGAAGGGAGGAGATTTCTTCTAGGACCAGAGGAAGATGTTTCAGGGAGTAAGATGACTGGGGCGGTGGTCTTTGGGGTAGTTTCTGAAGAAACTCTATTGAGTGTCCTGCTGAGATCAACTGGAGCACCCAAGCATCGGACGTTATCCTCTCCCAACCCGGCAGATGGAAGGAGAATCTCCCCCCTACCGGTTCCTCTGGATCCTCCAGAGGCAATTGGAGAGAGAGGGAGTCGGGAGGTGAGAGGCAGCGTAGCAGCCAAGGCTCCCACAGCTTTTTTGCTAGGGGGAGTCTTGGTTGCTGGAGGGGCCCCGAATGTTTGTTGGCCCGTTTGCCCTGCATTTTTTGTCTGTCAGTTTTGCCTACGAAAAGGATGCCGCTGTCCTTGAGGGGCCTGTACATTAATTGACAAGACTTGGGTGCCCCTTCTCTTGCAGTTCAGAGATGTCCTTGACATCTCCCCAAACAGCACCGAACCCCGTCAAGGGCATCCTACTAGCCGGATTGCACTTCACGGACCAAACCTGATACACGAAGCCAGGCATGATGCTGTAGGCCTACGGCCAAGGCCGAGCTCCTTCCAGTGGTGTCCACTGCTTCGGAAGTGGCACGCAGCATGTGCCGACTGGCTGAACAAGCAGAATGGACAAGATCCGACACTTCCTGCTTAGGCTGAGACTCAGGAAGGGAGTCCAATTTGGATTCCACCTTACCAAGGATGGTCTTTTGGTAATCCCCCATATGCGCCACATAATTCAGGGCCCTAATACCCAGGGTAGAAGAGGAGTAGGTCTACTTCCCGTATTGGTCCAGAAGCCGGGATTCCTCATCAGGCAGAGACAAGCTGAGGTGTCTAGGCTTTGCGGAGCAGCCGTGAGCGGCACTAATGATGACAGAGTCTGCCTTGGGGTGTAGATTAAGGAAATCTACACCCTCAGGAGCCTGATATAGCCTGTCCACCTTCCACGGAAGGGGGGGCTATTGCGGAAAGTTGTTTCCAAATGGTGGAAACAAGATCCGCGTGAGGCTCTATCCAGAGTGAAATCAGCGTAGGAGCGGTCTCGGGCAGATCCAGATGAGCAGCGAGTTTTACGCTGCGGGTCTGGCTCCAGTGATTGCCACTGATGGACTACCTGGATTTTCCTCAGTAACTCCAGAAAGGAGGGATCCTCCGAAGGGGACCTCGGAGGGGTCCTTGGCCTGGGGTGATCTGGAGTATGTGGCTTGTCTTCGGGATCAGAGCGTCCAGTCTCTGAGTCACAGTCAGACATATCTGATGATGAGGAAGACTCCTCCCTACAACGGGGAGGGACGGCCCCTTTGGGGAGTTCCCTGGGGCACATATCCTCCCCTCCTTGGGCACCAGAGGGCTCTCCTCTGGTGTCAGGAATGGGGGAGGGAGTCTCCCATCTCTGATTTAAGGGATCCTGTACAGGGTCCGGCATCGGCAGAGGACTCTCAACCTCCCTGGTGAGCTGAGCCTTGGCCTCAGCCCACCAGGAGGACAGTGTCTCATTCAGATCCACCAGTGACTAGGGAGTGGGTGGCGGAGGTGGAGGAGGAGGGGGATATGGACATTGAGGATATCCGTAGGAGTATCCATAACCTGACGGTGGGTAGCCCGACGTTGGGTATTGGGGTGTCGGATACTGCGGAGTCAGTTACTGGGGCACTGGATATTGTGGTGTCGGATACCTGGGTGCCAGGGGCTCTGATGGAGCAGAGGGACCTAGCAGAGGCCTTGCTGGCGGGCTAGGTGGTGGCAATGCGGGCCCCACAGGCGTCTGGCCCGGCGTGGGTATGCCTTCGACAGGGTTAGAAGGACCAGACAGTAGGGGGACGCCGGATGGCATCTGGTATGCCGGCGTCGGGACAGGCGCCTGAGGGTCTGTCGTCAGGGTATCAGGTTCTGAAGGAGGGTTCCCTGACGGTAGTATCTCAGTATCCCCCCTGACAACCAGGGACAGAGGATTAAAATCCCCGGGGGTCAGCTGAGGAGACCTCAGAAGGCAACGCAGGACGTTGCGAAGAGCCTGGGACGTTGGACTGATCCTTAGGGCCCGGCACAGGCTTCTTGGCCGGGCATCGGTGGGACCGGCGTCCGACTTATCAGATTTCCTGCCTGAGGAAGGCCGTGCTGAGGATGCGGCCTTGTTGGGCAGAGATTTGGCTAGGCACCCCCACGAAGGGGTAAGCGGCTTAGCAGCCTTGTCTGAGCGGGTGTCAGAAGGGCAGACATAAGGCTTACTGGACCCACTCTGACCCGAAGGCCACGCGGTAGAAGTGGCCTTCCCAGGAGCAAAGGCGTCCCTTTGCCCTGGAGGCTCCTGAAGGGCCGGAGCGTAAGCTAGACGGAAGGGGTGACACCTTCTTGGTCACCACCAAGACGGCCGCTGTGGAGCGATCCCCCGGGGGAATGTTACCTCAAGTGCCGTGACTCAGGCCAAGTCGCAGCTGCTGTGGAAGCCATTTCCCACTCCCAGTGCTTCTTGTCACGCTTCTTCTTGTGAACTTCAGGGGAAGTGGACGCCTGCCTTAGTTTCTTTAGCTTTTTTCCATGGAGGCCATTCTTTTCTTTAGGATATGGGCATCCAGGGACTGCCGCCTTCTTTTGCGGATAGTGGAGTTAAATTTCTGGCAGTGCTGGCACTTCTCCATGGAGTGGTCTGGGCCCAGACAGAAGAGGCACAAGGAGTGACCACCCTTGTGTGGAAGTTGGGAACCACACACGTTGCACTTACTTTTATGCGATTTGGAGGGCGTCAGGGATGACATACACAGCGAATCGATGAGAAGAACTCAAATACAGAGAAATTAGTTAGAAAAGTTCGAAAACTCGACAAATGCCTCTGGCTGCATCTCCCCGCCCTTCAGACAGACAATAGCACTGCAGTACACAAATTGCTTTACTGTTAACTCAATGTTGTTTCCTTCTTGTTTGTTTATCCCCAACGTGGAACCTTTGTAAAAGAGCCTTGGCTCAAAGGTACTTGTAATCCTAGATTAAATAAAAAATAAATCAAACCAATGGACCAACGAAAGACTGACGAGTGTGGATTCTACAGCAAGGAACTTTCACAAGCTGATGGCAAGAAAGAACTGGAAGGTGGGCGTGGGGGCCTCCCCTTTATACTGACGTCTTATGACGCCAGTCACCCGACGTGGGGGAGGTCCCCCGCCATAGACTGCTAGCTAGAAATTTTTCCATGGGGTCCTGATGCCTGGCGGGTCAGTCCTCTATGTGAATACCTACTGCAAGAGCCCTCTCGAAGTAATATCTGCTCTTGTGAGAGTGCATAACGAGCCGCTCAGGGCTAGAGGCAGAGGAGACAGATCAGTTCTTGTGCTCCTTAGTCTGCTCCATGAGTTTTGTGGATTCACTGGTACCGTCAAAATGGTTTGAGTCCTATCTCTCGAACAGGGTGCACCGGGTGGTGGTGATGAGGAATTTCTCCTCCTCACCAATGCCTCTGTCCTGTGGAGTACCTCAGGGTTTGATCCTGTCAACGATGTTGTTCGCAGTGTATATGCTGCCTCTGGGAGAGTTCATTTCGACAATACAGTGCGGAGTTTCACCGCTATGCAGATGACACCCAACTGTATTTGTCCTCTGCACCCAGCACTTCGGGAGCCATTGACGTGCTCAACAGCTGTCTGGCTAAAATCAAGGACTGGATAGCTTCCACCTGGCTGAGGCTTGACCCAGCTAAGACTGAGGTGCTGGTGATCGAGCCTGGTCACAGGTGTAATAGGCTGCCACCAGGGGTGGATTCTGGACTTATTCTGGGGTCTCTGCCGCTGGTGGTTTCTCAGAGGGTACAAAATCTGGGCACGATCCTGGACTGTAGATTGACCTTTGAAGATCAGGTGTCATCTATAGTCAGCAGTGGTTAGCACTTTTAGAACATTGCCCAAATTAACCCCTAATTCCACCCAAGGGACTGCCAATAGTAGTGCATGCCTTTGTTACCTCCAGGCTAGACTACTGCAACACTCTGTACTTCGGGGTCATGGAAGGGACCCTCCGTAGACTGCAGCTAGTGCAGAATGCAGCAGCCAGGCTGCTGACAAGCCTTTCGAGGTCCAGTCATGTGGCTCTGGTCTTGTGTGTGTGCTCTGCACTGGCTGCCGGTCAGGTGGAGGGTCCTTTTCAAGGTGGCTCTTCTCGCATTTAAGGCCCTATACGGGCTGGTTCCTAGTTACCTGTCTGAGCTCCTAACACCGGTGACCACGGCTCGCTCCCTCCACTCCTCCTCGAAGGGCCTCCTGGATGTTCCCAGGGTCTGGCTCAAGACCTCCAGAGATCGTGCTTTAAGTGTCTCTGGGCCAGTCCTGTGGAACTTGCTTCCACCTGCAGACCAGGAGGCTCCCTCAATAGAGGTGTTTAAGGGGAGGCTAAAGGCCCACCTCTTCAGTCTGGCCTTTGACTGTTTATGTCATCCTTTGTTCTGGACAGTCCCTTGAAGTATGACCTCTGGGAACTTTTTACTGCCGCAGAATATTAATTTCATGGCGGCTTTAATGAGGTTTTATTATGTGTTATAATTTATTGCTGTACATTTTATTTATGTTCGATGCCCAGAGCCTCTGGGATTACATGCCTTATAAAATTGCCTTGCTTGGCAGACCCTGCAGCTGTGGAGACCACCCAATGGGTGTCCCTGGATGTGACTGGCTGATGTCGTTTTTCCCGCATGGACCAACTTTAGGTGGGTGAAGCGGTCCTCGATGACTGACGAGTGAAAAGACCGGCAAAAGCTGCAGGCCTGGTATACATGATTGTGGCCCAGGAAATAGATGTACGTGGCGTGGGGGTCAGTACACGACATTTTCTGCTAGCATGGGCACTGGTGAAATCCTGGCAAGGACTTTTCGTCCATAGCAGTGATGATCAAACTGAAGACTAAACTCTAGCGCTAGGGCCTAACTATGTGGGAGCAGTAAGGAAGGAACCTGCTTCTTCCAGCGGAAAGGAAGATCTGGCGTCATGGGGTGGAGCCAGCTTGAAGACTTTTCGGTATCTCTTAAAACGGAAAGGACATTGCCAGAGTGTGTGGATAGAACATATCCACGTCCCAAGAACACAAAGCTTCAACTGTAAGGATGGGACATTATGATACTGCATTACCTGTTTGGAATTGTGTGGTGTGGCATTTCTCAGTGTTTCAACGATTGCTCAGAGTAGTTGTACTGTACTACCGTAATACACAGAAATTCCAAGGATATCTGTTATACCAGCTACTTCAACATCATTACCTCCTGGGCGGCCATTTTGTATCAGGTAAAATCCTTCCTCTCCAGCAACTACGATTCTGCTGGTTTTAATATATTAGGTCCACTCTCAACTCATTATTACCTGGTCAGCCATTTTGTATCAGGTAAACAATGGATAGTTTGGACTTCATATGGAGCTATTAGAGGTAATGAGTTAAAACATTTACCTGTGTATTCTGGAAGTAATGCCTCCACAAAGGGCGGATTTTGTCCTGGCCACCTACATCCCACACTGTGAAGCAGATGTTCTTGTATTCCACAGTCTCTACATTGAAACCTGAAACCAAAGCAAACAGAAGCTTTAAAACCAACAGCTAGGAGCCTTGGGTGGAAAACTGCAGAGTTACAGGTTCTCATGGCAGAGGGAGAAGTGGACATTGCAGCCATCACGGAAACATGGGCCACCCAATACAATGACTGGGATCTGTCTGTACCAGGGTACAGGTTATTTCATAGGGACAGGGTGATTGGGAAAGGGGGGGGGTGACACTATATGTGAAGGAAGGACTGAAGTGTGTAAGGGAGGAAGGTAGTACGGAGTCACTTTGGATGCAAATCCAGGATTCCAAGAATAGGATTCTTAGAATGGGAGTAGTGTCCAGGCCACCATCTCAGACGGAGGAGTTAGACAGGGAACTAGCGGGACAGATCAGGAGGACCTGCGAGAAGGGTAGTGTGGTGATTGTGGGGGACTTCAACATGCCAGGAGTGGACTGGAGCACCCCAACAACCAAGAACAGAAGGGAGCAGGTACTGCTGGATGCCTTCCCAGGACAGCTTCCTGCTGAAAATGGTCAGTGCACCAACCAGGTCAGGGAATACCCTTGACCTTGTGCTGGCAAATGGGGACTTTGTGACAGAACTTACAGTGGAGGAACCGCTGTCAGGGAGTGACCACTCAGTATGGCTCACATTGGATATGGGCAAGGAAGGAGTGGAATCTGGCACAATAGCGCTGGACTTCAGGAGGGACGACTTTGGGAGGATGGGGGAAGTGGTAAAAGGGTACCTGGTCAGAATTCAATCTAGTATGGACACTAACCAGAGGTGGGAGCTCATAAAGCTGGGGATAGTGGAAACAACCAAAACCTGCTGCAAAGCCCAGAGCAAGAAGGCTAAGGCTAAGAAACCGATCTGGTTAAGCAAGGAGGTCATGGAAAAGGTAAGGAGCAAAAGAGCTGCCTTTAGGAAGTACGGGAAAACAGGGAGGAGTGCTTGACAGAATCGAAGGCTGTGACAAGGGCAGTAAGGGGAGCCAAAGCATCTACGGAACTCAGGCTGGCACAAGGCATTAAGAAGGGGGAGAAGGACTTCTTTAAGTACATCAGGGAGAAAAGGAGCTGTAAGGACCACATAGTAAGGATTAGGAAGGAGGGGGGTTGGGTGGAAGCAGGGTGCGATAAGGCGGAAGCACTAAATGAGTACTTCTGCTCAGTATTTACTAAAGAGAAGAGGGGTGACACCCAAGGTGGGAGAAATAGCAGAAGCGGGGGAAGTGGTGACAGATAGGAAAATCATGGAGAGCAGAGTTCGAGAGGGTTTGAAGGCACCGAGGGTGGACAAGGCGCCAGGCCCAGATAGCATCCACCCCAGGGTACTGAAGGAGCTGGCAGAGGTCCTTGCAGGACCTTTGGCAGACCTATTTAATGCCTCACTACATTCGGGATGTGTACCTCAGGACTGAAGGATGGCTCATGTGGTGCCCCTCCACAATAGTGGCCCCAAGGATGAACTGGGAAACTACAGACCAGTGAGCCTCACATCCATCGTGGGTAAGCTAATAGAGACTATCCTGAAGGAGAGGCCGGTGGCCCTCCTTGAGGCCAAAGGACTACAGGACAGCAGACAGCATGGCTCCATACATGGCAGATCCTGCTAAACCAACCTGGTTGAGTTCTATGACTGGGTAACTAGGCAACTGGACAGGGGCCATGCAGTGGATGTCCTGTATCTGGACTTCAGTAAGGCATTAGACTCAGTGCCACATGGAAGGCTGGGAAGGAAGTTAGTAGGCACAGGGGCGGGTGCAAAGCTGGTGAGATGGGTAGGAAACTGGCTGCAGGGAAGGCAACAGAGGGTGGTGGTGGGTGGGGAGCTCACACACCCAAGGGCAGTGACGAGCGGTGTTCCACAGTGCTCGGTGTTGGGACCAGTGTTGTTTGGGATATTCATTGCAGACATATCATGGGACATCAAGAGCAATATCAGTCTGTTTGCTGATGATACCAAGGTAGGCGCGGTGGTGAATGACCTAGGGGGCTGGCAGGGGTTGCAGGATGATCTGGCAAAGCTTGAAACCTGGTCTGACACCTGGCAACTGGGCTTTAATGCCAAAAATTGAAAGGTGCTGCATTTTGGGATGAAGAACCCAAGGAGGAGTTACCAGCTAGGGGGAGCGCAGCTAGCCCAGACAGAGGAGGAAAGGATCTGGGTGTGCTCATTACAGGGTCAATGAACAACTCGGCACAATGTAGGAAGGCAGCTGCAAAGGCCAACAAAATGCTGGGTTGTACTGCAAGGGGTATATCCTCGAGGAGAGAGGAGGTGATTCTGCCACTGTATAGGTCATTAGTTAGACCACACCCGAGTACTGCGTGTACTGGCGTCCGTATCTGAAGAGGGACATTAAGTTACTGGAGGGGGTGCAGCGCAGAGCGACAAAGATGATCAAGGGGCTGGGGGACTTATACGACAGGAGATTGAAGGAGTTGAACATGTACTCACTGGAGGAGAGGAGAGATGGGGTGACATGATTGAAACCTTTAAATACATGAAAGGAATAAACAAGATGGGTACAGAGGGCTGTTCAAAGTAAGGAGGAGGGCCACCAGGGCCGTGATATGAGACTGGAGCGAGGAAGGTTCAGGAGGAGATGAGGAGACACTTTTACAGAGAGGTGGTGGCTGGCTGGAATCGTTACCTGCTGAAGTGGTATCCAGTAGAGCACGGGACTGCTTCAAAGGGGATGGGACAGGACAAGGGGAGGGTGGAAGGGAGGGGCAGCTGCAGAAATGGGGTGCTAGCTGCACATTCGAGCAGACTTGATGGACCTCTAGGCCTTTATCTGCTGGCTAATTTCGTATGTAGGAACGTGAACAGCACTGCAGAACCCAGCATTACTTGCAATATAGCGACCCTCTGTGTACCAACAGGAACCTAAACAGCACTGCAGAACCCAGCATTACTTGCAATATAGTGAGTTTCCCCTGTACCAACAGGAACATGAAAAGCACTGCAGAGCCCTGTATTACCTGTGACACAGCAAGCCTTTGTGTACCTAGAGGAACATGAACAGCACTGTAGAGTCCAGTGGTACCTGTGACACAACGAGCTTCTGTGTACTAACAGGAACAGCACCACATAGCTCAGCACAGCCTGCAGCGGAGGACACATCTGTGTACTGACATGAACAGCGCTGCTGAATCCTGCGATACCTGCAGCACAGCAAGCCTCCATGTACTAACAGGAATATGAACAGCACTGCATTGTCTAGTATTATCTGCAACACTTCTCAGTATATACAGGCCACAGAGGGAGGTCCACGATGCCTAGCGATGAGGCATCATTTTGGCATGCTGGTGACCTGGGTTAATGCTCCATGCACCTGGCATCAGAAGTGTAATTAGACAGGATGAACCAAGAGAATCCTTGTGGATACTCTACTTCTGGGTGGGTACAGGGAAACGTTGCTGTTCTACCGACACCTACTGGTGGCCCAATAGAGGTGCCGGTGGTGGCGTGGGGAGCACATGCTGGATGGCATTCCCCCCCCTAGGGGTAGTAATGCCTCTGGAGGCTCACTTTGGGTGGTGGGAGAGCTATAAAGGGTACAATTCCCTCCAACTGTCTGCAGTGTGATGGGGCCAGTCAACTGCTTTCCACATTTTCAGGGCGTACTGAAAGGCTGGCTTGTCGAAAGGCTGACACCTTCTCAGACGTTGGTACTGAAATGTCACCTTCCCTTGTGACTGAGCAGTCATTCTGAAAGGAGGACTGAAGAAATGCATGAACGTGCCACAACTGACTGGAAAGCACTCAGCCATTTAGATGCAGCATCACCTACCGTGTTCAAAAGCAAAATGTTACACATGGTGAGAGCATCAGAAGAGATAGTAAATCTTTTTTTTTTTGTATTTTAATTTTTATTGAGACAATTCAGTACAGTTTTACAATTTTCTCAGCATCACACAGGTACATCAGTCTTCATCATATTTTAGTGCATTTGGTCTTTCAACAAATGGTTTCTTCAACTGCAGGTTATAAATGGTGCCAAGTTTCTGTTAATTATTCCGGTTATCAGACCATTGTTCATCTGCGTTTTTGTTGGGTTTTTTTTAATCTTTTTATTATTCAATTTTTAACTTATATACATATACCGTAGATCATCAATTTTGATTATGACCAGTACATTTACAACTGGTCCATTAATGCAGAAAACTTTGGGGTCAATCTAGCTCATCTACAATAAAATACAACAAATACTGTAACAGCTTTTCTGCTCCCCTGAAGGGTTACAATCTGATTGTGTCTAATCATAATAGGCACTAACCACACACACACACACACACACACACACACACACACACACACACACACACACATATGCCCCCAGAACACCGAACCCATATCTTTTCATTCTAGTCCAATCTGGTAGGTCCACATCTCTCACTCTACTGTCATAAGGGCTCCAACCATACGGGGGGGGGGCAGGGGACACTAGGCCCAAGATCCCTTGCTGGTGGGACTTGGCTTCCGGCATCAGAACCTCCAAAAAATTCCCAAGGGTATCCACCCTAAGGCACAAAGGTGGGATCTTTTAGCATGTATCTGCCAACGTGCCCATCTCACAGAAAAGGCCTCTACGCGTTCATTTAGATTGTATGTTATTTTTTCCATGTTATAAATTTGCGTCGTGATTTCCCACCAATCACGTATTGATGGGACATTTGTTAGTTATTGCCTAGTTACTGCCTTTTTAGCTGCCGTAAGGAGCAGCAAAACCAGGTATCTAGTATTTGGACCTAGATAGGGCCTAGGCAAGATGAGAAACAGATACATCTCCAAGGTCAGCTGAAACTGTGGATCTATAAATTCCCGTAGCTGTGCCTCCAACTGGTTTAAGAAGGTGGAGAGAACTGGGCACGCCCACATAATGTGGGTCACGTTGGCCTCTGGTTCGCCGCAGTGTCTCCAGCATTCCACTGTTTTATTTAACGAGTAGGGTCTGGGGACTACTGGGGTTCTAAAGTATCGGATTAACACTTTCCAGGCGTATTCTTGCCATTGATATGAACTAGTGACCCTGGATGAGTAGCTGCATGCCAACTTCCAGTACGATATGGTAAGCTGGTATCCCGTCTCATCACACCACTGTGTACGGATATTTTCGGTGAGAGCCTCACCTTGTGAGTTTAAGGATTGGTAATATAGGGATATCAAGTGCTCCTGCTTCCCCGTATTGTTCAATAAAATTTGGCATTGGACTAGTGCCAGGTAGTTTTCTGGATTTTGCAGGGATAATGGTAAACCTTCTACATAATGTCGGAGTTGTAGGTATCGGAAGAAGTCTCTGTGCGGCAAATGGAATTTTGCCTGAATGTCGGCATATGCCCAGATTCTGCCATGCGACATTATTTGTTGTAAGTATCTCAGCCCAAGTCTGTTCCATGTAATAAACCCAGAATCTAGAATGCTGGGGGTGAAATCTGGCAGTGCTTGAATTGGACATAGTAGCGGCAAGTATGGAGATAGTCCGTGTGCCTTTTCAAGGCATTCCATTTTCGGAATTGGTCTGCTAGCCAAGGGTTAATTTGGCAGGTTTGTTCTCCTGCCGCCTGTCGATGTAATGCCCGAAAGTACATTGTGTCATTCATCAACATCCTCTCCATTTCCACCCAGTGTGGATTTGTATTCCTGTTTTGCCTGGCCATCCTTTGGACCATGGTTACTGCTTGCTGGTAGAGTTTTAGGTCTGGAAGAGCAAGGCCACCGTCATGACACACAAGGGATAGTACCTTTAGGCGGACTCAGGCTCTCCGGCCAGCCCATACAAAGTTCCGTATTAGACGGTTTATTTCTCTAAAATTCTTCAGAGGTACAGATAAGGGAACATTTTGAAAGAGGTATAATGCTCTAGGGAGAGTTATCTTAATTAGTTCTATACATCTCACTAGGCTCAAAAGGTATGACAGACCAGGTTTGTAAGCCCTGCTTTAGTTGTGTAATGAAGGGGGAGTAGTCATATTTATAATAGTTTGACCCATCCTGAGGTATATATATGCCTAGGCATTTTAGTTTTGCCAGGCTCCATCTTCCGGGCAAACTAGCCACGGTTTTCAGCGTAGGGGCATAATGAAATCTGAGAATTTCTGTTTTAGTCAGGTTAAGTTTGTAGCCCGATACAGTTCCATAAGCATCTAGGATGTGGCGGATCGCTGGGATAGATTGTTCAGGGCTTTGGAGGTACAAGAGTATGTCATCAGCATATAAGGCTATCCGATGTTCCGAGTCCCCCAACCTAATTCCTTCAACCTGAAGGGAGGCTCGAATTTGTTGTGCTCGGGGTTCTATAATTGCTGCGAATAATAACGGGGAAGGTGGACAGCCCTGACGAGTGCCTCTTTTAAGTTGAATATTCAGAATGATGCCCGTTCACCCTTACGCACACCCAAGGGCGGAATATATATTTTGTAGAGCTTGAATAAGGCCAGGGGGAACCCGAATTTGTCCAGGACCAGATACAGAAAGGGCCAGGCCACTCTGTCAAAGGCCTTCTCGGCGTCCAGACTTAGTACCGATGGAGTCTCCATGCCACGCATCTGGTTTACCAGATAAAGAAAGCACTTACTGTTATCAGTAGTGGTGCGGGCCCTCACAAAACCAGTTTGGTCTTTGTGTATTAGAAGGGGAAGGACTTGGTCCATGCGGTGGTCCAAGCTCATGAACAGTTTATAGTCTTGATTTAGCACCGAGACTGGTCTGTACGATGCGCTCTTGGGGGGTCCGGGTTTAGGGATAACCGAAATGGTGCAAAGACCATGACTCAGTATTGAGTTAAAACACGGAGGAGGGAGGGCGAGATCTGGGCTCTGGCAGATTTGTAGAACTCCGCTACGTATCCGTCAGGTCCTGGAGCTTTCAGGGATTTGGAACTGGTTATGACCCGAGCCACCTCTGCCATCACTATAGGTTCCATGAGTGAGTCTCTATGCTCCTCTGTGAGTCGGCAGGACGACTGCCTTTATGTATGATGTCAGGCCGTCTAGGAAGGGAGTAGACTCTGGGGTGTACAGGGTTCTGTAATATGCAGTGAAAGCCTTGGCAATGTCTTAGAAAGCAGTTGACCCCCATCTGGGTGCCTTATAGTAACGATCGTTGCACCTTTCCTCTGTTTGCGGATTTGATACGCAAGTATTCGTGTAGTTCGTGGACCATCCTTGTAATATCTCTGCCTCAGAAACGCGAGCACTATTTCGGTTTGTTGTAGCGCAAGTTTATCTAGTGCTTGTTTGGTTTGTTGTATCTGGGGGAAGAGAGACTCATCGCCCTGTTTGTGTGCCTGCTGTAAAAAAAAAAAAAAAAAAAAATGGAGCGTTTCTTCAAGATTAGCTCTATACTCCATACGCTGTCTCTTCTCCATAGAAACATAGAATTTGACGGCAGATAAGGACCGCTTGGCCCACCCAGTCTGCCCATTTCCCTACCTAATGGATAAGCTACAGGTCCTAGTTAACCAGCAGCCTACTTCCTTCTACCCCAACCCCCTAGAATTGCCTTATGGCTGTCCCATGCATGCTTGAATTCAATCACTGTTTTTGACTCCACAACCTCCCTCCGGAAGGCTGTTCCATGCATTCACAACCTCTCTGTGAAAAATACTTCCATTACCTCTTCTGAGCCACCCCTTTATCTTCAAATTGTGCCCACTTGTTCTTGCACACCTCTTTTTTTGAAAGATGCTGCCCTCTTGGACTTTGTTGATTCCCTTGAGGTACTTGAAAGTTTCTATCATGTCTCACCTCTCCCTCCTTTCCTCGAGGCTATACATATTAAGCTCCTTAAGTCTCTCTTCATATGTCTTCCGGTGCAGACCCTGCACCATTTTAGTTGCCCTCCTCTGGACAGCTTCCATCTTGTCCATGTCCTTGTGGAGATTGGGTCTCCAGAACTGCACACAGTACTCCAGATTGGGTCTCACCAGCTGTCTGTACAGAGGGATAACAACTTCCTGTTTTCTACTGGTGATGCCTCTCCCTATGCATTCCAGTATCCCCCCCAGCCTTCCTTACTGCCCTCTCCGCTGGATATTTAATTAAATGTCCCCTCAGGACTGCTTTAATTGTGTCCCAGTGGACCGACAGGGTTGAGTCAGAGGCTGGGTTGTCTGCCATGATCTCAAGTTAGCCTGTCTAAGACAAACTCTCTGAATTCTCTGGACCATAGGTAGTACAGATTTAATCTCCATTGAGTGGTTCTAGGTTGGACCCCCAAATCCCACTGAGTAATCAAAGGCACGTGGTCTGAAATGGAGATGTCACCCAGTTGCGCATTGTGCACAGCAATCAACTTTTCGACTTGTGTATAGGCATAGTCAATGCGGGAGTAGGTGTGATGAAGCGGAGAGTAATAAGAGTAGTTTCTAGACTGCGGGTGTAACTTCCACCATATAACGCACCATCCCATCTCTGAGACGAATTTATTAAAAAACTTCTGGGTAGTTAGTTCATCTGCGGTTCTGACTGAACTTTCTGGATGGGGCTACCCCAGTTTCCCTGGACACCTCCCCCATGGGAGCAGCAAGTCACCCCGCAGAGCTCCTATCATTAAAGAGCAATCACGGCACCGGCCCTCCACCCCACCATGTGCCTGTCGTTCTTCGGTCATTGCTACTGTTCCTCTTTTGGCCTTCTTGGACAATCTAGTGGTCCCCCCTTTTTTTTTTTTGCTTTACCTCTCACTCTCTCCCTACTCCCCAAGATTTGTTAGATAACTTTTTATGGCACAAATTCTGGGCAGTGTTCTGAAACATATAGTATCCACTTCTGCAATTTTTGCCTGTGTTGGTCTTCCCTGTCTCGAATCCTGGCCATGAATCCCTCCATATAATAGAGGTCATTCATTATTTTTCTCCAATTCTCAACTGTGGTGGGGTCCACCTTCATCCATTTGTTACTGGTTTGTTTTTTTAGCTGCAAGTAGGTATAGCCATATGGGAGAGCAGAGTGACACGCAGAGTCCTCTCAGTGGTACGGAGGCCAGAGCCAGCTGTAGGGTGAGATCTAGAGGGGCTCCCTCCAATGTCTCCATCTGCTCCCAAAACATCTGTATTTTCGGGCACGACCAGAACACATGGCTATGGTCCACAAAGACCTCCCAACATTCCTTCCAGCATGCCCCATATCTGCTAGGCATGAATTTTGCCAGTATCACTGGGGTCCTAAAGCATCTGCATCTCAACTTCCACGCAATCTCTTTCCATTGGGTGGTGGATGTAATTTTTACTGCTATAGTGGCGTATTTGAGCCATGCTTCGTATTCTGTATTTGAATTTAGTTCCTTATGAGGAGGCAGTATAGTGCAGTGGTTAAGGCTCTGAGCTGTAGATCTGGAGACCTGGGGTTGAATTCCAAAGCTCCCTAGATGCATACTGTGTGATCCTGCACAAGTCACTTAACTTCTTTGTGCTCCCAGGTCGCATCTGGAAACAAGCTTTGGCTCAGTGTACTACTCCTGGTTAAACAATGTTCCCCTTCACCTTTATTCCAATTGGCCAATATTGTTTTAGTATCTCCCATTTGTTGTAGAAGTGCTTTGTATGCATTCCCTATAAGATGTACCCATAGTGATCCTGTCATTGTGTCCACCATCAGTCATTACTATTGGGCTGTGGAGGTCTTTTGGTCAATGGTTTGCATTTGTGTAGTGAACATGTTCGAACCTGTAGATATCTAAAGTGGTCTCAACCTACGAGGTTGTATGTTTTCTGTAATTCCAGAAGAGACAGTAAATCTTGATCAATACAGAGCTTCTGTTAATCCAAAGTAAGAGTTCCAAGACCCCAGAATTTTGCTCAATAATCTTGATCAGAGAATCATGGAGTCAAGAGCTGCACAGTATTTTTTAGACTGAATATCATTTCATTTCCATTTTTCTTTTTAATACTGGAAAGTAAGACCAACTATACAGCTCTTTTTATAAGCGACCAGTCGTACAGAAAAAGTATAGGGTAGAGCAGACAGCATCACAATAAATAAAGGGTACAATAATAAGATTAACAAGAGAGTAAGGTATAGTTTAGGGGAAGAAGGGCATCACAGAAGTCACCGGGAACAATAAAAGGTATGTAGATAAAGTACAGATTAAGATGAACAGATACAGTTGCAGTTTCATGGTCGATGTCACAGAAATGTATTTTGTCAGAATACAATGCTTAGATTTGTTCAAACTCACCCCAACTCTCAGCAGCTGTCCCAACCACCTCCCCCTATTATCTTCTCCCTATCACCTCAGCCGACACCTTCTCTGCCCTCCTCTTGCTTGATATGGCGGAAACAGGTTGTCTAGCCTTGACAAGTTGAACACCAGCTACTTCATCTCTCAGCACCTGCCATTATAGTGTACTGTGGAATGCTGTTATGCAAGAAATTCCATGCATGGAATATAAAGAATAACGCATTGTCATGGGAGAGACATAACCACGCTATGCTTGCCATCGAGTGGTTCCCCATGGCAACTCTGCTAAACCTCCCGAGTGCAGCTCAGGGGTTTTCAGAGCTGCCATGGGAACCATGAATGGCAAGGCTTCGTCGGTATGCTAATATTATCACGATGTGTGTTTTATAGTGTATGGTCATTGGCACAAACATGAAACAAAAAAAGAGTTTTTTGCCACTTCCAGTACTTGGACTGCGGCTGTGTTTCAAGCCATGGTGACCGCTGGTCACTTTTTAAACATAGGAATGTTCAGCTGTTATGGGGGGCATGGCAACAGCATCGCTAGGTGGATCGAGTCTTGTTACACCATCGATGTGACGTATCGTCGATAGTACAAGTGCGTGACGTCACATCGATAGTGTGACAACCCTGTAAAAAGATGATTTTTGGGCCATAACAGCATTCTGCCATACATTATATGCTTGTTCTGCTGTAGTAGTGATGTCATTATGTTGTTCTGCTGCAGTAGTGATTTCACCACTGCAGCAGAACCACTTGGAATGCTGACACATTGTTGCTTTCCTCTATTTAATTCTGTGGTGACTATTCTAGAACCTCTAGAGACTTCAAAAGTCAGTTTCATTATGAAAAAGGGGGGGAGCAATGCACACATTTCACATACTACAACTACACACTATAAAAAAAATACAGGATGAGCAGCTTTATGCACAACCAGTGTGTTTTGTCACCTCGGGGTTCTGATTCCCACAAACCTCTTGAGCTTCACTCTGGAGGTCAGAGAGAATCAGAACCCCTCTGTGGCAGAACACACCGGTTATGCATAGTTGCCCATCCAGTATTCTCTCTTATCCCACTGATTTCACTCTTTAACCTTTCCTACTCCTCTTGTAAAGTCCAGAATACATGGAAACAAACCATTGTGACTCAGTCACAGGTAATTACTGGTCTCTGTCTGTCTCTCTGTCTGTCTCTCTGTCTGTCTCTCTGTCTGTCTCTCTGTCTGTCTCTCTGTCTGTCTCTCTGTCTGTCTCTCTGTCTGTCTCTCTGTCTGTCTCTCTGTCTGTCTCTCTGTCTGTCTCTCTGTCTGTCTCTCTGTCTGTCTCTCTGTCTGTCTCTCTGTCTGTCTCTCTGTCTGTCTCTCTGTCTGTCTCTCTGTCTGTCTCTCTGTCTGTCTCTCTGTCTGTCTCTCTGTCTGTCTCTCTGTCTGTCTCTCTGTCTGTCTCTCTGTCTGTCTCTCTGTCTGTCTCTCTGTCTGTCTCTCTGTCTGTCTCTCTGTCTGTCTCCTTCTCTCTCTCTCGCTCTCACACCCACCCCAATCAAACTGAAAAAGACACTGCTCTACCAGTTCTCCCCCATCCTGAATTCTTCGCCTTGCTTAGACCATGGCAGTCTGAGTACTAGAAAACTGCTTCGACCATTTCCTACCTCATCAGTCAATTATTTCATCTGAAAGGGATGGATCAGGGCTTACTGACTGCAGCCATCTGTCAGCCTGGCAAACCCCTCCAACTCAGTGGCATACAACCTTCTGCTCAATAAAATGGTTGACATAGGCCTCTCCAACCCCTCAGTTGGATGGTTCACTCCTACTTGTCTGACCGTACTAGTTGGTCTCAGTTTGGTTTCCTTTTTCCCACCCCTCTGACAAGGCTCTATTCCCGGTCCACTCTGTTCTCCATTATCCAAAACAATCTCCCAAAAGCATGCTCCTCTGTGCAAATTCACATGTATGTGGATGACCGTGTTCTTCCTCAGCAGACCCTTTGAACCAGCCCTGGAAACTATCTTTAGAAAGGATTTCAAAAATATCCAGTACTGGTTCTGCACAAACCAGCTCTTGCTGAATGCTAAGAAGATGCTTTCCATTACCCCGGTAGCAGGAAAGGGTGCCAGGGTCTCCAACCTCCTGACCTTCAGAACCTTAGATGACTGTGCTGGATTACGTGCCTCTTTCAAACACCTTGGCATCTAGTCAGATCAACACCTTGATATCTGCAGCAACATAACTGTCATGCAGTCTACTGTCAATTTGTCCAGTGCACTTACCCCGTCAAAAAAACGAAAGAAATAAATGCATTAAAACAGTCTCCCCATACAAGGTGCAGGATAAAAATCATGTATCCTACTCCCAAGCTCACAGCAAGATGGTTCTCCAAATGATCCTCCTGAAGTTTGCTTATGGGACATTGCCTACAGTGCAGGTCCTAAAATCACTCGGATGATCTTGGACTTCTCTTAAAGGCAGTCGTAATCTACAGTCTGCCACCCAATATCAAATTCTGTCTCTCTCCCATTAGATCTCCCTACTTCCCCTCCCTCTAGCTACTCACCTCAAGAGCGCAGACCCCCATATCCCTTCAAATCCAGCCTTTTTAAAACCTCTGTCTGGCACGCCTCCTCTTCAACAGAGTCCCCAGTCTTTGGAACAACTTCCTCAATCTATTCACTTCTCCACCTCGCCTTTCACCATGAGAGTCTTACTACTTAAATTCACACCCTACTCTTGCTCTTGTACCAATCTTACTATGCCCATTTCCAAATCTGTGCTTCCCTTGCCTTTCTTCAGACTCTGGCTCAATATACAAGCTCAAAGTGATATAGCTGATGTATAACCCCCTAAATTAGAACAATGGCATAAGTTCCTGTATAAAAATCACTAAGTTTTTCAACTGGGGCACTTAAGTGCCATTATGCATCCATCCATGTCCATCTCTCCATCTGTATTTTAGTGAGAAGGGAGTGCGGGAAAAGGGCACATTGCAACAGCAACTAATAACACATATAGGAAGCCAATAAAAGTTGACAACTAGACATACAATACACTACTATGCATACAATGACGGTAAGAACATACGGAATATAAGAATAATGGAACAGAATTTATGGCGTGCAAAGCAGTAGGGAGAAGACGCCACTGGACACCAAAAGACCGCAGAAGTATTTAATCTCAAGCAGAAGCAGGCAGGGGAAAAGTATAACTTCAGTCTGGACTTGACAATTCATAGACTACACGGCAACAGAGGTTTTGGGGGGTTCTTCCAGATGTGAGGCAATCTGCTGGAAAAACTGACCAGCTTTCCTTTTGCACTGAGAAATATGCACCTTCCTCCTCAATTGGGACCCAAACTGACAGCCACAGATGGAGGCTTGGGCAACCAAGCTGGTATGATAAGAAGGAAGAAGGTCAAGTCAAAACATTTACTGAAGGTTCGGATTACAACCTTTGAGCTAGACAACTCGTTTACAAAGGTACCACATCAGTTATAAGTTACAACACATGGAAAACAATAAACATGTACAGGATCCCAACAACTGGGCAAAAGAGTGCAAACCAAGCAGTAAGAGTACAGTTCCAAGAATTTTGGTAAGTCATAACAAGTGTCTTTAGGAAATACAGCAGCCTATTGGCACTGTGTGCCAGCAAATACAATACAAGTAGAAAAATGAACGTGTACAGGAACCCAACATTTGGGCTCATAGTGCAGAACAAACAGTCGAAGTGTAGTTCCAGCAATTTTGGGAGGCAATTACAAAGGTTTTTAGGAAATACAGCAGCCTGTTTGGCATTGTTGAGTGGGCACCGTGCACCAGAAGATTTGCAGGAGAAGTTGGTGTGGACACTTTGGAAGGTGATGCCACCTAGAGGAGAGGGTGGGTGGTTGAGAATGGGGGCGAGATCAGGTATAACAGTTACAGGTATTAATCTGTGTCAGATAGCAATGGAGTTCCTTCTTAAATAGACCGATTTTACAGATGTGTAAAACACGCGACTACGTAGGAAGGTATGACATTTTCTTGGGTTCAAGGGGGCCCATCCCAGTTGGTCGTAGATGATGCAATGATGCCTGTGGGGTGGACAGCCCAGGATGAACCTACACAGTGAAATGAAATTGTGCCCCATCCGACTAGTTGAGTTTTAGGGACTGCACCATAGATAGATGGCAACACCAAAATGAATTGCAAGGAGAAACATCTGCTCCACAATATGTCTCCTACAGTTTAGGGAAAGGGACAGTCTTACTCTGTACATACATAGTTACCCATGAGATAGATATCTCAGGATACACTGTTTTCCAGAAGAAGAGAATAAACAGAAAATGAGGAGGAGGAGTTATTTACGTACGGAAGTCCCTTAATGCCCTTAATATATGTCCATCCTGGTTGGATAATAGGGTTCCTGAGTGTCTCCTAATTAAGCTCACCCTGGGTGGGAGCAAATCCATAACCACTGGATGCACCTACAACCCATCCAAGGTGGAGAAATGTGAACTGGAGTTCCTGATCAGGCAGTGGGCCAGTAACCCTGTGTGGGAACTTATTCTCATGGGTGACTAACTTAAACTGGCTAAGCAATACAGTTAGCAAATCCTCGCTATCCGATGTGTCCCTCATGCAGGTAATCAGTGAACCCACAAGGCCTAACACTAAGACTGGAAACCATACTCTTCTAGACAGGATACTAGTTAACCGTCCAGACAGATGCAGAGCAGCAGGCCTGATGCCTGACTCACTCAGCGATCATGCTCCCGTCTTTTGCATCTGGAGGAATAACTCACTGAATGTTCCCCCTAGGATCATACTTGCCCGGGAGCCATCAAGTTTTGTTCCCAATGATATTCTCCAAGATCTGCGACGGATACACCGGGCGGACCTCAATAATCTTGCTAACATTGATGTTGCTCTCCATTGCTTTGCCCATAACTGCCCATAGGCAGGCAGTATAGCGCAGTGGTCTAAGGCTCTGAGCTGCAAATTTGGTGACATCCAGTAGACCAGACCTGGGTTTGAATCCCACAGCTTCCACTTGCATACTGTGTGACCCTGAGCAAGTCACTTAACCTCCTTGTGCTCCCAGGTCGTTCCAGTAAAAAAGCTTTCAGCTTAGTGTGCTATACCTGGTTAAACAACTAAATTAAAAAAAAAAAAAAAACTTCTTAATTGTACTCAAGCATGCCCCACCTAAACGGAGAGTCAGTGGCAAATGTGTATACTGGCTGGATCCGGATAGAAAAAAAAAAAGATGAAGCTCAGAGATGAGGCATGGGGCAAGTTCAAATGCACAGGTGTTCACGCAGATTGGCTATTATATAGGGCCCTGAGAACAGCTAATATTCTTCAGGTGAAGCTACCTCTGGCTGGAAGTTGCAATACTGAACATAGGATTTGCAAGAAAGCGAGTTGTGCTCACAACAGAGGGAGGTGAAGCTTACAATTAACTTTGGTTTGTAGCAGATATTCTGCAGGTAGAGGATACTTCTAACTGAAAGGTGAAATAAGGAACTTAGAATTATCAGGAAAGAAAGTCTTTCAAGCAACAGAGGGAGGTAGATCTTGCTTTACTTTTGTTACAATTAAGACTTTCAGTGCAGGAAGAATTTAAACCCTGAGGGACGGAAATCCAGGTTACTCACCTGTAACAGGAGTTCTAGTAATGGCATATGTTGTTCATCCACACTGTCTGGCAGGTTCCTTGCCGCTTTAAATCTTGCCAGAAGGTCTTCAAGCTGGCTCCTACCACCCACCTGGGTTGAAAACTCTCGGCTCCGCCCCATGACGCCAGATCTAGCCTGCTGGAAGCTCAGGTTGTGCGTCAAGCTGGGAGGTGGGTGGTATGTAGGATGAACAATACATACTCATTCCCTAGAATTCCTGTTACAGGTGAGTAACCTGTATTTCTAGGGCATGGATATGTTGTTCATCCACATGTCTGGCAGACTCTAGCAGTTCTCTGGAGGAGGAGGCAAGGCGCACACCCCTACTTAGGGAATAAAGACTGAGAACCGAGGCCCCAAACCAGCATCCCGGGCGTGACTCAAGGTCGATGTGGTAATGGGTAATAAAGTGTGTGCTGACTTCCAGGTAGCAGCCCTGCAGATTTCCTGGATAGGGACGCCTTGAAGCAGCCACCATGCAGCAGTAGTATGACGGGTAGAATGAGCTCTTATCCCTCTGGGAGGCTCCATGCCCGCCAACTTGTAGCAGAGATCTATGCAGGAGGTGACCCACCTGCTTATCATCCGCTAGCTGCAGGTCTGCCAGGTGCGGCTTCAGCGTAGGTAACAAACAGCTGGCTAACCTCTCCCGACTTTCAGCCGTGGCGCCTTACAATAAGCGAGCGCCTTCTAGGGTCCAAAGTATGGAGCCTGTATTCGGGTCACCGAGGTGTGATTGGGGTAGAACACCGGCAGAGTCGACACCTGGTTAAGGTGAAACTCCGACACCACCTTCGGAAGGAATTTCGGGTGGGGACGCAGGACAACCTTGTCCCTGTGGAAGACCAGGTAAGGAGACTCAATGCAGAGCGCCTGGAGTTCTCCCATCCTTCTGGCTGACGTGATAGCCACCAAGAAGGCGGTCTTCCACAACAGGTGAGAGAGTTCACACCTGTGCATTGGTTCGAATGGCTTGCCCATGAGCTTTGCCAGTACCAGCAGTAGATCCCACGGAGGTGGAGGTTCTCGCCAGAGGGAAATGTGATCAAGGCCTTTGAAAAAGCGCCAGACCACCTTCTCCTGCGCATCGACTGCTCACGGCCAGCGCCTGCAAGCAGAGATGGCTGCCAGGTGCACCCTTAGGTCGCCGACCTAAGCCCCTGACTAGAAAGGGACCATAAATAGTCCAAGATGCTTGCCAAAGGACAGGAGGAAGGGTCCAAGCCCTTGCTCTGACACCAAATGGAAAATCTCTTCCATTTGAAGGCATAGCATTTCCTGGTCGACTCCTACGGGACGCCTAACAACATTGAGGACCTCATCGAAAGACCCAAGGCCTGGAACTCTGGCAGCTCAGGAACCAGGCTGTCAGGTGCAGGGACTGAAGGTCCGGATGGAACACCTTCCTGACTGACTGAGAGCAGGTCCGGGCGAGCTGGAAGCTGCCTCGGGAGCCTGGAGCTGAGGCTGAGATCATCTGGGTACCAGAATCATGGGGCCAGTCTGGGGCTATCAGAATCATCTGCGCCTTTGTCCCTCCTTGCTTTGAGAAGCACCTTGTGAATCAAGGGAAATGGGGAAAGGCGAGAAGAGGCCCGGGGTCCACAGCCTCGAAGGCATCCCCTGCAGCTAGCCCTGCTGAGGGGGCGGGCATGAAACAGCTCCTCAGCCTTCTGCCTCCCTGGAAGCAAACAGGTCCACCTGAGTGTACCCCAGCGGGAGAACAGATCTTGTACTACCTCCGGCAGGAGACCACTATGAGATGCAGCCCCATCCGCCCAGGGCATCGGCCAGGTGTTGGAGGCCCGCCACATGAATGGCTAGGAGATCCGCCTCCAGGCTGCGCACGAGTGACCAAATGCGGAGAGCTTCCTTGCATAGAAGCATGGAACGCCTCCTGCCCTGGCGGTTTAGATAGTACATGGTCATGGTATTGTCCGTCTGGACTCGGACCACTTGACCCCGGAGAAACGGAGCAAAGGCGGTGAGAGCTAGGCGGACCGCTCGGAGCTCCAGCAGGTTGATGTGGCATCGGGACTCCCGCGGGGACCAGAGGCCGTGCGCTCGGTGTTCCCCCAGATGGGCACCCCAACCCATCAGAGAGGCATCGGTCGATAGAGAGACCGTCTGCTCGGGGTGGACAAACGGGATGCCCTCCTGCAGATGAGATGGAATGGTCCACCACCAGAGAGTGTTCCACATCTCCTGGGTCACCATCACTAGCTGGTCCAATGGATCGCAGCATTGTGACCACTGGCTGGCCAGTCCCCACTGAAGGGGGCGCATGTGCCAGCGTGCCCAACGGACCACGCTGGTACAGGCCGCCATGAGACCCAGGAGGCGCAGGAAGTCCCGGGCAGAGCGCGATTGCCCAACCAGAAATGATTGGGCAAAGGAGGTAAGAACCTCGGCCCTGTCGCGGAGCCGTGCTCTGGCTCGAAGAGAGCTGAGCCTGCCCGATAAACAGAATCACCTGCTTCGCTCGAGTCCGACTCTGGCCTCGTTGATGAGAAGGCCGACTTGGGAGCAAACCTGGAGGCCAGATCTCTGGACGCTCCACCTCCTGTCTGGAGGGCTGCTATCAGCCAATCGTCGAGGTAAGGTACGGACCCTCGGCGCCGCAGGGAAAGCTGTCACCACTGCAATGCATTTGGTGAAGACCCTGGGAGCTGGAGACAGGCCGAAGGCATGGCTCGAACTAAGAGGATCCTCCGCGAAGCAAGGAATCTCGATGTGACGGACAGATAGGGACGTGAAAGAACGCTGCCCTGCAGGTCCAGAGAGCAGAACCACACACGTGTTCCAGGGATGGTATTATCTGAGCCAGAGTGACCATCCTGAAGGTTCGAGACCTTAGAAACTTGTTCAGGTCGGTAGGTCGAGAATGGGCGCCGACCCCGTCCGTTCGGAACCAGGAAGTACCTGGACACAAACCCGGTCTGAGGAAGGTCCACTACTCCTGATCACCTCCTTTTGGAGGAGGAGAGGTGATGTCGACCCGACGAGGCCGACAGTGAGGCTGCAGACCCTAGAGCCCCGGTGCAAGCGGCTCTGAAGGGGCGGGGCCTGCTCAATTCTAGAGGCAGGCCTTTTCCACCACTCTTCAGTACCCACCTGTCCGTGTAATAACGGGCCAGGCGGAAAGGAAGTGTTGGAGCTCCCTCTCACGGGGGAACCTTGGGTGAGGTGACGGGGTTGGGGCACACCCTCAGCCCGCCACTGGGCAGGCTTGGAGGAGGGACCGGCCGAGGAACCTCCTGGGCTTTACCTCCTGCTTCCTGTTGGAGAAGCTCCGGCTTGGGTTTGGGATGCCAAGCCCGAGCCTGTTGGCTCGGACGCTGCATTGGGCCGGATGCCTGTGGGCGAGAAGGACGAAGGGCTTAGGCTGTGGTTTGCGGCCTTTGTCCTTCTGAGCGGAAGAGACCGAGTCCAGGTAGCATTGGACTTCGATCCTCTGCAGGTGACCTTCCACCCCAGGGCCGAAGAGGCTCAGTCCCCAAAAAGGGAACATCCGCCAACTTGTGCTGGGTATGGGAAGTAAAGGTGGATATCCTCAGCCAAGCCCGACGACGCATAGCCACTGCGGCCGCCACAGACCTGGCACACGAGTCCCCAATGTCTAAAGCAGTCTGGAGCTGTTTGGCCACTGCCCTGCCTGGTCCCGCACCTGCCTGACCGTAGCCTGCAGATCCGCTGGAAGAATGAGGATGACCTCATCCAGGAGCCCAACAGGGCATGAGAAAAGCGTGCTGAGGACGGCGAACTGGCCTGGCGAAGGCCGAGAGAGGGACGTAACGAGACTTTTGCCCGCATAGTCCAATTCTTAGACTCCTTGTCGGGAGGTTTGTCCACATCCCTAGCGTCCCGCACGCTGGAAAACGCTGTCGGTAACCAACCCTCAGCCGAGGGTGTTCCAAACCCGGACAGTGAACCGGTAGGGACCGCATACTTCCTGGCCAAAGGCGCAGGACAGGAAGCAGGGCGCTGCCAGAGCTCCATGGCCGGACCCACTATGGCCTCGGCCACCGGAAAGGCCACCGTAGGGGAATCCCCTCGGTCCAGAATCTCCGTGAGGGGATACCTGGCCCGTTTAGAAACGGGTTCGAGCTTCATCCCGGTGGACTCCAAGATGAGCCGAAGCAATCCTGGGAAGGACGAAGGGCTATCATCCACCGACTGTCCTCCTGAGGACTCCAAGTCAATTCGCTTGGAGAAAAGGGAGGAATCATGCTCGGACTCGGAAGAGTCCTCAAAGAGCTGCCTCGGGCCTGAGCCACCCTCCACCTGCCAAGGTCTATCAGGAGTGAGGGTGACAAACAGCCTATGGGGCAGTCCTTGAGCCGACCGAGAATTTTTGGTCGGAGCCCCAACTAACGGCTGTGGAGGCGGAGGTTCCACCGGAATCGGTGGGGCAGCTGGAATTGGCCGAACAACCGGCCTGGGAACAGGCCTTTGGCTAAAACGAGGGGTTGTTTCGCTCTCCGTGACAGCCACTTAATGGCCGGGAAGACGATGGCGCTCTGCTTATTCCCCGTCAGAAGGAGTTGTTGCCACATGAGTTCCTATACTCCGACGCATCCGAAGCCTCCTCGTCCGGGAGGAGGAGGAAGAGGATGAGCGGCGCGCCGCTGCCATGTGGTAGCGAGACCGCCTATGACGGCGGATCGCTGACCGCCAAGACGCCAGAGATCGAGAACTCGCCAGGCCGAGGACGACGTGGAGGTGCCTGGAATCGCACTTCGGGTTCGGATTTATTCTGATCAAGGCTCTGGAACTGAGGCAGCCAGATTACTGCCGTGGATCCTCAACTTCCACTAGGGAGAGGATCTCAGCTTCTCCAGCCGACAACCTGTCCAGCGGGTCGAGAAAATCTCGACGGCGACGGAGTCTCCGTTCAACTGGCCTGACGGGGCACCGTGAAACCAGTGGCCAAAGCCGAGGGGTCGACCGAAGTCGACTGCCGACAACTAGGGGAGAGGGATCTTTCCCACTCCCAAGAGCGTCGACAGTGAGACTTACTCTTCTCTCTTTTTGGACCGACAAAACGGTCCAGAAGAAGTTGGACCCTCACCTTTTGTCGAGAGGATCAGACAAAGCTCCTTAAAAGAAGCCGAATAAGAGGCACCAAGAGAAAGCGGGACAAATGCCGCAGCCGAGGTAGAAGTGGCCTGCGCCGCCTCCTCTTCGAGGGCGATCATCTGCTCGAGCTGATCCGCCAAGCCCGCCGCCGCGGACACCGCCGACCGGGCCTCTTTTGATTTAACCGGAGGAAATATTTTCTCGGGACGCCCCAGTTGTAAACGGCAGCACGGCCTTCGAGGACGTAGGCCGAAAAGGAAGAGCACAGGTCGCAGGTCTGCGGGTCGTGCTCAAGGCCCAAGCAGTAAACGCACGTGAGTGCGGATCCATCCGGACATCTTCTGCCCGCAAGGGCATCTCCGGAAACCGGGAGTCGATCTGTCCATCGCAGCCGCGAGGGAGAGGAGACCGAAGTCTTTTTAGCAAAAACTTTTTAGTTTCGAAAATTCGAAGAACTAGGAACCAGTTTAACACGCAGAGCGTTAAGGAGGGAACCTGAGCTTCCAAGCGGTAAGGAAGATCTGGCATCATGGGGCGGAGCAGAGAGTTTTCCACCCGGGTGGGTGGGAGGAGCCAGCTTGAAGACCTTCCGGCAAGATTTAAAGCTGCAAGGAACCTGCCAGGAACCTGCCAGACAGTGTGGATGAACAACATATCCATGTCCCTAGAATACTGTTTACTGTGTCTGTCCAAGTGCACAGCTGACTTATTTTGGGGCTGACTGCTTTCAGAGCACAAATCACCAGGCTGTTTTTGGGGCTGGGGAGGTTTACCTGTGTCTGACTTGGATGTCTAGATTTTTCTCTGTTTGATTAGCAGGGTATTTTCTCTGTCAAACTGCTGTGTAGGGCATCTTGCTGACAGGAAGGCACTCATCGCAGCGGTGGGTCAGAGCTTTTAGCCGATTGTTTCGTGAGGACAGTTTAGGCCCAACCCCTGCCCCCACCCACCCCTGGAAATAGTTTGTTTATACCTGGGGTTCTAACATCATTTCTCAAGAGTGCAAGGTGCATATCACTGTCATATCCTCTCTAGCACCCTGCACTGACAATATAAGCATAAACATTGTAATACTACATATATATATACACATACATATATATATATATATATATATATATATATATATATATATATATATATATATATATATATATATATATATATATATATATGTATATATATTTCTATATAACAAACCAATCACATGCACACATACAAAAAAAAAATAGATAAACGTGGGGAGTAGTGCAATGTAATGGTTGTGGGGCAGCAGTCTTCCGGGAGTCTTTCTGGAGGCTGAGATGCTGCCCTATTTGCAGACAACTCTCTGCCCTGAGGGAGGAAGTTGCCTGTCTTCAGGCCATACTGGACAGTAGTAAGGGAACCTTCCCTCAGGCCACATTGGACAGTAGGAAGGGAACCTCCCCCATCCAGGGAGCACCAGAGCCCACCACTACCTCAGAGGTTGCGAAGAAAGCACAGCAGTTGGACCACAGTGGGCTCAGGGAGGGTGAGGATGGTGGAACAGAGGCACATCCAGTCAGTTGTTCCACTCCACAATCCATATACCATTCTGGGGGAGCATAGTTCCCCTATGGATGCACCCGCAGAGGAGACTAAGAAGGCTGAGGACAACTGTCACAAGGGAGGCCCACAGGAAGGAGGCAGAGGACATCACAGAGAAAGGAAGCAGCTCCTGGTGGGGGACTCAGTTATTAGGTGGATAGAACTGGGGGGGCAGGGAAAACTGAAGTAAGGTGCCTGCCTGGTGCCATGGCTTGGAGGGACAGGAAGTGCATCCTTAGGATCACGAGAACAGCTGCACGGGAGTCTGAGCTGGACGTCACTGTCCACCTAGGGACAAATGACTTGGCTCATCATGAGATTAGTGCAGTGCAGGAGGACTTTGTAGAGTTGGGGAGGGGCCTGAGACAAGTAGCACACACAGTACCCCTTCTCAGAGGTGCTGCCTGTCAGAGGCATGAGTGAGGCGAGGGTACTTTGCACCATGCAGTTTAATGAATGGTTGAAAAAAAATGGTGTGGAGCACAGGGGTTTGGCTTCATTGGGGACTGGGGCTCCACCTGGAGAGACACCAGCCTATACTGGCAGGATGGTCTGCATCTGTCCAGGAAGGGAACAAGTCTTTTGAGCAATCGGTTTAAATGCTACATTGGCAAGCTTTTAAACTAGTCAAGGGGGGAGGCACTGATAAGCAGCAGGAAAATCCCAGCCTCTCCCTACAAAACAGGGTATTAAATGAGAAAAAGACAGAGGTAGAAAGGTCAGTGGGGGATGCTGCAACAGAAGGTAAAGCCATCACAAAATGGAGAGCAATGACTACCAATGCTCGTAGTCTGGGTAACAAGCTTCCTGAATTAGTGGCCTTGATGGAGGAGGAACATCTGGATATCGTGGCAGTCACAGAAACATTGTACACACAAAACCATGACTGGGACGTAAACATACCAGGATACACTATCTACAGGAGGGACAGGGAGGTAAAGAGGAGGAGGAGAGCTTTACATAAGGGAAGGAATCAAAGCAACATAACAAAAAGGTAAACAGGAGGAGAAGAAGCACTGTGGGTCAATTTGGAGACAGGCAATGGCACCACAATCTGCACAGGGGTTGTATACAGACCCCTCTCAGGGGGAGGAAATGGACAAGGAAATGATAGAAAGTATACTTAGAATGGCAGAAAAAGGGGAGATATTGCTGTTGGGTGATCTGAATATGCCAGATGTTAACTGGAGTGCAGTTGCAGCAGCCACTGAAGAGTGGGGTTATTCTAGATGCCCTACAGGGGGCATGCCTTAGACAACTAGTACTGGAACCCACTCGAGAGGGAGCAATCTTAGACCTGGTTCTCTCAAATGGAGATGGAGAGAGGATCACAGATGTAGAAGTGGGTAGCCATCTGGGAACTAGCGACCATCGAACAGTATGGTTCACAATAAACACAGCAATAGAGTCAAGCCATACAAAGGCAACAGTACTGGACTTTAGGAGGGCTGACTTTGCCAAAATGGGTGAGTGCCTAAGGAATGCACTAGCAAATGGGCAGGAAGGAGGGGTGGAAGAACAATGGGGAATAATAACTGCCATCACAGAGGTAACAAGCCTTTGTGTGAAGCAAATAAAACAAAACGATGTAAGAAACCACTATGGTTCTCAAAGGAAGTGGCAGTGAAGGTTCAAGAGAAAAAGGAAGCATTCGGGAAGTACAAGGAATCACAGAAGGAGCCGGATAGAGAACGGTATCAGTTAAAGCAAAAGGAAGCTGGGAAGGCAGTCAGAACAGCAAAAGCCCAAACCGAGGAAAAGATAGCCAACTCAGTTAAGAAGTGGGATAAAACCTTTTATAGGCACATCAGGGAGCCAAAGGAAGACCAAGCGAGGGAAAGTGAGGCTTAAAAAAGGGAGGGGGTGGGAGAGGGTGACTGTGAAAAGGCAGAGATACTAAACAAATATTTTGCTCAGTATTTACAAATGAAGAGGGGGTACCTAAAACAAACAAAAGAAACACTCTGGATACAGAAGTTGATACCAGCCCATTTACAGAAAAAAGGGTTCTGAAAGAACTCTTAAAATTGAAAGTGGACAAAGCAATGGGGCCTGATGGGATTCATCCCAGAATTCTAAAAGAGCTAAGAGTAGAACTGGTGACACCACTGACTACCCTCTAACAAATCATGGGAGGATGGGGTGGTACCCGAGGACTGGAGGAGGGCAGATGTGATTCTCTTCACAAAAGTAGGAGCAAGGCAGAAGCAGGTAACTACAGACCTGTTAGTTTAACCTCAGTGATAGGGAAAATGATGGAATCACTTCTCAAGGAAAGAATTAGAGTATCTAGAGGCCAGAGGGGCACAGGACCCAAGGCAGCATGGATTCACGGCGGGAAGATCATGCCAAATAAATCCGATAGATTTCTTTGACTGGGTGAGCAAAGTAGTAGATCAGGGAGGGCTGTGATTAATATACAAGTTAGCCAGCCTGGGAGTGGGTCCCAAGATGACAGCCTGGGTAAAGAATTGGCTGGAGAATAGGACACAGAGCAACAGTAAATGGAGTCCACTCTGAAGAAAGGGGGGTTAACTAGTAGGGTACCGCAGGGTTCAGTATTAGGACCGGTCCTCTTCAATGTCTTTATAAGCGACATTGCAGAGGGACTGGAAGGAAAAGTATGTCTCTTTGCAGATGACACAAAGATCTGCAACAGAGTTGATGCACAAGGTGGGGTGGAAAGGATGAGAAGGGACTTGGCAAGGTTAGAGGAATGGTCAAATGTATGGCAGCTTAGATTCAATGCTAAGAAGTGCAAGGTAATGCACCTGGGAACAAAGCCCAGGGAAGAGTACACAATGGGGGGTGATACTAACAACAAAAATGGAAAGGGACCTGGGGGTAGTCATATCAGATGACCTACAGGTGGGCAAGCAATGTGAGAGGGCAGCAAGGAGGGCTGGGGGGATACTGGGAGGCACAGGAGAGGCATCACCAGTAGAAAACGAGAAGTTATTATCCCTCTGTACAAACAGCTGGTGAGACCCCATCTGGAGTACTGCGTGCAGTTCTGGAGGCCCAATTTCCGCAAAGACAGACAGGATGGAAGCTGTCCAGAGGAGGGCAACTAAAATGGTGCAGGGTCTGCACCGGAAGACATAGAGAGACTTAAGGAGCTTAATATGTTTAGCCTCGAGGAAAGGAGGGAGAGGGGGGGACATGATAGAAACTTTCAAGTACCTCAAGGGAATCAACAAAGTCTAAGAGGGTAGCATCTTTCAAAAAGGTGTGCAAGAACAAGGGGCACAATCTGAGGAGCCAGGCGGCTCAGAGGTAATTTAAGGAAGTATTTTTCAGAGAGGGTTGTGGATGCATGGAACAGCCTTCCGGAGGAGGTTGTGGAGTCAAAAACAGTGGTGGAATTCAAGCATGCATGGGACAGTCATAAGGCAATTCTAGGGGGTGGGGGTAGGAAGAAGTAGGCTGCTGGTTAACTAGGATCTGCAGCTTATCCATTAGGTAGGGAAATTGGCAGACTGGATGGGCCAAGTGGTCCTTATCTGCCATCAAATTCTATGTTTCTATGAATAGCTGTAAGAAAGAGTTTAAACATGCTAAAAGGGTCTACATTAGACGACTCCAAACCTCAAACCTGGCAAACCCCAAAAAGTTCTGGTCTCAAATAAATTGCCTCCTGAAGGGGCGCGCAGCTGAAGCCCCCCCAGAGCATCGCAGTCAAAGGCAACCGGATGTCTGATCCGGATAAGTTAGCTAATGCTTTCAACAGCTTCTTCACTGACCTGGATAGATGCACTGATCCCTCACCTAGCAACACCAACCCTTTGCTACCCACACTGGCCCCAACTTCCACTTCCATCTGGTTACGCGGAAGGAAGTCCTCTCTCTACTAAACACCATCAAACCAGACGGCACTCCTGGGTTCAACAATCTGGAGCCTAAGTTTCTGAAAATGGCTGCCCCAATTATTGCGGATCCACTAAGGAACCTGTTTAACAAATCCCTCCTTCTCGGGCAATTCCCCACTAATGGAAAATGGCCACCATAGTCCTTATTCATAAAGGTGGTGACAAGGGTCACATTGAAAACTACCGACCTATATCCATACTCAGTGGGCTTGCGAAAAACGCTGGAGAAACTGGTGCATAGGCAGATTCTTGATTACACTGAAACCCATAATCTACTTAGAGGTGCAACATGGATTCAGGAAAAACCGCGGCACAGACAGAGCCCTTGTCAAGTTCACCTCGGATGTACAAGGGGCTATGGATCAAGGTCTAGCCACTGGCACCCTATTCCTGGATCTTACAAAAGCCTTCGATTTGGTGAACCATGATCTCCTTGTTACCTGCCTTCAGAACCTAGGACTCTATCCTCTTGCCTCCTCCTGGTTTCAACATTACCTCTGTGGAAGAAAGCAGCTGGAAAAATGGAAGGGTACGACCTCCATAATTAGGCCAGTGCACCAAGGAGTCCTCCAAGAATCCATCCTTGGACCACTGTTATTTACCATCTTCATCAACAACATGCCAAAACATTGCAAAGGGGCCAACATCCAACTGTATGCAGATGATGCCATTATCTATAGGAGTTCGAAGGACTTAATTCAACTAAACCAGAACCTCAATATGGACTTCAGAGTGTTGGAAAAGTGGCTAGTGGATATGAAACTAGTCCTGTACCTCAATAAATCCAAGGCCATACTTTTCGGTACCAAATGATTGGGAGCCAATAGATCAAACCTCCTACAGATCTCATCGTCCAATGGGACTACACTTGAGGTATGTGCATCCACAAAATATCCTGGAGTGCACCTGGATCAGGAGCTAACCCCGAGCCCGCACATTGAAGCAACCACCAAAATCCTCCATCAAAAGACTTGGCCTCATACAGACTTGGCAGATTCCTCTCCAGGGAAGCTCGTGTGGCAATCACCACTGGTACCATTCTTCCAGTGCTTCTCTATGGTGCTCCCTTATTACAACCTCTTCGGGGCCCTGAACTCAACAAACTCAGAGTCCTTTATCACAAAACTGCCCACTTTGCAGCTTCTGCCCACCACCGTGATCACCACTGCAATGTTCTTACCTCTCTGAGCTGGCCATCACTTAAGGCCAGGCTTGCATACCCTATACTGACGTTCAAAACAGCCAAACTTCCGGCTCCACCTAGCCTAAATGGACTTCTATTCAAAACAGCTAAATGTGACCCGAGGTCTACTGCCCACCCTGTCCTGGAAGTGCCTAGGATTCGAACCCGAGCTGGTGACAGGTCCTTTGCCAGCTCTGCCCCCCCCCCCCCAAACTCTGGAAAAGTCTACCCTCAGCTGTGACAAACTGCACTATTCTGTACTCATTTAAAAAATGCCCCAAAATCTCACTTGCTGGTAGTAAATCTGTGCTGTTGCACTTGAAATGTTGGTGCCCTTACATTCCTGAGTTTTGACCTATTTTGTCCCATTTCTATTTACCATTACACTGACTAGTGGCATGCCACCTGTACACCTACCCTGTATATCTGGCTTCCTCTACTGCTACCAGTTTTATTTTGTCTACTGTATACTCCTCATGTATGAACCAATGTGATTAATTGTCCTACCTTTGTCTCTTGTATGCTAATGTGCCTTTCATCTGTAATTAATTCCGGGTCACCCCTGAAAAAGGGACTCTTGTCTCAGTGGGCTCACCCGGTCAACAAATTTCAATAAATAAACTGTAGAGGGCACCTATCTTAGGAAAGACAGAAGATGCGAGAATCAATGTGTGTGGAAACATCAAAGTGAGCAAAGCAAACTTTATATAGCGCCTTTCAAAATCAAGGCACTGTACATAATACAAATTACAATATAAAAACAAATGACATGATAAATTTAAAAATAGGAGTTTTAGGAGTGGTATATATTGTTCATCCACACAACCCACCCGACCTCCCCGGCTTCGACGCGCAATCTGGCTTTCAGTGGGCTAGATCTGGCGTCATGGGGCGAAGCCTAGAGTTTTATCACCCAAGTGGGTGGGAAGAGCCAGCTTGAAGACCTTCCAGCAAGATTTAAAGCGGCAAGGAATCTGCCACTAAGTGTGGATGAGGACTTCATCGGAAAGACCCAAGGCCTGGAACTCTAGCCACTCAGGAACCAGGCCGTCAGGTGCAGGGATTGACGGTCCAGATGGAGAACCTTCCCCTTGTCGACAGATATCAGGTCCGGGCAGGCTGGAAGCCGCCTCGGGAGCCTGGAGCCGAGGCTGAGGAGATCTGGGTACCAGAACTGGCGAGGCCAGTCTGGGGCTACCAGAATCACCTGCGCCTTGTCCCTCTTTGCCTTGAGAAGCACCTTGTGGATAAAGGGAAATGGAGGGAAGGCGGAGAAGAGCCCCAGGGTCCACGGTCTCGAGAAGGCATCCCCTTGCAGCGAGCCCTGCTGAGGGGGGCGGGTGTGAACCAGCATCAGCTTCGTATTCCCCCTGGAGGCGAAAAGGTCCACCTGAGGGGTGCCCCAATGGGAAAAACAGGTCTTGCACTACCTCCGGCAGGAGAGACCACTCGTGAGATGCAGCGCCTATCTGGCTGAGGGCATTGGCCAGACTGTTGGCGGCTCCTGCTACATGGATAGCTAGGAGATCCGCCTCCAGGCTGATCATGAGAGACCAAATGCGGAGAGCTTCTTTGCACAGAGGCAAGGAGTGCGTCCCGCCCCAACGGTTGAGATAGTACATGGTCGTGGTGTTGTCCATCTGGACCTAGACTACCTGACCCCGTACTAACGGAGTGAAGGCGGTGAGGGCTAGATGAACCGCTCGAAGCTCCAGCAGGTTGACGTGGCATCGAGACCCCTGAGGGGACCAGAGGCCGTGGGCCCGGAGATCCCCCAGATGGGCACCCCAACCCAGAGAGGTGGTCGTTAGAGCGACCATTGGCTCGGGGTGGACAAACGGGATACCCTCCTGCAGATGAGCTGAGACGAGCCACCACTGCAGGTCATCCCACATCTACTGGGTTACTGTCACCGGCTGGTCCAAATGACTGAAGCGCTGTGACCACTGGCTGGCCAGTCCCCACTGCAGGGTGCACATGTGTCAGCGGGCCCAATGGACCACGCTGGTGCAGGCCGCCATGAGGCCCAGAAGGCGCATGAAGTCCTGGGCAGTGCGCAACTGCCCAACCAGAAATGATTGGGCAAAGGAGGAAAGGACCTTGGCCCTGTCTGCCATGAGCCGGGTTCTGGCTCGCACAGAGTCGAGCTCTGCCCCGATGAACTGAATCGCCTGCGATGGTACGAGTTCCGATTTGGCCTCGTTGATCAGGAGGCCTAACCGAGAGCAGACCTGGGGGGCCAGATCCCTGGACCGCTCCACCTCCAACCTGGAGAGGGCTGCAATCAGCCAGTTGTCCAGGTAAGGGTACACCCGGACCCCTCGGCAGTGCAGGAATGCTGTCACCACTGCCATGCATTTGGTGAAGACCCTGGGAGCTGGAGAAAGGCCAAAGAGCATGGCCCAGAACTCATAAAGAGACCCCTCTGCTCTGAAGCGGAGGAATCGCTGATGAGACAGATGGATTGGGACATGAAAGAATGCGTCCTGGAGATCCAGAGAGCAGAGCCACATGCCTAGTTACAAGGATGGAATGATCTGAGCCAGAGTGACCATCCTGAAGGTGTGCGGCATTAGGAACTTGTTCAGGTCGTGCAACTCTAGAATGGGGCACCATCCCCCCGTCCACTTTGGGACCAGGAAGTACCTGGACACAAACCCTGGGTCAGGAGAAGAATCCTCCACCTCGCTAATCACCTCCTTCTGGAGGAGCAGAGCAATGTCAGCTCGATGAGCAGATAGGGAGGCTGCAGAGCCCATAGCGCCCCGTGTGGCAGCGGCCCGGTGAGGGAGGGGACTACTAATTCAGAGGTAGACCCTGCCGACCTTCCCGGCACTCAGCGGTCCGTGGTGATAGCGGACCAGGCGGAAAGGAAGTGGCGGAGCCATCCCCCCACAGGGGGAACCTGGGGAGGAGTGACGAGGTTGGGGGCAACACCCCTCAACCAGTCATTGGGCAGACCTGGAGGAAGGGCCGGCCGAGGGGTCGCCTGGACCCTTCCCCCCAGGCTTCCTACTGGAGGAAATGGCAGACTTGGCCTTGGGGCGCCAAGTGTGAGCCTGCTGGCCCTGTTCCTGGCGCTGCTGGGCCGGATGTGTCACAGAGGTGGAAGGGCTTACGCTGATGCTGGTGGCCTTTGTCCTTCTGGGCAGACGTGACCAAGTCTAAGGTGCCACTGGACTTCTCGATCCTCTGGAGATTGCCTTCCATCCCCGGCCCGAACAAGTCGGTGCCCAAGAAGGGAATGTCTGCCAGCTTGTGCTGGGTGTCTGCCGTGAAGGTGGAGATCCGCAGCCAGGCTCTGCGGCACATGGCTACTGCGGCCGCTACTGACCAGGCACAAGAGTCACCGATATCCAAAGAAGTCTGGAGCTGTTTGGCCACTGCCCTTCCCTGATCCCGCACCTGCTTGACCGTCGTCTGAAGGTCAGCAAGGAGATGAGGAATCACCTCATCCAGGGAACCAATAAGGACGTGTGAAAAATGTGCCATCAGTACAGCCGAGCTAGCCTGTCGAAGGCCAAGGGAGGAAGCAGTGTAAACCTTCCAACCCGAGTAGTCCAGCTTTTTGGATTCTTTATCAGGCAGTTTGTCCACATCCCTAGCATTCCCAGAACGCTGGAAAACACCATCGGTCACCAGCCCCTCCGCACAGGGGTGCACAGAGAATCCAGAGAGTGAACTGGTGGAGAATGTGTACTTACGAACCATCCTGGCCAAAGGCGCAGAACAAGATGCAGGCCGCTGCCACAACTCCAGGGCTGGGCCAACAATGGCTTTGGCCACAGGGAAGGCCTCCGTGTAGGGGAATCTCCTCAGTCCAGTATCTCCGTGAAGGGATACCTGGCCCGTTTCTGTACGGGTTCGAGCTGCATGCCAGTGGACTCTGAGATGAGCCGAAGTATTCCCAAGAATGAGGATGGGCTCTCGACAACCAACTGACCTCCTGCAGATTCCAGGTCAAGGGGCCTGGAGTACAGGGAGGAGGAGTCAGACTCCGAGGAGTCCACGAGCAGCTGCCGAGCGCCTGAGCCACCCTCCACCTGCCACTGCCAATCAGGAGTGAGGGTGAACAACAACCTGTGGGGCAAGCCCTGACCCAACCGAGAATCCTTGGTCGGGGCCCTAGTCTTCAGTTGAGGAGGCGGTGGTTCCACCACAATGGGCAGAGCAGCCAGTTTTGGCCGAACAACCGGTGCCCGGGATCGGCTCCTTGACTACTACGAGGGGTTGCTTCGGTCGCTCGGGTGACAGCCACTTAGTGGCCAGAGAAGGCGACTGAGTCGGCTTGTTACCAGCTAACAAGAGTTGTTGCCATATCATGTCCTCGTAGCATCGGCATAACTTACGTTGGAGCCTATCCTCCAAAGAGGATGAGCGGCGATGCCGCTTTCCATGGTGCAGAGACAGAGACCGCCAATTTCGGCGGGATCTACCAGACATGGAAGAGGACTGAGACCTTCGGGGTTGCCGAGTGTGGGTCAAAGAGGGGGTGGGAGAAACCCGCTCATCCCTTGGTTCAGGGTCCTTGACCGGGGACTTCGGCACAGGAAGCGTGGGCAAGTCCTCGGTTAACACTGGCGGAACCGGTGAAGAAGGGTTGTCGGCTTCTCCAGTTGACAACCAGTCCAACGGGTCAAGAAAAATCTGGACCACGTCAACGGGTGTCTCGGCCGGCCATGACGGGAACACCGTGAAGCCAGTGGCCTTAGCCGCAGCCTCCACGGAAGTCGAGAGCAGACAATCCGGTGGAGGGGATCTCTCCCGCTCCCACGAACGTCGACTGTGGGACTTTCCTTTCAGTTCTTTTTTCTTCGACCTACTCGTGTGTCCCAATGGTCCTTCTCCCTTGGTGGAGAGGTACTGGCAAAGCTCGTTGAAAGAAGGTGTGTAGGAGAGGCCCAAGAAGAGAGGGATAAATGCCGAGGAGGAAGATGATGTGGCCTGAGCCACCTCCTCCTCAAGGGCGATCACCTGCTCCAGCTGCTCCTCGGAGCCTACAACCGCAGACACCGACCAACGGGCCTCCTTCGACTTCACCAGCGGGTACCATTTCTCAGGGTGCCCTAGTTGTAGTTGGGCAGTGCGGTCCTCCAGAACCGAAGACATGACAGACTTACAAAGATCGCAGGCCTGCAGATCGTGAGCAAGACCCAGGCAATAAACGCATGTGGAGTGCGGGTCGGTGTGGGACATTTTCTGCCCGCAAGGACACAGACAGAAGCAGGAGTGGATTTGTCCATCGCAGCTGTGAGGGAAGATGAAGACTTAAGTCTAGAGAACTTTAAAATGATTTTCGGAATTTCCGAATTAGGATCCAGGCCTAAAAACTCAAAGCACTAAGAAGGGAACCTGAGCTTCCAAGTGGTAAGGAAGATCTGGTGTCATGGGGCGGAGCCAAGGGTATTACCACCCGGGTGGGAGAAGCCAGCTTGAAGACCTTCCGGCAAGGAACCTGCCACAAAGTGTGGATTTAAGCAATAAGCCACGTGAGGGTGTGGGTTATCAGGGGATTTACCATGGCTGGAGTGGTTTGCGTAAATCCTCGCCAGCCATGGTAAGTCCCCCGATAACCCACATCCTCCGAGTGGGTTATTGCGATTATACCAAGGTAAATGTTTTTACTGTAATAAAATACAACTTTTAAAGAGGTTGCTGTGTGTGTTTGTTATTGTATTTATTCCTGTCTGCGGAGGATTAGGATGTTGATGGCCATTTGTATCATTATTATTCGCTCATCAGCCAGTGGTTATCAGAGGATTTACACCGGCGGTAAACTGCCAGTCTGACCATTTCATTGGCTGTTCATTTATGTCCATGGTATAATGAACAACATATCTATGTCCCTAGAAACACAGGTTACTCACCTGTAACAGTAGTTCTAGGAGTGGTATATGATGTTCATCCACACCGTCTGGCAGATGCCGTTCCCTTTAATTCCTGCTGGAACGTTTTCAAGCTGGATCCTCCCACTCACCCGGGTGGTAAAACAATCGGCTCCACCCCTAGATGCCAGATCTTAGCCTGCTGGAAGCAAGGTTGTGTGCTTCAGCCTAGGGAGGTAGGGTGGGTTCGTGTGGATATATGTCACATACCACTCCTGTGGCTCCAGGTAAGACCGTCAGATAGGACAGGATCGGATACCCAGGGACCGGGGGTCTGCAGGAGCAGAAGGCCCCAGAAAAGGCCAAGCGGGCGGGCCTGGAACAGGAGGCCCGCCGCAGGGATGGCATCCGGGAGAGGGACGTCGCTCGGCGTCTGAGGGTCTGACATCAGGTCGTCCGGCCCAGCAGGAGGGAGACCTGACTGGAGCATACCTGCATCCTCCATATCGTCCGGGGAGGGAGGATTAAAATCCCTGGGGTCTAGCTGAGGAGACGCTGGGGCATCGGAGGGCAGCGAATGCTGTGGGGAGCTGGGGATGGCGGAAGGAACGTCAGGGTCTGGTGTCTGCTCCAACGCCGTGGGACCATCGGAAGGGCAGACGTTCGCCTTACTGGTGGAGTCTGGGCAGATGTCGGAGAAGCAGTTAGACGTAGTGGAACCATCGCGCGAGGGACGCAGCGAAAGGGGTGCGGCCTGGGGGCCGTGCAGTGCCCCAAAGGGTCAAGCGACTTATCGTCCTTCTCCAGGCAGACATCAGAGGAGCCGACGTCAGACTTACCAGAGTCACTCGCACCAGAAGGCCGCACGGTGGCGGCCTTGCCGGGAGTGGACACCTCCTTTGACCCGGAGGCACCCGGAGGGCCCGAGCGTGACCCAGACAGGAGGGTCGACGCCGGCTTGGAAGCCTCCAAGACGGCCATCGCGGAGCGGTCCCCCGGAAGGGGGAACGTTACCTTGAGCACAGTGACTCCAACCGAAGTCGCGGTGGCTGAGGAAGAGTAGTCCCAGTGCTTCTCCTTGTCTTTCTTTTTACGGTGACCCTCGGGTGAAGTTGAGGCCTGACTAAGCTTATTCAGCTACTTTTCCATGGAGGTCATTTTCTTTTTAAGGATGTGGGCCTCCAGGGACTGCTGCTTCCGTCTGCGGGTGGCGGCGTTGAACTTCAGGCAATGCTGGCACTTCTCCACGGGGTGATCCGGGCCTAGACAGAAGAGGCACTGGGAGTGTCCGTCCTTGTCTTGGGAGTTGGGTGCATACGAGGCCACACTGTTCTTGTGCTTTCCGGAGGGTGCAGGGAGCGACATACACCATGAGAGAGGCATGATGAAAAATTAGAAATCGAAGAAAAACAGGTGGTAAAACTACAGACAGACTGACGAGCAGTTGAACTTAACTGCAAGGCGCTACGTTTAACAGTGGGAAAGAAACTGGCAGGTGGGCGGATGCCCTTTATACCGACGGTGCATGATGTCGCCACCTGATGGGTGCAGTCCTCTGCCAGAGACTGCTAGCTAGAAATTTTTCTGGGGTCCTGACGCCGCCGGCATCAGTCCTATATGTAATTACTACTGCAAGAGCCCTCTTGAAGTAAGATGTACAGTTACACAAGACCTTAGCGTAACAGTAGATCTGAGGAGTGTCTCTTGCAGCAGGTAATTCATGTGGGTCATTGCCAGAGGTCACTGTGGCACACAGCAGCTCTTCTAGCAGTCTTTTCCAGGAGCCGCACACACGTGACATCAGCCTTCTGTTTCCTATGTAAGTGTGGGTGGCCCCCAGTATCCTCAATTTCCCCCACCGGATTCAGCTCACTAAGCAAGGACCAAGGCGAAGCTGAGGTACTAAGGTATCCCAACTCATAAGTCAATTGACTAGAATTTGTTCTCCTAGAGACTGAGGGTGGGATCATACCTGCTGAAAGAGACTCTTCAAACATCTGTTACGGTAAAGTCTTACGTATCTGTACCATCTTCCATGGAGTGATCTCTTGCAGCAGGTAATACAGTTGGAATGAATCCCAAGCAGTAAACCCAAAAGGGTGGTCATTATGACAGAAGGCCTTGTAGGACAGTTTGGCCAAAGGCTGTCCTATGACGTGAAGCAGTGTCTAAGCTGTAATGCTTCGCCAAAGTATGAATTGTGGACCAGGTAGCTGTGTTGCAACCATCAGTGATAGAGGTCCCTTTAAAGCAGGCCACAGTAGTGGCCATAGCTCTGGTAGAATGGGCTTGGACAGGTCCTGGTAATGGCTTGTTTTAGTTTGCAAAACAAAATGTTATACATTGTAATAGCCAAATGGAGAGGGTCTGTTTAGACACCGGGGAGACCTTCCCTGCTTGAGGCGAAGGTGACAAAAAGTTGAGAAGTCTTCCTAATCGATTTAGTTCAATTAGAATAGTATCGTAACATATGATGAACGTCTAGAGTATCGATTGGAGTGTTCAGGATAATATACTGGTAACTCCAGGGACTGGTTTAAGGTGTGTTCAGTCACTACATTAGGTAGGAAGGAAGGGTTGGTATGAACAGACACTTGTCTTTGTGAAAAATCAAGTAAGGTTCTCTACACATGAGGGCATGGAGATGGAAATACGCTGAGCTGAAGTGACAGCCACTAAGAATAGTGTTTTCCAAGAAAGAAAACGGAGGTCACAAGTGGCCGCCGTTCAAAGGGTTCAGAGTTAATTTCTCTATTAGAAAACTGAGATCCCATGGAGGAGTAGGTCTTCTGATAGGTGGCTTACTATATAATATTCCACTTAGCAACATTTTGGCTAGATGTTGATACAGTAATCTGCCACACAGAGGTTCATGGCAGGCCGAAATAGAGGCCAAATGGACTTTGATGGAGGAATAGCTTAATCCTGTCTCGGCAATCGAGGCCAGGTTCGATTGCCACTTGAAGCAGCAGCGTTAGTGTATTATTTTGTTTTGTTTTCAGTTAAATTTTAGATTTTACGTTAATTGTGGTTTACGATTATATATTTGAATTGGTGGTAGTTAGGGGTGAAGCAGTGAGGTATTTAGTGTGAGGAGTGCATCTGGATAAAGGACTGTGCTGTGCTAGGTTATAAGTTGCAAGCTGCAGGAGACATTTTGCCTTTTCTGTTTGTTGCCTCAGCAGTTTGTGTTACTGCAGGGGCATTGTTTTTATTCGCTATCACCCTGACAAATGTGGTGATTGTGAACGTCTTCTGTATTTCCCTACCTGGCCAGTTCTTTTCTGGGCCGGTCGGGAAAGGTGAAGGAGAGCTATTTTGACCGCCTGGAGAGTGGCGCAGAGTGCGGTGTTCTCAGATACTAGAGCCTAGAGAGATCGAGGTGCTTATGAATTCCACTGGAACAGTGGTGTGGAGAATCTGCAGATTGTGGTATTACTGAAGAACCAGGACCAGAACCTCGCTGGCAGTTTGTTTTTTACGGAACGACTGAGGAACTTGTGGGACCTTTGGTCTGGGCCCCACTATTTATTTATTTATTGAAAATGTTTCACCAGGAAAGGCACACTGAACAAAAAGATGCTCGTCTCACGGTGCGACCTGAGGGGAGAGGTTACAATGGAGACAGGAATACAGACAAAAGCTGAACTTAGAAATAGAGCAATACAGTTAATGTACATAGTTGGATGGGATTACATAGGACTTTTTACAGTATGAGAACAGTACAGAGCATACAGATTATGTACATAGTTGGGTGGGACTACATTAGCACTATTTCCAATAGGAGAACAGTACAGTACAGAACACGAACATCAAGGACGTGTATACATATCATGGAACTCAACGAGGGTAATACATGATTGCTTAAGTGCCAATATCGAGACTAAAGTGCCAGTAATGGGACTTGCGCTGAAGCCAGAAGCACCAAGTAGACAGTAAGAGTTGGAGGAGAATAGGGGTGGTAATATAGGTGGGGTGAAGGGGAAGGAGAGGGGAGCAGTAGCAGTACGTAAGGATGAAGAGTGTGGGTTTGTTTAGGAATGAGGGGGAAGGGAGAGATTAGGAGGGAATATGAGAGTGGGGAGTGAGAGTGCATCAGCCAATTTTCCTGACTGGACTGGAGTACGACCTTGCCTGAACCCAGGAGAGGAATCGCGAGGGGGTGGGGTTGTCGGGGCGCCTGGCTCAACGCCACTGGAGGGCGAGCACTGTATTACCTGGTGCTCCAAGGATTCTTTTTTGGGGGGGCAGCAGGAGTGCCTGTTCCTTCACCGAGACCAGCGACGGCCAAGGCCTTGGTGTGGTGACCTCTTGGGGAACAGTAGGGTCGCTGTGGTGTCCTGTTGTGGGAGGCTTTCTTGGTTGGACTGAAGTGCTGTCTGCTTTTGGTGAGAGCGCCTTAAAAACAGATGAAGGATTTATTCTTGAACTCTGTTATTCTACCTGATGGACGGTCAGACTCTGAATTCTATATCGCCTGGACTTGGGCAGTGAGAATGCTCCCTTCAATTATACTGTCTGATAAATCTGTTTAACTGTTCCTGGCCTAGGTGGGAGTTAGAGCCGGGTGATAGTTTCTACCGGGGAGGTGGGAGCTCCTCAGAGACCACTAATATTCTTTTTGAGAGATTATGTGCAACCTCTCCTTCAGTAACTACTCATATCCTACCATACTTTGTTTATTGTTTGTGTTTCTTGTTTTGTTTTTACTTTAATTTAGCTACTTTTTGGGGTCCAAGACTACAGTCAAGAGGGATGTGTCTGGGAAGGTATGAGGGCCTGGGGCGGGCTAGGATAGTATATGGGGCATCCTGGCTGCTCCATTTATCAGCCTCCCAGTGTCTGCTACTACAGCTAGGCGCTATAAGAAGGTTGAATAGGGAGGAACCGGATGACCAGATCGGGTTGGGGGTGCCCCATGTATGGCAGGGGGTGGCAAGATAGAGGTAGTGGGGTGTAGAAGGTGCCCTGGAATTAGACTGGCCCTAGGGAGAGGCCAGATGTGTTTAGTTCTAGTCGCCAGGGTTCCCACCAGACCGAGTGGGAAGGTAACTAGAGGGGCTGCACTGTCCACCAATCCCGAGGGCAGTGCTTTGCAATGCCAGATCGGTCAGAAACAAGACCGCAATTATAGTGGACTTGGTTTCTTCGGCCGATTTGGCTTGGATTACGGAGACATGGATCGGTGATGATGCTGGCCTGGTTTTAGAGGCCTCCATTCCGCCCAGATATACCGCAGTGCACAGCCCCCGAGTGGAACATAGGGCCGGGGGGCAGCCATGTGTTTTAGATCCGAGCTAGGCTTCACCCTGCACCCAGTGAGAATGCCATGTTCATTTGAACGTGTGGCAGTCCGTGGGAGTCTGGGCGCTGGTTAACGGATTCTCCTTATTTACCACCCTTCTGGGGTGGTGGGAGATTTCCTGCAGGAGGTGGCCCATTTACTCATCGATGAAACACTGGAGGCCCCCAGATGCTTAGTGCTGGGGGACTTCAATGGTTTGGGCCGATGACGAATCTTCTCAGCTTGGTTACAACTTCCTCCTGATGATGTAATCTCTGGGCCTTTCGCAAGGAGTTTCCTCTGTGACCCATCAGGGCGGCTACATGTTAGACCTGGTGTCCTCACTAGGGCTTAAGATTAATAACCTCAGGACTGATCGGGTCGTTTGGGCTGATCATTGGATGGTGAAGTTCTCGCTTCAGGCGGCGTGCCCCGAGAGCCCTCCCCTGCTGAGATGGTCAGCTACTGCCCTTTAAGGGGGCTGACCCTGGAGTGGCTGACCTACCTAGTGTGGACAGTGCATGCGCTGGAGGTGTGCGTGCGGCAGTTGATGCCTATAATAAGGCGTTGTCTTGTATGCTCGACTCACTCGCACCAGTCCGTGTGTGACTCAGGTCTTCTCACTTGAGGTCCCCTTGGTTTGACGGGGAGCTCACGGTGATGACCTTGGGTCAGAGATTAGAGCGCTGCTGGTGGAAGTCCAGCCTGGAGGTGGTCAAACTGTCCCTGTGTGCGTACTATGGTGCATACCAGGGGGCAATCAACTGTAAGAAGTCTGAGTTCCTGTTCAGGGAGATTGCTGCTGGGAGGAACCGACCAACCGTGCTCTTTCGGACTGTGGACAGGCTTCTCCATCCTTCCTGTCTACAGCCGAAGGTAGCGTTTTTGGATGTACTGTGTGAGGAGTTTGCTCAGTTCTTTTCAGACAGAGTGTCCGCCATCAGGCAGGGGGTTTCGCCAGTGGGCCAGAGTTTGGCTGACAGTGGTCACCATGGGCGTCCAGAGAGCACTCCACCCGGTTGAGGTGAGGTGAGTTTAGACTGGTGGAGGCGGCTGAGGTCATTGAGATTGCTTCCAAGCTTCAGCACACCTTTTGTGAACTGGACCTGGTGCCAACTAGTTTCTTAATGGGATGTGTTGACTCAGTTGGCCCGGTGTTTGCCTTGACTGTCCAGTGTTCCTTGTCAGAGGGGGTCTTTCCCGATGTCTTCAAGGGGGCATTGGTGAGGCCCCTTCCGAAAACAAAAATTTTGGACCCCCCGACGTCAAGGCAAATTACTGTCCTATCTCTAATCTTTCTTTTTTGGGTAAGATTGTGGAGAAGGTGGTGGCGCTCCAGTTTGAGGAGCATCAAGTGGCCCATGATTTATAAGAGCCACTCCAGTCTGGGCTTCATGCAAGGCACAGCACTGAAACTGCGCTAGTTCGGGTGCACAATAACCTCCTTAGAGCTAAAGATCGAAGGGAGGGGACAATTCTTGTTCTCCTCCATCTTTCTTCAGCATTTGATACGGTGGACCATCGAGTGTTACTCGACTGCCTAAGGGATTTCTGTGGACGTGCCGGTACAGTCATTTGCTGGTTTGAGTCTTTTCTATCTAACAGGAGGCAGAGGGTTGTGATGGTGAATTTCTCCTCCTCCCCTGCTCTCCTATCATGTGGAGTTCCCCAGGGTTCGGTCTTGTCGCTGATCTTGTTCGCCGTGTACATGGCTGCCCTGCCCCTGGGAGAGACATTAGGAAGTACAGTCTGGGTTTTCATTGCTATGCTGATGACACCCAGCTGTATTTTTCCTTTGCCCCTGGAACATCTTGCGCAGTGGAAGTGCTTAACAGCTGCCTCGCTGACATCAATGATTGCATGGCCTCCAGCTGGTTGCGACTGAACCCCGATAACACGGAGGTACTGGTGGTGGAGTCAAACAGAGGGCGTGATAAGGCTGGCCTCTGGTGCAGAGACGGGGCTTTTTCTTGGCTCTGTACCACTGAAGGCCTCCTCAAGGGTGCGTGACTTGGGCGTTATTCTGGACGGCGGACTGCCACATGAGTCAGGTGGCATCTGTTGTCTGTTCCAGTTTTTACCATCTGAGGAACATCACCAGGATAAAGCCCCTAGTTCCGCCACTGGACCTCCCCACCTTGGTACATGCCTTCATGACATCCAGGCTTGACTACTGTAATACGCTCTAGCTCGAGGTTTCTGGGGGTACCCTCCGTCAACTGCAGCTGGTGCAGAATGCAGCAGCTAGGTTGTTGACAGGACAGTCCAAGTACTGTCATATCACTCCGGTGCTGTGTCAACTGCACTGGCTGCCGGTTAGGTGGAGGGTCCTCTTTAAGGTGGGCTTGCTCACCTTTAAGGCCCTACATGGCCTGGGCCTTGGTTACCTGAAGGACCTTCTCACACCCACTGTCTTGGTTCACCCCTCTGCTCCTTCTTTGGGAGCCTCCTTGCGGTTCCCAGGACGAGGTTAAAAACAGCTGGCAACAGAGCATTTGGTGTCCCCACGCCAGTCCTGTGTAATTCGCTTTCTCCATCTGTTAGGGAGGCCCCTTCTGTTGAGGTATTCAAGGCCTGCCTCAAGGCCTTCTTATATAACCAGGCTTTCCCAGACTGTGTTACACCCCTAACCTGACTTCAGAATTTTATGTCCAAGTTAATTTCTGGCTTCCCTTCAGCCTATTGCTGTTGTTGAGGGTATTATTTTAATCTCTGTAAACAACGTGTATTAATGTTTATTAGTGTATTATTTATTAATATTTTGTAGATGTATAGAATTTTTTAATATCTGTGGCGCCCAGAGCCTCTAGGATGGACGTTTTTTTTTTTTTAAACAAAATGTGCCTTACCAGGTAATCCAAGACTTTCGTCAGTGGACAGGAATAGGGATCCAATGACCAGGAAGCAGCCCAGATGGAAAAGCGTTTCCATTTGGTATTATAGATTTCCCTGGTCACTGGTTTACATGAGGCCAATAATATATTGGCAACAGGGGAGGACACTTATAAACATGCTATGAAAGCATCCTGAGGAACCAAGAATGAAGGTGTAGTGCCTTCTGGCTGGGATGCAGAAGGGTCCCTTGATTCTGAATCTGGAGATCCAGTCTGATTGGCAATGAGACGGGTTCCTCTACTAAGAACTGTTGAAGGAGGGGAAACCACACCTGCCGAGGCCACAGAGGGGCAATGAGAATCATGGCGGCTGGTCTGAGTTGTAATTTCAGTAGAGTCCATTGCAGGAGTGGGACGGGGGGAAGCATATAAGAGCCCTGTCCAAGCCTGGGACAAGGCATCTACAGACCTTCCCTTTTTGCTAGGGATAATGGAATAGTATCTGGGGAGATGGTGGTTGACTGGAGAGGCAAATCGATCCAGCTGCAGGGTCCCCCAGAGATGAAAGATTTGCTGAAGCACTTCGTGATGAAGTGTCCACTGGTGTGCGGACGACTGGTGACTGAGAAGGTCGGCCAGGAAGTTGCGACATCCTGGTAAATGGATGGCTGTCAGTATGAGGTGTTGCCGAATGGCCTCCTGCCAGACTGCCAGCGTCTCTTTGCATAGAGTATAGGACTCCGTACCTCCTTGTTTGTTGAGGTAGAATACTACTGCAGTGTCTGACTGAATCAGCAACGGTCACGGAGATAAGTGAGGCTGAAAAGCCAGGAGGGCTAGGCGAACCACCCTCAGTTCCAGGAGACTGATGTAGGAAATGAGGGACAGAATTGGTCCACTTCTTGTGTGTCCTGTAAGGACCCAGGTGTCGACCCCACCCTTCCAGGGATCCATCCATGGTCAGCCTGCTGGGTGGGGAGACTGGAAGGGCACGCTCTGACATAGGCTGGCTCAGAGTGTCCACCATACTAGGGCAGACTGCAACTTGGGAGTGACAGATTTTGTTTTTGAAATTTCTTATCCTGAAACCACTGGTTCTGGAGAACCCACTGGACTGGTCTCATATGAAGATGAGCGAACGCTACCGTAGGGATGGTAGCGGCCATGTGTCCTAGGAGACACAGGATGTGCCTGGCTGTGACTACTTTCTGGGTTTGTATCTGAAAAGCCAGATATAGAAGCTTGTTTTGTCTGTCGGCCAGAAGGTAGGTCCTGGTGGATACAGTGTCTAGGACCGCTCCTATATATTGGAGTGACTGTGTAGGGGTCGAATTGGACTTCAGCCAATTGACCGTAATCCCTAGAGCTTGGAACAGAGTTAAGACTGCTTCTAGGGAGAAAAGCAGAGCAGCTTTGAATTCTGCTCTGATGAGCCAGTCGTCCAAGTATGGGAAGACAAAGTGCCCATCCCGTTGTAGGGCTGCTGCTACTACCACTAGGCACTTGGTGAACACACTCGGGGCGGACGAGGGACTGAACAGGAGTGCCCAAAACTGGTAGTGCTGACCCAACAGGTGAAAACGAAGAAACCTGTGGTGGGCAGAATGGATAGGGATATGTAGGTAGGCATCTTTCATATCAAGGGTTCATAGCCAATCCCCTTGTTTCAGTATTGGCGTGATGGAGTTTAGGGTGACTATGCAAAACCTTTTGTACTGGATGTATGGGTTCAATTGTCTGAGGTCCAGTATTGGTCCTAGATCTCCAGTTCATTTGGGTTCCAGAAGAACTGAGTGTAAAACCCCTTTGGTGTTCTGTAGAGTGTGGAGTATACAGCCTTCTTGGTTAGAAAAGCCTGTAATTCCCCTGGAGAATCTGAATAGGTGGTAATGGACAGGTGTGTGTGTGGTGGAGCAGAGGGGAGGTTTGGAAAATAATTCCACAGTGTGACCTCTCTGAATGATCTGAAGTACCCACTCATCAGATAAGAGTTTTCCAGGCCTCCCAATGGAGGGCAAAACGACCATCCACGGCTTCCGAGGCCTGGTCGAGAAAGTGTGGACAGGGCCCCAGTTGGCCACTGGGAGGCGGGCTGACCTGCTCCACCAGGAGGGTGAGAGCGGGAGCCGTTGGCGGCAGAGGTGTTGGTTCTGGTAAACTGGGAACGACCACAGAATCCGCTCCTGTGTGAGCCTCTGTATTTTCCACCTCTTTTGAATAAAAAGGAGGATTGAGGATGGTTGGGAAGTATTGTACATGCCATGCACCATACACATAGGGATCTTCCTGAAGCTTGGAGATCATCTATCAATGTTTGGGTACCTGGCCCGAATAGTTTGGACCCATTAAAGGGGGCACTAACCACTCTTGGCTGTACATCAGGTGTGAAGCCCGAGACACGAAGCCAAGCATGGCGACGCAAGGTAATGCCAGTTGCTGACATGCAGGCCAAAGTATCGACCGCATCATATCCCGAACGAACTAGGTGTCAGGAGATGGAGTTGCCAGTAGATATTGTAGCCAGTAATTGTTCCCTTTCCTGTGAAGGAGGGAGTTTACTGACTAATTCAATGGCAGAGGACCAGAGTGTACGCTGGTATTTGATCATATGTCCCATGTAATTTAGGATTCTGAGATTTGTGGTACTTGCCTGAAAGACATTCCCCCCCCCAGATAGTCTATTCTGCGAGAGTCTTTATCCGGAGATAAGGAGCTCATGTGTTTCGGTCGTTTAGTACGATCATGAGTGGCAGCAAATCACCACTGAATCTGCTTCAGGAGTGATGGATAAAAAGAGGTGATGCAGAGGAGCCTGGTAGAGGCGAACCGCTTTGCGGGGAACAGCCATAACAGAGGAAGGCTGATTCCAGGCTGCAAGCATAGCATTTTGGTATGTTTGGATTAGTAGGGTATCTCTAGATAGTTGGCCATATCCTTACATTGTTTGTCATGTTCGGTAGTAGAAAACCCCATGACTTTCGGAATTTGGACCATCATCTCATGGAAGGATGGGTCATCTGGAGGACAGACAGCCGGCTGTCTGGATAAATCCTCATTTCGTGAGATCTCAGATGGGGAGACTGGGGCTGGAAATCCATATTCTGGAATTCCTCATCCTCCAAATCTCCGGTAAAGTCCACTGGAAATTCAGGCTTGTCTGATAGGTAGTTATCTACATACGAGGGAGGTGACTAGGGTGGTAAAGAGTCCCTGTCACTCTGAAATAGTTTTGGCAAAGGAATAGGGGAACGGGATGGGTGGCTTGGCTCTCCTGGACTGGAGGGCTGAGCATGCCGCATGGCATGCAAGACATGCTGTGCTGTACTACTGAAGTCATGTCCAGTTGAGTACTGGAGGGTGGGGCGGGGGTTCTGGGAAACCAAGGGATGGTGGAGGCAACTGGATGTGTAGCCCCGAGCAGGTCTTGCCCCTGGGTGGTAAAGTTCAAGGTCCTGATCCCTGTCTGCCTGGCCCCTATGAGTATCCACCTGCGAGGGTAGAGGGGCAGTATGAAAAAATTACTCACCATAGTAATCTTGTTTCTTCGAAGGGATCACTCATTATGATTAAACTGATGCAGTCAGCCTCCTGTGTTGAACTGCCTGGAGAGATGGAATATTATGCAAATGATGGCACTCTCAACTGGCCCATGCCAATTTCAAACTGCTGCACTCTGAATGCTTCAGATTCTTATATAGTCTAACTGGGTATAGGACCCACTACCTAAACCTAACATATTACTAAAAGAATTATTGTCCCCTCGGGTCAAAAACATCCCTAAGAGACAAGCCTAAAAATCAAGACCACAAGGAAACCAACTGGTTAAAGGGCGAGTCGCTAACCTGGCTCATATACCAAAAAAACCCTAAAGCAGGGATGCAGAACAACTTTGCCTCCTTTAACCCCCTCTTTTTTTTTTTTTGGAAGTTCTGGTAGGGAGGCAGGGTGGGTGTTTTAATCTTAATGAGTGATCCCTTTGAAGAAACAAGGATTACTATGGTGAGTAATGTTTTCTTCTAACCCCAGCAATTACTCATTATGATTAAACTGATGCAGACTACCAAGCAGCATCTTTGGAGGTTGGGCAGAGAACCTATTTGGGAAACAGGTTCTGCAGAACTGCTGTACAAAACCTGCCATCACTTCTGGATTGAAGGTCCAGGCTATAGTGCTTTGTGAAAGTGTGCACCGTTTTCCATTCAGCTTTGTAGTAGTGGAATCTCTCTTGAAGCTGCCACTGAAGCGGCTGTACCCCTGGTGGAGTGTGCCCTTAGGGGCACAGGGGCACCCATTTACCCACTTTAGTGTAACAAAACTGTATACATGCCACCATCCAGCAATCAACTGTATATGTGGCAACACTACCCTTACCCACTTCACCATGGTGAGGAAGAGCTGTGTTTGACTTGATCTGTAAGACTTGGCTCTGTCAATATCGTGGCTAAGTGCCCTTTTGACATCAAGGGAATGAAGTTTCCTTTCTGGAGAAAGTACAGTTATATAGGAACTTACTATAACAGTAGATCTTCGAGAGAGGTTCCTTCAGTAGGTCATTACATATAGGACTGGTGCCGCCTGGTGCCGGGCCGCACGGCAGACTTTTCTAGCAATCCCTGATGGGGGAGTGCCCACCCGACGTCACGTGACCAACGTCAGCGTGGCTGTGTATAGTGGGCGGTCCCCACGCCCGCCCTCCAGTTCTCCCACCGGAGCCAGGTAGAGGCCTGACAGCAGGAGCGAACAGGATTTGGAGACCCTATAAGAAATAAAATGACGGGAGGGAGGGAAAAATATGACCCTACTGAAGGAACCTTTCTCGAAGACCTACTGTTACGTTAAGTTCCTACGTAACTACTATCCTACTTCGAAAGGGTTCCTTCAGTAGATCATTACATATAGGCCAGAGTCCCAAGCAGTCCCTCCAAAGAGAGGCAGAGAAACTGGGGAGGAGGAGAAATGACTCCAACAGAAACTGGGGACCAGTATGAGCCCAGCCTAGGACAGAAGGCCCTACAAGATAGCTAGGCCAAAACCAGCCCTCCACCTAGAAGCAATGTCCAGACTGTAGTATTTGGTAAAGGTATGGACAGAACTCCAAGTGGCTACGGCACAGATATCAGTCGCAGAGACGTTTCGCAGGAAGGCAGCAAAAGCAGCCATGCCACTAGTAAAGTGACCTCTGATGGGACCCGGCAGAGGTTTCTCATACTTTTGGTAACAATACCCAATGCAGTTGCCTAGCCATTTGAAAAGGCCCTGCTTGGAAACTGGTTTGCCCTTAGATCTGAGGCAAAAGAAACAAAAAGCTGATCACAGCTACAGAAATCCTTAGTCCAGCGTGTATAACGCTGAAGGATCCATGGGCGTCAATGGTGTACAGAAGTGCCTCGCCTCTATTGGAGGGGGACGGAAAATAAACCGGAAGCTCTACTGATTGGTTCAGTGCGACTTCTGACACCACCTTGGGAAGAAACTTAGGATTTGTTCTGAGGACCGCCTGGTCACTGTGGAAAATAAGATAAGGCTCTTTACAAACCAGAGCGTGAAGCTCCGAAATCCCTCGGGCTGACGTAATGGTAACCAAAAATAACATCTTCCAGGAAAGGAAGTGCAAGTCACAGCTCATAGCCGGCCAAATGAGGAAGGGTGAGCTTCTCTAACACAAAGTTCAAATCCCAAGGTGGAGTAGGGCTACGGATAGGGGGTTTCAGATGGAGGATCCCTTTCAGAAAGGTTGTCAAGACTTTCAACTGCGCCACGGGTTTACCATCCACCAGCTCATGGTATGCCAAAATTGCGGAAAGGATGGGCCTGAAGTTTCCAGTCTTTTTTGTTGTGTGTCCGACGGACACTAGTTGCAGGTCCCATGTGTCGGAGGTTACTGCCTTCCATTCCTGTGCATGGCAGGCAACCCCCCGTTCCTCATTGAGAGACTGAGGAGGTAGTGGGGAGAGAGAGTCAGGAAGTGGCGGGATATTCAGGAGGAGGACTCCCTGCTCGTTTCGTGATTTTAGAGGCTGGAGGAGTGGCGGAACCTGTGGACTAGCGCTTGCCCTGGTGTTGAGCCATGGCTTTCTTCCTCTGCCTCCAGGTCCTCTTCCTAAAGGTCTGCTGTTGAGTGCACGATCGGTACATGGACCTCACTGATCTGAGGGCAAAGCCTCTGTCCTGGAGATCAGTGATGATATCCTTGGTGTCCCCACCAAAAAGTACCAAGCCCCGGAAGGGGGCATCCTGAATTGCAGACTGTACCTCATTAGGAAAGCCAGAGAGGTAAAGCCAGGAATGCCTTTCTTAGGGCGACGGCAGTTGCCGAGGTGCAAGCTACAGAGTCGACGGAGTCATATGTAGCTCGCAAGGTATGCCTACATGACAGACAGGAGAGGTGAAGATCCTTGGCAAACTCCTCTTTCAGGATCAAGGGTTCCATAGCCTGGACCCGAGCTTCTAACCTGGCCAAGGTAGCCTTTTGGTGGGACACCATGTGGGCCACATAGTTAAGGGATCGAAGCGCGCATGTGGCCTAAGCATAAACCTTTTTACCGAACTGGTCCATCTGCCTCGACTTTGTCCGGAGGAGAGGTGTTCATGTGCTTGGGTGCAGTGGAGCGGTCATGAGCAGCGGAGATGACAGAGTCCACCTTAGGATGCATCTTTAGAAACGGAGCATCCTTCGTGCCCAGTAAATCTTGTCCGCCCTCTTGGGGACAGCCGGGAGAGAATGAGACATCTGCCAGATCAGAGGTGAGGTCCTGATGAGGTCCAATCCATAGAGGAATGGGGACCGGAGACAGAGACTCAAGGTCAAGGTGCTTGGCTAGTCTGTCTCATAAGGTCTTGTTCCTCAGACTTCCAGTCTAAGAAATCCTTCATGGACCTCAGAAGATCCGGGAAGGCAGGATCTTTTTTTGGGGGAGGCGGACTATGGGAAACCTAGCCTGGCGGACCCTCTGGCTCCTCCAAGGCATACTCTGCCAACTTGTTGGCCCCCTCATAGTCGGCCCTGTCAGTCTGCCGCGTCAGGAAGGTGACTGATGTCTGGAAGGGTAATGTCCTGACGAGTCGCCCCCCCCAAGACATGTACTGAGGATGGAGAAGAACTTCCTGGGGACACATACCGTGGAAGAGGGAGCCTCGTCTCCAGGTCTGAAACCAACTCCGAATACACCCCCTGGCACCAAGACTGGATGAGAGTCTTGAAATCTGGCGTAGCCGGAGGAGGCTGTGGTTGAGGTGGGTGGAGAGGAGGAGGTATAACTGGTGGGGATGGGTAATGGTAACCTTGGTAGTGATGGTAGGGGTTGTAACCAGGGTAGTACTGCCCAAAAGAGCTCCAATCAGGAGGAACACCAGCCTGGAAATGGTCCCAAGATACCCGAAAGATAAGTAATGGGACAGTCCGGGTCTTGTGTAAATCCCAGTCGTCAGGTCCGATGCTGGCAGGTACTCCACATCGGACCCCCGGTAGTGTAGACTGGCAGGGGTCTGATGCTGGGATAGCCAACATCAGGAGGACTGATGTTGATACCATCACGACCCACTCTGGTGCCGGAAGGGGTTCCGGTGTCGGAGGGGCTGGCATCTGAGCCAGATGAAGGGAGCCCGAAGGCAGAACCTGGTCTGGCGCCAGAACCAAAGGCTGGAGCTGAACATTGGGCCCTGGTTGAGGAACAGTTGTTGGAATGTCTGGTGTCTGAGGAAGAAGCGCCGGATCAGATGGTGGGATTGGGGTCGGAGTCATAGTCGGCTCCTCAGAAATCCCACCAGAAGGAGGAGGAGGAGCCTCCGCTGGAAGGCCAGACAGCTGAGGAGGAGCCTCTTTCTCCATGAACCCTTCAGGAGAGCGTGGGACAGACCCCGAGGACTCTACAACATCGAGGGGTTCCATGCCATCTTCGCCTGCGGTACCCGGAGAAAAGGAGGGTAAAGGCAAGGGTTGAGTGGGGAAGAGGGGCCTTCTCCCCCTGGTTCTGCCGAATGTCAGGTGAGACGCCACTAGGCCCCAACATAAGAAACGTGCCCGAGCGGCTGTCAGCGACGGGTGCCTTATCAGGCGGAGTCGGGCGGTCAGGGGAGGAGCCTCCAGCTGACTTAACTGGTGCGGGGCAGGTCCCCGAAGGCTGGGGAGCCATCTTACCAGCAGCCGTGCAGTCCTCAGAGGAGCCGGGGTCTGGCTTAGCGGCCAAAGCGGTGCAGTCAGATGAGCCGATCGATTGACCCCAACAGTTTTGCCAGACTTACCGTCCGACAGCTTCTTTGATGGTGGCTGGGCCTTGCTCGTCAAGGGCCACGAGGTCTCATCCGTGGGGTGCTCCCGAGACTTCTTCTGGTGTTTCTTTGAAGAAGTCTTTTCAGAAGAGGACTCTCTAAAATGTGGTCCATTTGCTTTGAGAGATGCTAAGCAGACCTTTAAGAGGCGGGCCTCCAAAGCCTGCTATCTCCGCTTTTTGGTGGCCTGGTTGAAGGTTTGGCACTCTGAGCATGAGAAGACAGGGTGGTCTGGGCCCAAACAGATGACACACTTTAGGTGACTGTCCTTATGCGGGATCTGCACTCCACAGGACGAGCATTTCTTGGGTGAAGAGATCAAGTAGTAGGTAATAAAGAAAAAACTGGGCAAAAAAAAGATCCAACCCAAGAACTCACACGACGATCGCTGTATGGAAGTCTGCAATGCGACCGACATGAGGCGACGGTGGGAAAGAACTGGAGGGCAGGCGTGGGGACTGCCCACCATATACAGCCACACTGACGTTAGTCACACGACGTCAGGTGGGCGGTCCCCCATCAGGGATTGCTAGAAAAGTCTGTCGTGCAGCCAGACACCAGGTGGTGCCAGTCCTATATGCAATTACCTACTGAAGGAACCCTCTCGAAGTAAGATCTGGAATTCTCTAAAGAAAACAGGTAGAGTGATTGACCGATTTAAATGAAAATCAGATACCACTTTGGGAAGGAATTTTCTGTTGGTCCGGAGGACCACCTTGTCCCTGTAAAATGAGATGTAGTCTACATCCATGCACAGGGCTTGTAACTCACTGATCCTTCTGGCCGAAGTAACAGCAACCAGAAGCATGGTTTTCCAAGTGATATACTTCAGATCTGCAGTTGGCATGGGTTCGAATGGTGCATCCATTAGCTTGGCAATTCAGATATTCAGATTTCAGGATGGGACCAGTTTCCTCATGGGAGGATGCAGGAGGTTAATAAATATACAATGGTCTGTGAAAATCCTGTAACCTCAATGGTCAAAACATGTCACATGACTGTGGGTAAATCCAGCATAACCCACAGCTGAAAAATGGCATTTATATAAAAAAAAAAAAAAAAAAAACACATTTTAAATGTGTTTTACACATGGATCCATTGTATAATCGCAATAAGGCACTCCAGGGTGCAAGTTATTGGGCGATTTACCCACTTCTTGTGTGGTTAAGTCACTCGGCTGAGCCTCGTGACACACCACACAAGGCATGAGTAAATCCCCAATAACCCACACCCTGTTGTGCTTTTTTTTCTTTGTACACTATTTCGTCTTGCCAGCCTGAGCATCCTTCCGAGATGTGCACTCAGCTACCTGCCTCTACTCCCAAGCCTGAACCTTACCTGTTGGACGAACTGCCCTGAACACCCAGGTCGATCTAACCCCCTGGATCTCCCACCAGGGGCGGGCCCATCCTCCCGCGACAGCCTATCTGCAATGAGGAAGATCGAGCCTGGAGTGAATCGGGTCAGCCGTGGAGCTCTCCAACTAATGGACTGGCTGGCGGGATGTGAGCTGTGTCCCTGGCACCCCCTTCATCTCCGCAGGTCGAGAAGAAGTATTTAGGCTTCTGGTCCGCTTGGGAGTGCGGCATGCAATGCTGTCCGTGCACGGTCTCCCTGCTGACGTCTGCCGCACTCCCACCCCTCCTGCTGGCTGGCATTCCTGTAATGCCTTCGGTCTCCACCAGGGGTCACCAGGACGCCAAGCAGCCCCAAATCCCTCTGATGAGAGGGGACAGCAGTCCACCAGACGCTCAATCCTCTCTCTCCTCCCTGCTAACCCCCGATGGCCCGGGCTCGTTCCCGAACCCGGGTCATCGACGTGGAGCAAGGTGTGGCGTCCAGCGCCTCAACCCTCCGTGTCACCGGGCCGGCTCCTGTTGTGCTTTATTGCTTAAATAATAAATCTTTAAGTTAAGTGCCTTTCAAGATATCAAGGCACTGCATAAAAAAATAAATGAAACAGTAATAAAATCAATAATAAAATGGTCTGTCGGGATCCCTTCAATCCATTACACTAAAAAGCCTCTGATACCATAGGAAAGTTTAACACCTGTTTAAACTCCCCCAGTCGCGCACTGCTGCAGCTGCTGGGGTTGAGAATTCCAGAGGATTGGGGCCGCATACATAATGCAGGCCCCAGAAGATTTTATAGACACTCTTGGAATCTCTAGCTACCTCTCGTCAGCCGAACGGAGCTGTCGTTCGGGGCAGTAAGGTACCAGAAGCTCTTTCAAGTAGTCAGGACCAAGTCCGTGCAGGGCTTTAGGTCAGTAAGTCAGACTTTAAAGGTGATCCGCCACTGGATCAGCAGCCAGTGCAGATTTGCGCAGCACAAGTGTAATATGGGAGGACCGAGAAGTCCCCATCAACCACGCCACAGCGTTCTGCAATAGCTGCAGGCGGTGGATATCAACCCCAGGTAGCCCCAAGTACAGGGAGTTGCAATCCTCAAGGCGCGAGGTCACAAAGGCATGGATCAGTGTAGGAAGGTCAGACGGAACAAGGCATTTGATCCTGGCGATGTTCCTGAAATGGTAAATGGAAGGCAGAGATCCCCAACCAAGCCCTACAAAGCATGGCTATTGTGGTTGCGACTGAGCGGCTAAAAAAGAGCTGCCACTATACAGAGCCATCTGGAGTTGCTGCTTTGCCACTGCCCTCCCCTGGTCTCGGACCTTCTTGATCATAGTCTGATGTCTGCCGGGAGGTGAGGAATCGCCTCATCCAGGGAGCCCAACAGGGCGTGAGAGAAGTGTGTCATCAGCACGGCCAAACTAGCCTGGTGAAGGTAAAGTGAAGAGGCAGCATAAATTTTTTTAGCCAAATGGTCCAGCTTCTTGGACTCTTTGTCCGGTGGTCTATCAACGTCCCCTGTATTGCCAGAGTGCCGGAAAACAGTCAGCCACCAATCCCTCTGTCAAGGAATGCTCCAAAAACCCCAAAAGGAAGCCGGTTGATACCACATACTTGCAGGCCACCTGGGCAGAGGGCACCGGGGAAGAGGCAGGATGCTGCCAAAACTCCAGGGCCAGACAGACAATGGCCTTAGCCACTGGGAAGGCCTCTGTGGGAGAATCCCCGTTGTCCAGAATCTGAGGGGATACAGAGCCCGTTTCTGGACAGGTTCAAGCTCCAGCCCCATTGACTGAAATGAGCCGAAGAATGCCCATGAACGAGGAAGGACTTTCGTCCACAGAGATGCCTCCCAAGGACTCAGTGTCAATGGGATGTGAGTGCAGGGAAGAACCCTCGGACTTAGAGGAGTCGGCATAAAGCAGGGGGCCACCAGTGTCACCCTTAACCTGCCTAGGATGGTCGGGAGTGAGGGTGACAGACAGCTGATAGGGAAGTCCCTTGGCTGGCCGAGCCCCCTTAGTCGGAGCCCTAGTCATCGGCTGTTTAGGTGGCGGCTCCACCACAATGGGAAGAGAGGCCTGCTTTAGCTGAGCTTGTCTGCACCAGCTCCACTAGGGGAGGGACGGTGGTGACCAACCTGGATTTTGGGGGGAGGGGGGAGTCTACATCGGCTATTCGGGCGACAGCCACTTGATGTCCGGGGTAGAAACCGGTGTCTGTTTCGGTCCAGTCAAGACAAGCTGCTGACACATTAAATCTTCGTAGCATCGACAATTTGCTCCGAAGCCTCTCTTCCTAGGTGGACGAAGAATAACGGCAGTGCTGCTTTCCGTGATGCCGAGAGCGAGATCGCCAATGGCGGCGAGACCTGCCAGATCTGGAAGAGGAAGACCAAGACTTTGATCTTGACTGTCGGTGGTGTAGACGGGGATCCTCAGAGGAAGCCAGGGAACCCAGAGGCTCCTCCTGGCCAGGGTCTGGGACCAGCGGGTTCGAATGAGCAGCCTGGGCTGACCAGTCAGAAGTCACTGGGAAGACCAGAGTCCTAAAAAGAGAATTAAATCGGCCCCTTCAGAAAACAACCGGTCAACTGAGTAGAGAAAAATCTCAGCCACGTCAACAGACATTTCTGTAGACTGGTCCAAAGGGGTCACTGTGAAACCAGTGGCCATGGCAGCGGTGTTGAATCTGAAGTCTCCCGAGAACAGGAACATTCCCGATCCCAGAAACGTCGATGAGTCTTCTCCTTGCTGATTCTTTCAGTCCTTCTTGTGAGTGCGCGAAATGTGCGATCCTGAAGGACCCTCTCCTTTAGTTGAGAGGGACTGGCACAACTCCTTGAATGAAGCCAAGTAAGTGGAGCCCAACTGGAGCGGAACAGAGGCCGAAGCCGAAGAGGTTTGAGTGGCGACCTGGGCTGCCTCCTCCTTGAAGGCCTTGAGCTGTTCAAGCTGCTTGGCATCCGTGGAGACCACCCAACGGGTGTCCTAGGACTTGACTGGCAGGTAACACTTCTCCGGTCACCCCAGCTAGAGTCGGGCAGTGCAGTCGTCCGGCACATTCTGGTGAAAGAAAGTACAGTTACTTAAGAACTTACCATAACAGTAGATCTTTGAGAACAGCTCTTGCAGCAGGTTACACCATTAGGACTGAAGCTGGCAGGCGTCAGGACCCCACGGAAAATTTCTAGCTAGCTATCTTCAGCGGGGACCGCCCCCAATGTCGGTCCCGCCCCCGACGTCCGGCGTAGTACATAAGGGGGCGGTCCCGCCAGATTCCCCAGTTCTCCTGCCGGAGACTTCCCGCCGCAGGCTGACATCGAAATGGGAGACCGAGGATCCACCGTCAGAAGACAAGGGAATAAATCCCTGTTAGAAAAGGCTTAAGCCATGCCTCCTCTAAGGGGGAAGGTGGGCGGGAAGGTACCTGCTGCAAGAGCTGTTCTCGAAGATCTACTGTTACAGTAAGTTCTTACGTAACTGTACTATCTTATTTCCCCGAGACACAGCTCTTGCAGCAGGTTACACCATTAGGACCGATTCCCAAGCAGTAGCGCTTGCAAACATTCTGGGAGGAGGAAACTAGAAGATCATTCCAGGTCCTGATTCTAGGACAGGAGACCCTGTAGCATGGCCAGGCCAAAGCCGGCTCTTCGCTGTGAAGCGATGTCCAGGCTATAGTGCCTGATAAAAGTATGTACAGAGCTCCAAGTGGCTGCAGCACAAATGGCAGAGGTGGAGACGTTTCTAAGTGCTGCAAAGGAGGTGGCCACTCCCCTAGTAGAATGGCCCCGGACTGATCCCGGAAGGGGCTTTTCTTTGATATCATAACAGTATGATATGCACTGGACAAGCCAGCAAGAAAGGGACTGCTTGGATACTGGTTGGCCCATCATCCTTTCGGTAAAGGAAACGAAAAGTTGCTCCAATTTACGAAGCTGCTTAGTTCTGCTAAGGTAGTACTTTAAGCTCCGTGAACATCCAATGTGAGCAGCGCCTCTATTAGAGTAATTAGGGAAGTAGACAAGCAGGTCAATGTCCTGATTGACAGTGAGTGTGGAAACCACCTTAGGCAAAAATTTAGGATTCGTCCTCAGGGATACTCTGTCCCGGTGGAAAATCAAATAAGGCTCCTTGCACATGAGAGCATGAAGCTCGGAAACTCTTCTCGCTGACATAACAGCAACTAAAAACAACGTTTTCCACGACAGAAAACGCAGCTCGCAATCCACGGCAGGTTCAAAGGGGGAGCGTGAGTTGCTCCAAGACAAAGAGCAAGTCCCATGGAGGCACTGGGTCTTTAATGGGCGGCCTAAGGTGTAACACCCCTCTCAGGAATTCGACAGGCATCTAATTGTACCACTGTTCGCTGTCCCGCCGGGAGGTGATAAGCTGAAATGGCACAGAGGTGCACCTTAATAGAGGAGTAGGCGAGACCCGAACGGAAAAGGGAGAGCAGGTACTCTAAACGCTTTCACGGACAACCTAAAGGGGAAAGGCCATGTTTGCGACCATAGAAAAAAACAGCGCCATTCGCATGGCATCACGCCGCATGCGCTATTGGCTTGGCTGCAGAAAGAACTTCCGCAACCTCTTGCGAGACCCGTGACGCAAAATGGCTATGTCTCTAGGAGCCATGCATGCAGGTTCAGTGGCGTAAGTCCGGTGGACCAGTGAACCCTCCTCCTGAGACAAGAGATGGGAGCTGAATGGCAGGGAGCGGAGGTTCCCGGATAGCTGTATTAGTAAAGGAACCAGATCTGTCTGGGCCAGAAGGGCCACCAGGATCATTGTTGCATGCTCCCGCGCAGTTTGAGAAGAACTCTGGATCAACGGGAAGGGAGGAAAGCGAGGAATCTGTCCGCCCAGGAGAGGGACAACGCGTCTCGCCAGAAAACACCATGCCCTGGATCTAGCGAGCAAAAATTGGGCAGTTTTGCATTGGATGGGGAAGCGAACAAGTCCAATTCTGGAGTACCCCATCAAAGAAACAGATCCTCTGCTACCTCTTGAAGAAGTTCCCACTCGTGGACTCTGGCCTGGGAACGACTCAGGCTGTCTGCAATTGTGTTGTCCACCCCGGGAACATGTACTGTGATCAGGTTCACACCGTGTCGGATTACCCAATCCCACACCCTCATAGCCTCCCTGCAAAGGGGGTAAGAGTGTGCGCCTCCTTGTTTGTTGAGGTAATACATCACCGCCGTGTTGTCTGTCTGTAGCAGAAGACTGCTCGGCAGGATCTCTGACTGAAATGCCTGCAGGGCATAAAGGACCGCCCTCATCTCCAGAACGTTGATATGAAGGTGAACCTCCTGAGGGGGTCCACATTCCCTGGGACTTCACCCCGTCCAGGTGTGCTCCCCACCCTAGACCCGAGGCATCTGTGGTGAAGATTACCTCCGGGGACGGCGCTATAAATGGGACCCCCCCGTAGAGTGTCCTTGGGTCTAGCCACCATTACCAGTCTCGAATCACGGCGTTCGTGATTCTGACCGGATGCTGCATATGGTCTTGCCTTTGGTCCCATTGCACCTTGAGCATCCACTGAGTTACCCGCATGTGGAGTCTTGCGAAAGATGATTGGAATGGCCGCAGCCATGTGTCGAGCAAGCGGACAGACCGACGGCTGGAACGGTCTTGTTGGACGAAAGATCCCTGATGAGGGATCTGATGCGCTCCGCTCTGTCATCTGGAAGAAATGCTCTTCCCTGAACGGTGTCCAGGACTGCGCCTATGAACTGCAGTTTCTGCGACGGTACCAGGAGAGACTTCTCATAATTGATCAAGATGCCCAGAGACCGAAACAGATCCTGGGTACTCTGGATAGCCAGTAACAACGCCTCTCTGGAGGCGGCCATGAGAAGCCAATCGTCCAAGTATGGGAACACATAATGGCCCTGTCTCCTTAGAGACGCCGCCACGACTGTCATGCATTTGGTAAAGACCCTGAGCGATAGACAGTCCGAATGGAAGTGCTCAGAACTGAAAGTGGTGGCCGAGAAACTCGAAGCGCAGGAACCTCCTGTGCGCCTGAGCTACAGGGATGTGCAGGTATGCATCCTGCATGTCTAAGGACGCTAAAAATGCGTCCTTCTTTAGCATGGAAATAAGACCCGGAAGAGTCACCATGCAGAATCTTTTGTAGGCGACCGACATATTGAGGTCGCTGAGGTCCAGAATCGGACGGAGGTCCCCCGTTTTCTTTGGAACCAGGAAGAAGTGGGAGTAGTACCGTATCTCTCCAGTTCTCTGGGACATACTCTGTCGCCTTTGCAGGAGCCGCGAGTATTTGTTGCCTGATCAGAGGCATGGCTGACCCGAGTACGGAGAGCAGAGGAGGCCCCGAGGGTGGCTTTTCTCGATTCTATAAAGTGGCCTCTTCGGACTAACTGAAGAACCCACCGGTCGGTGGTTATGGACAGCCATCCTGGCAGGTACTTTCAATGCAACCCCGGACCTTGATGTCCCGTTGATCTTGAGGGCCGGGGGGCGGAAAGGAGTCATGATGTGGCGGCGGAGGGGCCTGCGAGCTGGGCCGGTTTTGCTGGGCGTTGACCTCAGGCCTGCGGGCCGTCTACCCTGGGCTCTGCAGGAACCGGAGCCCCTCTGTTGTGGTCCGGTGTGGGACTGTTCTCTCTGTGCCCGTCCACGAAAACGGCTTTGGTTCCTATGAAAGGAACTAAGCCTCGGTCGGTACATAGCCTGGACCCGACCTCACCGCCTTCCTAGCCTCTTGAAGCTTGGTGATGACCCTCTCAGAGGGCTCACCAAAGAACTCTCCCTCAGAATGGAGCGTCCCATGATGTTTTTGTGGGCGTCTGGGGTAACTTGAGACCGGAGCCAAGAGTGTCTCCGAGACGACATACCTGAAGCTGCTGCTCGGGCCGAGAGTCCGCAGAGTTGTCTGTGACTCGTAGCACTTGGGTTCCCACATCCAACCCGTCCGAGGAGCGCTGAACATCTCCTTCTGCTCACCTTCCTGCAATTTCTCAGCCAGATCCAGACCCTGTTCCCACAGGGCATTTTGGAACTGCACCATGTGGATCAAGTAATTCAGGGATCTGATGGCGCAAGTAGCGGAAGCATACGTGCACCTACCCATAGCGTCCAGCTGTTTGGACTCCGGGTCTGGTGGCAGAGTGCTCAAATGTTGCGGTCTCTGGGACTGGTCATGAGAGGCTGTTATGACCAGAGAGTCGGCCTGAGGATGCTGAGCCAAGTACTGGTCTTCCCTTGGAGCCTTGGCACAGGCGGTCAACTTTCTTTAGCATCGCCGGGGTGAATTGGGGCTTCCATGCCTTGGTGATGTCCACGAAGTGTCTACCAAGAGGTAGCACCACAGGCTTGGGGTCCTTCTGCCGAAGATATTTCACTAGGCGTAGCCTTTCGGGGTCTAACTCTTCCGCATCCCATCCCATGTTCTCATGGATGTGTCTCATGATGTCCGAGAATGAAGGGTCATCCAGAGGAGACCTTGGAAGCTCATGTGGGTCCGGAGAAGGGATGTGGAGGGGAGATGAGGATCTAGATTCTGTTGAAAACTCTGATCACGTGTCCTCCGTCGAAGACTAACGACGGCGTCTTCTGGGTCTCTTAGGGCTGGATGACCCAGAAGAGGATCTGGACGGAGGTCTCCTTGTATGTGATCTCCCCTTGGAGGGACTCTGGGCTCCCGGGGAGGAGGTAACCGGCCTGCAGACCCGGATGGAGAAGGGGGCGCAGGGACGGGAGGAGTAACCGCCGAGGAGGAGGAGGAGGAGGTGGAACCCCGTCCTTTTGGTATCCACCAGTGGGTGAAAAGCTCCTTAACCTCTGAGAAGAAAGACCCGGCAGCGGACGGGCTCCGGTGGTCGGTCGTCGAGTTCGACGCACGGCTCCACAGGGGCCTCGGGTTGCGAGGAGGGTTCCTGGGAGGCTCGACAGGACCGAGGTCACCCGTCTGGTCCTCTAGCTGTGTTAATCCTCTGTAATGGTCTCCTGACCGGCGTCGGTCGGAGGCGTCAGAAGTCCTCTTCTCAATCCGGACAGGCACAGACGTCGTTCCCCTACCGCGTCCGGGGAGGCTACTGGCGACGGTCGCTCACGGTGTCGACTGCTCTGGGGACTCAGTGAGAGGCCGACGCCGGACGGGTCAACGCCGGGTCCAGGGGCTCTTCAGAGAGGTGAGCTCCTTGGTCTTCCACTGGGGAGGAGGAGGCAAGGAGGCAGACCTGACGCCGGGTTCAGAATGGCGGGAACCCGACTTGTGATGATGGTGGCGGTCCCTCGACTTGACCAAGGCCTTGGAAGACGAAGGAGGCCTGGAAGACTTAGCCTGAGAAGAGGAGCCCAAAGATTTTCTCACCGCAGCTGGGGGAGACTGAGAACTGGCCCAGGAAGGCGAGCGGTCGGACCTGGAGCCGGAGCTATGAGAATCAGAGGCCCTAGCCGAGGACCTGGAAGGGGCCTTCTCCCTATGCTTCTCCGAATGTTTGTGGGTCTTCCCCGAAGAATCTCCCTTGGAGGCCATGGTCTTGAGTTGTTCCTCAAGCAGGAACGCCTGTAGGGCCTTCTGGCGACGGATCCGGGTTCTGCTGTTAAAGCCTTGGCAAAAGGAACAGGACCGGGTGTCGTGGTCTGGGCCTAGGCACCGGACGCAGGCCGAATGCGGATCCTTGAAAGGGATCTGCTTCCCACAGGCGCACTTGGAAGAATGACCAGGTTGGAGAGGACATCAGACAAAAACTGACTGAAGAAAAACGAATTTTCCGAAGGAAAAAACGTAACCACTAACGCCGCGCGCTAGAACTGGAACCAAAGGGTCCCGAGACTTGCAAGTCGACGCGGAAAGAACTGGGGAATCTGGCGGGACCGCCCCCTTATGTACTACACCGGACATCGGGGCCGGGACCAACGTCAGGGGCGGTCCCCGATAAAGATAGCTAGCTAGAAATTTTCCGTGGAGTCCCGACGCCTGCCGGCTTCAGTCCTAATGGTGTAACCTGCTGCAAGAGCTGTGTCTCGAAGTAAGATCTGACAAATCTCAGGCCTGCAGATCGTGATCGTGGCCTAAGCAGTATACACACATGGCGTTAGAGTTGGTCTGACATCTTCTGCCTGCAGGTGCACCGGCGAAACCCAGGAGCGGTCTTAATATCCATCGTTAGAATGACTGAAGAAAAGATTTAAGTTGGTACTCTTATGAGTTTTAAGGCAACTTTAGGAAGCAAATCCGAAGATTCGAGCACCACGGCCTACTACACGTGGAAACAGTAAGGAGGAAACCTGAACCGTCCAAGCGGAAAGGAAGAACTGGTGTCTAGGGGCAGAGCCAAGGGTTTTACCACCCGGGTGGGTGGGAGGAGCCAGCTTGAAGACGTTCGGGCAGAATTAAAGGGAAAGGCATCTGCCAGACAGTGTGACTAGAACATATCCACATACCTAGAAGCAGTCATTCTAAACAACTACTTCTGCTCTGCAGTCACAAGGGAAGACCTAGGGCCTTTGCAAGAGAATGGCATTAAGGTGGCTGTAAGAGGGATCCCTGACATGAGGCAGCCAGGTATTTCCCAGTGTAAAGGTTTGGAAAGGGCTAGCAGCCCTAAAGACAGACAAGGCCCAGGCACAAGATGGGATGCATCCAAGGGTGGTTGAGGAAATGGCAACTAAATTAAATGCACCCCCTTGTACCAGATGAGATGCATCAGAGGATGCTCAAGGAATGACAATGGAACTAAAACGAACCCCTGGTAGAGCCATTCAACAATTCAGACAAGGGTAGTTACCAAACACTGGAGGGTAGTGGATGGAGTCCACTCCATAAGAAGGGGGACAAGGAGTAACCGGGTGACTATGGACCTGTCAGTCTTACCGCTATTAAGTGTGAACTGATGGAGACACTAGTCAAAGAGGACCTTGTGGACTACGGAGGGCAATGGACTCCAGGACAGTAGATGCACCAGTTCATGGCAGGGAGGTCTTGTCAGAGCAACCAGGTAGTATTCATGGACTAACAAGGGTAGTCAATAAGAGGCATGCTGTGGATTTACTCTGCTTTGATATTTAGCAAGGCTTTCAACTCAATGCCTCACAAAAGACTGCTGAAGAAGCTAGAGAATCTGGATGCAGTGAAAGACACCGTTACATGAGTGAGAAACTGGCTGAACGAGAGATGGCAAAGGGCTGTGGTTAACCGAGTCAAATCAGGAGAGAGGGAGGTCACCAGTGGGTACCACAAGGATTGGTCATGGGTCCAGTACTTTTCAAAATGTTCAGCCGCCACATGGAAGAAAGAATCCAGAGCGAGATCTGCCTCTTTGCAGATGCCATTAAGCTCTACGGCAGGGTACACAGTGAGGAAGGGGTAAGGGAGATGCAAAGAAACTTGCAAAAGCTAGATAGGTGGTCAAAAGTATGGAAACCAAAATTCAATACTAAAAAGTGTATGGTGATGCATATAGGGAATAAGAGCCCCAGGACGAGTATTGGATGGGTGAGGGGTGTAAAGATTACTATGACCTCGGAGAAAAGAAACCTAGGGGTCATCATAAGTGACTCCCTAACACAATCAAGCTAGTGTAACAAGGCCTACTGTAAGGCAAACATGATGCTGGGATGTATAAGAAAGGGTACTAACAGCAGAAGGAAGAAGTTCTTACTACCTCCCCATGGATCACTGGCGAGGCCCACCTGGAGTACTGTGCCTAGTTCTGGTGTCCTCACCAAAGGAAATACAAGGAATGGCTAGAGAGTGCAATGTAGGGTCACCAAAATGATTCATGGCCAGCAGAGCAGATCTTAGTACTCGCTGCTGAAGGCCAGATATGCGGGGGGGGTGGGAGAAGAGGAGAGAGCGAGCGACAGAGCGACCGAGAGAGACAGAGGGAGAGGGACACAGAGAAGAAACCTTCAAGTTCCTGAAAGGAATGAACAGGGTTAACTGTGAGCAATTATTTAGCATAAGTAACAGATCAAGAACACGGGGCACAAGTGGAAACAAACAGGGGGAGGTTCAAGAAGGAGATGAGAAAGTTATTTTACAGAAACGGTGGTGGAGCCAAGCAACAATCTGCCAGCTAATTAGTGGGCGCCAAAGCTATCAATGGCTTCAAACATGCTGGGACACACTGAATGGTTTAGTGGTTCCTCAGGGTAGTAGCGATAGGCAGTTGAGCACATGAGTGGACAGTGTGGGTTAGAACCCTCTATGGACAACAGGTCCTGGATTTGTTAGGGTTTTATGGTCAGACTGGACGGACCAGCTTTTTTTGCTGTCATTTTCTCTGTTTCGATGTTTCTATGTTGCTGCTGCTATTTAGGGCTATACACAAGATGTACAGTAACAACCACATTTGCTTGAGTGCCACAGCCATATCCACTAGTTAGTCTGGGTGAGAAAACCCTTTAGCTAAAATTTCCCATCTCCATAGTCTTAAATCGATGGGGGGAGCGGGGGTGCTCTCTGAGACACTAGACAGTGTGTTATTGACAAACTAATATCATTACCAGTCAGATAATAGCACTGCAGCATATTAATTCTTTATCTGAACTTACCAATAGTAGGGATGGTGGTCACGATCTCTCCCAGCTTCAACTTGTACAGAATGGTGGTTTTACCGGCAGCATCCAAACCCACTGAAACAGAAAGCAAGAGCAGCATTTAGAAACTGTTCCAAAGTAGCTCTGTATACAGGTGAGCAACAATACTTGTAATCCACTACAAACTAGCCTTGAATGCAGGTAATCTGCAGGACGAACACAGATACAAAGGTACACAGCGGTACTGTATGAAGGTGAGCAGCAGTAGGGACACTGGTACAGAGTAGTACTGTTTGCAGATGAGCAGCAGTAGGACCACAGGTATAGTGTAATACTGTATGCTGGTCAGCAGCAGAACACAGGTACAGAGTAGTACTGTATACAGGTGAGCAATAGGAACACAGGTACAAAGTAGTATTTCATGCAGGAGTGTAGCACTGTATGTAGTTGAGACACAGATACAGTGTAGTACTGTATGCAGGTGGGCAGAAGTAGAAGTACAGGTACAATGTAGTACTGTACATAGGCGAGCACAAGTAGGAACACAGGTACAGTGTAGTACTGTATGCAGGTGAGCAGCAGGAGGCACACAGGTACAGAGCAATATTATATAATATGTATTTAATTAAGCGCCTTTCAAAATTTTCAAAGCGCTGTACATCGCTGTATATTGTACACAGGTGAGCAGAAGTAGTAACAGAAGTACAGTGTAGTACTGTATGCAGGTAAGCAGAAGTAGGAGCACAGGTACAGCGTAGTTCTGTATGCAGGTAAAAAGCAGTAGGGACACTGGATTGGGGGGTGGGTGGATCCCAGTCCTTTCATAGAAGAAAGGGTTCTGAAAGAACTCCTAAAACTGAAGGTGGACAAAGCAATGGGGCCTGACTGGATTCACCCCAGAATTCTAAAAGAATTAAGGGGAGAACTAGTGACACCACTGACTACCCTTTTTAACAAATAATGGGAGGATGGTGGATGAGATTCCCCTTCACAAAAGAGGAGAGAGACAGGAAACTAGACCTGTCAAGTTTGACCTCTGTGGTAGGGAAAATGATGGAATCACTTCTGAAAGAAAGAACTGTTGAGTACCTAGAGGCCAGTAGTGCACAGGACCCAAAGCAGCATAGATTCACAGCAGAAATGTCATGTCTGACAAATCTAATCTATTTTGACTGGGTGACCAAAGTAGTAGACCAGGGAAGGGCTGTGGACATGGCCTACCTAGACTTTAGCAATGCATTGGCACAGTCCCACACAAAAGATTAATGAACAAATTAGCCAGCCTGGGAGTGGGTTCCAGGGTGGTAGCCTGGGTAAAACACTGGCTGGACAACAGGACACAGAAGGTAATTGTAAATGGAGTCCACTCTAAAGAAAGAGGGGTTACTAGTGGGTGCCAGAGGGTTCAGTACTGTGTCCAGTCCTTTAATGTCTTTATAAGTGACATTGCAGAGGGACTGGAAGGAAGAATATGCCTCTTTGCAGATGACAAAGATCTGCAACAGGGTTAATACACAAGGGGTGGAAAGGATGAGAAGGGACTTGGCAAGGTTGGAGGAATGGTCAGAAGTATGGCAGCTTGGAAACAAAACCCAGGGAAGAGTACACAATGTGGGGGAGGTTGTAACATCAACAATTGAAAGGGACCTGGGGTAACCACAACAGATGACCTTAAGGTTAGCAAGCAATGTGGGAAGGCAGTAGGGAGGGCTGGGGGGATACTGGGATGTTTAGGGAGAGGCATCACCAGCAGAAAACAGGAAGTTGTTAATCCTCTGTACAGACAGTTGATGAGACCCCATCTGGAGTACTGCGTCCAGTTCTGGAGACCTCATCTCCGCAAGGACAGACAGGATGGAGGCAGTCCAGAGGAGGGCAACTAAAATGGTGCAGGGTCTGCAAGAGAAGCCATACAGAGAGAGACTAAAGGAGCTTAATATGCATACCTTTGAGGAAAGTGTGTGGGGGAGGAGGAGACATAATAGAAACTTTTAAGTACCTCAGTAGAATCAACAAAGTCCAAGAGGGTAGCATCTTTCAGACAAAGATGTACAAGAACAAGGGGACACAACTGGAAGATAATGGGGGGATGTTCTCAGGGGCAATGTGAGAAAGTATTTTTTCACAGAGAGGGTGGTGGACGCATGGAACCGCCTTCCTGAGGAAGTTGTGGGGTCTAAAACTGTGGAAGAATTCAAGAATGCATGGGACAGAAATACAGGTTACTCACCTGTAACAGGAGTTCTAGAAATGGTATATGTTGTTCATCCACACTCATTGGCAGGTATCCTTGCCGCTTTAAATCTTGCCGGAAGGTCTTCAAGCTTGCTCCTCCCACCCACCCGGGTGGTATAACTCTCGGCTCCGCCCCATGACGCCAGATCTGGCCCGCTGGAAGAAGCTCAGGTTGTGCGTCGAAGCCGGAGGTCGGTGGAGTGAGTGTGGATGAACAACATATACCATTCCTAGAACTCCTGTTACAGGTGAGTAACCTGTATTTCTAGGGACATGGATATGTTGTTCATCCACACTCATTGGCAGACTCCTAGCAGTTCTCGGGAGGAGGGAGGCAAGACGCACACCCCAATATTACTTGGGAAAGAGAGACTGAGAACCGAGGCCCCAAAACCAGCATCCCAAGTGACTCAAGGTCGATGTGGTAATGGGTAATGAAGGTGTTTGCTGACTTCCAGGTAGCAGCCTGCAGATTTCCTGGATAGAGGCGTCCCTGGAAGCAGCCACGTTGCAGCAGTATGGCGGGTAGAATGAGCTCTTATCCTCTGGGAGGCTCCATGCCCGCCAACTTATAGCAGAGATCTATGCGAAGTGACCCACCTGCTTATCGATCCGCTTGGCTGCAGGTCTGCCAGATGCGGCTTCAGCGTAGGTGACAAACAGCTGGCGAACCTCTCCCCGAATTTCAGCCGTGCGCTCTTTGTAATAGGCGAGCGCCCTTCTAGGGTCCAAAGTATGGAGCCTATATTCGGCCTCCGAGGTGTGATTGGGGTAGAACACCGGCAGAGTCAACACCTGGTTAAGGTGAAACTCCGACACCACCTTCGGAAGGAATTTCGGGTGGGGGCGCACGACAACCTTGTCCCTGTGGAAGACCAGGTAAGGAGACTCGATGGAAGCGCCTGGAGCTCTCCCATCCTTCTGGCTGACGTGATAGCCACCAAGAAGGCGGTCTTCCACGACAGGTGAGAGAGACACACCTGTGCATAGGTTCAATGGCTTGCCCATGAGCTTTGCCAGTACCAGCAGTAGATCCCACGGAGGTGGGGGTTCCCGAGACTGAGGAAATGTGATCAAGGCCTTGAAAAGCGCCAGACCACCTTCTCCTGCGCCACGACTGCTTCCCGCCCGTGCCCGTAAGCAGAGATGGCTGCCAGGTGCACCCTTAGGGTCGCGACCTAAGCCCTTGCTGAGAAAGGGACCATAAATAGTCCAAGATGCTTGCCAAGGAACAGGAGGAAGGGTCCAAGCCCTTGCCCTGACACCAAATGGAAAACTTTTCCATTTGAAGGCATAGCATTTTCTGGTCGACTCCTTGCGGGACGCCTCAACTACATTGAGGACCTCGTCGGAAAGACCCAAGGCCTGGAACTCTAGCCGCTCAGGAACCAGGCCGTCAGGTGCAGGGATTGAAGGTCCGGATGGAACACCTTCCCCTGATTGACTGAGAGCAGGTCCGGGCGAGCTGGAAGCTGCCGTGGAGTCCTGGAGCTGAGACTGAGGAGATCTGGGTACCAGAACTGGCGAGGCCAGTCTGGGGCTATCAGAATCACCGGCGCCTTGTCCCTCCTCGCCTTGAGAAGCACCTTGTGGATCAAGGGAAATGGGGGAAAGGCGTAAAAGAGGCCCGGGTCCACTGCCCGAGAAGGCATCCCCTGCAGCGAGCCCTGCTGGGGGATGAACAGTTCAGCCCGCGTTCTCCTGAGGCAAACAGGTCCACCTGAGGTGTGCCCCAATGGGAGAACAGATGCTGTACTACCTCCGGCGAGAGAGACCACTGTGGGATGCAGCCCCATCCGGCTCAGGCATGGCCAGGGTGTTGGAGGCTCCTGCCACATGAATGGCTAGGAGATCCGCCTCAGGCTGCTGCGCAGTGACCAAATGCGAGAGCTTCTTGCATAGAAGCATGGAGCTGTCCCCGCCTGGCGGTTTAGATAGAACATGGTCGTGGTATTGTCCGCTCTGACCGGACCACTTGACCCCGGAGGAACGGAGCAAAGGCGGTGAGAGCTAGGCGGACCGCCGAGCTCCAGCAGGTTGATGTGGCATCGGACTCCGCGTGGGACCAGAGGCCATGAGCCCGTGTTCCCCAGATGGGCACCCCAACCCATCAGAGAGGCATCGGTTGATAGAGACCGTTGGCTCGGGCGAGACGAGCAGGATGCCCTCCTGCAAATGATCTGGAGACGGTCCACCACTGGAGCGTTCCACATCCCTTGTGTCACGACTGCAGCTGGTCCAAAGGATCGCGTTGCCGACCACTGGCTGGCCAGTCCCCATTGAAGGGACGATGTTCCAGCGGGCCCAACGGACCACGCTGGTGCAGGCGCCATGAGACCCAGGAGGCGCAGAAGTCCCGGCAGGCGCAGTGCCCAACCAGAAATGATCGGGCAAAGGAGGAAAGAACCCCGGCCCTGTCCGCGGGAGCGCTCTGGCTCGAAGAGAGTCAAGCTGGCCGATGAATAGAATCACCTGCTTTGGCTCGAGTTCAGGCTTGGCCTCGTTGATAAGGAGGCCCAGTTGAGAGCAGACCTGGAGGGCCAGATCTCTGGACCACTCCGCCTCCTTCCTGGAGGGAGCTGCTATCAGCCAGTCGTCCAGGTAAGGGTACACCCGGACCCTCGGCGCCGCAGGAATGCTGTCACCACTGCCATGCATTTGGTGAAGACCCTGGAGCTGGAGACAACCGAAGGGCATGGCTTGAACTCTAAAGGGATCCTTCCGCCGGAAGGCGAAGGAATCTCTGGTGAGACGGACGGATAGGACGTGAAAACGCGGCCTGCAAGTCCAGAGAGCAGAACCACACGCCGCTTCAAGGATGGTATTATCTGAGCCAGAGTGACCATCCTGAAGGTTCGAGACCTTAGGAACTTGTTTAGGTCGTGTAGATCGAGAATGGGGCACCAGCCCCCCGTCCGTTCGGAACCAGGAAGTACCTGGACACAAACCCTGGGTCTGAAGGAAGGTCCGCCACCTCTCATCACCTCCTTCTGGAGGAGGAGAGCGATGTCGGCTCGACGAGCCGCCAGTGAGGCTGGGGACCCCAAGCCCCGAGGCGACGGCTCTGAAGGGTGGTGCCTGCTCGGTCCGAGGCAGGCCTCTTCCCACCACCTCCAGACTCACCTGTCCGGTGGTAACAGCGGACCAGGCGGAACGGAGTGCCGGAGCCGTCCCCCGAGGGGGACCCAGGGTGGAGTGACGGGAATGGGGCGACACCCTCAGCCCGTCACTGGGCAGGCTTGGAGGAGGGACCGCCGAGGGACCTCCTGGGCCTTTTCTCCTGCCTCCTGTTAGAGGAAGCCGGCAGCTTGGGTTTGGGATGCCAAGGCCGAGCCTGCTGGCCCTGATGTTGCTGGGCAGGGCCGAGGGCACAGAAGGGCGAAAGGGCTTAGGCTGTGGTTTGCGGCCTTTGTCCTTCTGAGCGGAAGAGACCTGAGTCCAAGGTAGCATGGACTTCTCGATCCTCTGCAGGTGACCTTCCATCCCAGGGTCGAAGAGTCAGTCCCAAAAGGAACATCCGCCAACTTGTGCTGGGTATCCGGGCAAAGGTGGATATCCTCAGCCAAGCCCGCCGACGCATAGCCACCGCGGCCGCCCACCCCATCTGGCACATGAGTCCCCTATATCCAAAGCAGTCTGAGCTGCTGTTTGGCCAGTGCCCTGCCCTGGTCCCGCACCTGCTAACCGTAGTCTGCAGATCGGGCGGAAGATGAGGATAACCTCATCCAGGGGCCAACAGGGCATGAGAAAAATGTGCAATGAGGACGGCCAACTGGCCTACGAAGGCCGAGGAGGACGCAGCGCGAGACTTTTCGCCGACATAGTCCAATTTCTTGACTCCTTGTCAGGAGGTTTGTCCACATCCCTGGCGCCAGCGAGCGCCGAAAACGCTTGTCGGTAACCAACCCCTCAACAGAGGGGTGTTCCGAAAAACCCGACAAGGAACCGGTAGGGACCGCATACTTCCTGGCCATCCTGGCCGAAGGCGCAGGGCAGGAAGCAGGGCGCTGCCAAAGCTCCAGTGCCGGACCCACTATGGCCTCGGCCACCGGAAAGGCCTCCGTCGGAGAATCCCCTGGTCCAGAATCTCCGTGAGGGGATACCTGGCCCATTTGGAACGGGTTTCGGCTCCATCCCGTGGACTCGAGATGAGCCGAAGCAGTCCTAGGAAGGACGACGGGCTATCGTCCATTGACTGACCTCCTGAAGACTCCAAGTCCAGTCGCTTGGAGAAAAGGAGGAATCATCTTCGGACTCGGAAGAGTCCTCAAGAGCTGCCTCTGGCCTGAGCCACCTTCACCTGCCGAGGTCGGTCGGGAGTGAGGTAACTGACAGCCGATGGGGTAGACCCTTAGCCGACCGAGAATCCTTGGTCGGAGCCCCAATTGGTGGCTGTGGAGGCGGAGGTTCCACCGGAATCGGTGGAGCAGCTGGTTTTGGCCGAACAACCGGCCTGGGTATGAGCTCCTCGGATAAGTCGAGGGTTGTGTCGGCAGCTCGGTGACAGCCACTTAATGGCCGGGAAGGCGGTCAAACACTCGGCCAGGAGGAGGCTGTTGCAACATAAGGTCTCGTGCACGTCGGCGTAGTTCGCCATAAGCCTCCCTCGTCCGAGGAGGAGGACGAGGACGAGCGGCGCCGCGCTTACACGGTGCCGGAGACCGAGACCGCCTGGCGCGTGGGATCGGCTGGACCGCTAAGGTCCGGAGACCAAGACCGAGTCCCGGAATTTCGAGGTCGGTGAGGAGGTGTCGGCCGGAACCGGCACTCCCCTGCTTGGATGGTCCATCCGAGGGCTCCGGAACCCGGAGCACAGGCGAGCCCACGGATCTCAACGCCTCTCCGGGGAACGGGGAAGGGGAATCTCGGCTGCTAAAGCGACAGCCCGTCCAACAGTTAGAAAAAATCTCGACTTAAAGTCGGTGGGAGTCTCGGTCAACTGACCTGACGGGGACACCGTGAGGCCAGTGGCGGCAGCCGACGGTCGACATGGCTTGCCGTCGGCTGACTCGGGAAAGGGACTCCAGCTCCCAGGAGGCCGACGGAGGGACTTACTGTCCTTCTTTTGGACCGAGAATAAGGTCCACAGACGTAAGCCCTTCTCCTTTAGTGGAGAGGGACAGACAAAGCTCATAAAAGAAGCAGTGTAGGAAGAACCCAGAGAGCGGGATAATGCGCTGTCGAGGAAGACTCGGCCAGCTGCCTTCCTCTTCGAGGCGGATCATTCCGCCGAAGCTGATCCGCCGACCCGCCGCAGCGGACACATCGAACCGGCCTCCTTGGACTTCACGGAGAGCGGCTTCTCGGGACGGCCCAGTTGCAATCGGGCAGCACGGTCTTCGAGGGCGTGGCCGAGAAAGATGGGCACAGGTCAGCAAGCCTGCGGGTCGTGCTCAAGGCCTAGCAGTAGACACACGTGGAGTGTGGATCCGTCCGAGACATCTTCTGCCCGCATGGGCATCTCCGAAATCCGGGAGTCGATTTGTCCATCGCAGCCGCGAGGGATAGAAGACTGAAGTCTTTTTTGCAAAGTTTATTTTTAAATCCGCAAACCGAGAAATAGGAACCAGTCTCAAACGCAGAGAGTTAAGGAGGGAACCTGAGCTTCCAAGCGGTAAGGAAGATCTGGCGTCATGGGGCGGAGCCGAGAGTTATACCACCCGGGTGGGTGGGAGGAGCAAGCTTGAAGACCTTCCGGCAAGATTTAAAGCGGCAAGGATACCTGCCAATGAGTGTGGATGAACAACATATCCATGTCCCTAGAAAGGCAATTCTTGTGTGTGTGTGTGTGTGTGTGTGTGTGTGTGTGTGTGGGGGGGTAGGAAGAAAATACAGGTTACTCAACTGTAACAGGAGTTCTAGGAATGGTATATGTTGTTCATCCACACTTATTGGCAGGTTCCTTGCCGCTTAAATCTTGCCGGAAGGTCTTCAAGCTTGCTCCTCCCACCCACCGGTGTAAAACTCAGCTCGCCCCATGCGCTCAGATCTGGCCGCTGGAAGCTCAGGTTGTCAGTCCAAGCCGGGAGGTCGGGTGGAGTCGTGTGGATGAACAACATATACCATTCCTAGAACTCCTGTTACAGGTGAGTAACCTGTATTTCTAGGGACATGGATATGTTGTTCATCCACACTTATTGGCAGACTCTAGCAGTTCTCCGGGAGGAGGAGGCAAGCACACCTACTTAGGAATAAAGACTGGAGAACCGAGGCCCAAAACCAGCATCCCGCGTGACTCAAGGTCGATGTGGTAATGGGTAATAAAGGTGTATGCTGACTTCAGGTAGCAGCCCTGCAGAATTTCCTGGATAGGGATGTCCCTGGAAGCAGCCACCGATGCAGCAGTATGACGGGTAGAATGAGCTCTTATCCCTCTGGGAGGCTCCATGCCCGCCAACTGCAACAGAGATCTATGCAGGAGGTGACCCACCTGCTTATCATCCGCTTGGCTGCAGGTCTGCCAGGTGCGGCTTCAGCGTAGGTGACAAATAGCTGGCGAACCTCTCCCAATTCCAGCCGTGCGCTCCTTATAATAAGCGAGCGTCCTTCTAGGGTCCAGAGTATGGAGCCTATATTCGGCCTCCAGAGTGTGATTGGGGTAGAACACGGCAGAGTCAGCACCTGGTTAAGGTGAAACTCCGACACCACCTTCGGAAGGAATTTCCAGTGGGGGCGCAGGACAACCTTGTCCCTGTGGAAGACCAGGTAAGGAGACTCTATGCAAAGCGCCTGGAGCTCTCCCATCCTTCTGGCTGACGTGATAGCCACCAAGAAGGCGGTCTTCCGACAGGTGGAGAGATCACACCTGTGCATTGGTTCAAATGGCTTGCCCATGAGCTTTGCCAGTACCAGCAGTAAATCCACGAGAGGTGGAGGTTCCTGCACGGAGGAAATGTGATCAAGGCCTTTGAAAAGCCCAACCACCTTTTCCTGCGCCACGACTGCTCCCGGCCAGCGCCCGGTAAGCAGAGATGGCTGCCAGGTGCACCTTAGGGTCGTCGACTCAAGCCCTTGACTAGAAAAAGGACCATAAATAGTCCAAAATGCTTGCCACAGAACAGGAGGAAGGGTCAAGCCCTTGCCCTGACACCAAATGGAGAATCTCTTCCATTTGAAGGCGTAGCATTTTCTGGTCGACTTCTACGGGACGCCTCAACAACATTGAGGACCTCGCCGGAAAGACCCAAGGCCTGGAACTCTAGCGCTCAGGAACCAGGCCGTCCAGGTGCAGGGATTGAAGGTCCGGATGGAACACCTTCCCCTGATTGACTGAGAGCAGGTCCGGCGAGCTGGAAGCTGCCTGGGAGCCTGGAGCTGAGGCTGAGGAGATCTGGGTACCAGAACTGGACGGGAGTAGTCTGGGGCTATCAGAATCACCTGCACCTCTGTCCTCCTTGCCTTTGAGAAGCACCTTGTGAATCAAGGAAATGGGGAAAGGCGTAAAGAGGCCCGGGGTCCAGAGCCTCGAGAAGGCATCCCCCTGCAGCGAGCCCTGCTGAGGGGGGCGGGCATGAAACAGCCTCAGCTTCGCATTCTCCCTGGAGGCAAACAGATCCACCTGAGGTGTGCCCCAGTGGGAGAACAGATCTTGTACTACCTCCAGCAGGAGAGACCACCCATGAGATGCAGCCCCTATCCGGCTCAGGGCATCGGCCAGGGTGTTGGAGGCTCCTGCTACATGAATAGCTAGGAGATCCGCCTCCAGGCTGCGCACGAGTGACCAAATGCGGAGAGCTTCCTTGCATAGAAGCATGGAGTGCGTCCCGCCCTGGCGGTTCAGGTAGTACATGGTCGTGGTACTGTCCATCTGGACTCTGACCACTTGACTCTCGGAGAAAGCAGAGCAAAGGCGGTGAGAGCTAGGGCGGACCGCTTGAGCTCCAGCAGGTTGATGTGGCATCGGGACTCCCGTGGGGACCAGAGGCCGTGCACTCGGTGTTCCTCCAGATGGGCACCCCAACCCAGAGAGGCATCGGTCGATAGAGAGACCGTCTGCTCAGGGCGGACAAACGGGATGCCCTCCTGCAGATGAGATGGAACGGTCCACCACCGGAGAGCGTTCCACATCTCCTGGGTCACCATCACTAGCTGGTCCAATGGATCGCAGCGTTGTGACCACTGGCTGGCCAGTCCCCACTGAAGGGGGCGCATGTGCCAGCGTGCCCAACGGACTACGCTGGTACAGGCCGCCATGAGACCCAGGAGGCGCAGGAAGTCCCGGGCTGGGCGCGATTGCCCAACCAGAAATGATCGGGCAAAGGAGGTAAGAACCTCGGCCCTGTCCGCCGGGAGCCGTGCTCTGGCTCGAAGAGAGTCGAGCTCTGCCCCGATAAACAGAATCACCTGCTTCGGCTCGAGTTCCGACTTGGCCTCGTTGATGAGAAGGCCGACTTGAGAGCAAACCTGGAGGGCCAGATATCTGGACCGCTCCACCTCCTGTCTGGAGGGGGCTGCTATCAGCCAATCGTCCAGGTAAGGGTACACCCGGACCCCTCGGCGCCGCAGGAAAGCTGTCACCACTGCAATGCATTTGGTGAAGACCCTGGGAGCTGGAGACAGGCGAAGGGCATGGCTCGAATCAAGAGGATCCTCCGCCGAAGCGAAGGAATCTCCGAGCGTGACGGACGGATAGGGACGTGAAAACGCCTCCTGCAGGTCCAGAGAGCAGAACCACACTCCGTGTTCCAGAGATGCAGGCTATCTGCGCCCAGAGTGACCATCCTGAAGGTTCGAGACCTTAGGAACTTGTTCAGGTTGTGTAGGTCGAGAATGGGGCGCCAGCCCCCGTCCGTTTCGGAACCAGGAAGTACCTGGACACGAACCCCGGGTCTGAAGGAGGTCTCTACCTCCCTGATCACCTCCTTTTGGAGGAGGAGAGCGATGTCGGCTCGGCAAGCCGACAGTGAGGCTTCGGACCCCGAGGTGCGACGGCTCTGAAGGGCGGGGCCTGCTCGAATTCTAGAGGCAGGCCTTTTCCCCCACCTCAGAACCCACCTGTCCGTGGTAATAGCGGACCAGGTGGAAAGGAAAGTCTGAGCCAGTCCCCACAGGGAACCAGGGCAGGTGACAGGGATGGGGCGACACCCACAGCCCATCACTGGGCAGGCTTGGAGGAGGGACCGGCCGAGGGACCTCCTGGGCCTTTTCTCCCTGCTTCCTGTTGGAGGAAGCCGGCATTGGTTTGGGATGCCAAGCTCAAGCCTGCTGGCCCTGATGTTGCTGGGCCTGGCGCGCGTCGCAGAAGGCGAAAGGCTTAGGCTGTGGCTTCTGGCCTTTGTCCTTTGAACGGAAGGACCGAGTCCAGGTAGCATTGGACTCTCGATCCTCTGCAGGTGACCTTCCACCCCAGGGCCGAGAGAGGTCAGTCCCCAAAAAGGGAACATCCGCCAACTTGTGCTGGGTATCCGAGGTAAAAGTGGATATCCTCAGCCAAGCCCGACGACGCATGGCCACTGCGGCCGCCACCGACCTGGCACATGAGTCCCCAAAGTCCAAAGCAGTCTGGAGCTGCTGTTTGGCCACTGCCCTGCCCTGGTCCCGCACCTGCCTGACCGTAGTCTGCAGATCCGCGGGAAGATGAGGGACGACCTCATCCAGGGAGCCCAACAGGGCATGTGAAAAATGTGCCATGAGGACGAGCCGAACTGGCCTGACGAAGGCCGAGAGAGGGCCTTAGCATAGACTTTTCGCCCGACATAATCAATTTCTTGGATTCCTTGTCGGAGGTTTTCCATCCTGGCGTTCCCGGCGCGAGCATGTCGGTAACCAACCCCTCCGCAGAGGGGTGTTCAAAACCGGACAGGGAACGGTAGGGACGCATACTTCCTGGCCATCCTGGCCGGGCGCAGGGCAGGAAGGGGGCTGCCAAAGCTCAAGGCGGACCCACTATGGCCTCGGCCACCGGAAGAGCCTCCGTGGGAGAATCCCGGTCCAGAATCTCCGGTGAGGGATACCTGGCCCGTTAAAGCGGTTCGAGCTTCATCCGGTGGACTCGAGATGAGCCGAAGCAACCCTAAGAAGGACGAAGGGCTATCGCCCACTGACTGTCCTCCCGAGGACTCCAAGTCGAATCGCTTGGAGAAAAGGGAGGAATCATCCTCGGACTCAGAAGAGTCCTCAAAGAGCTGCCTCGGGCCTGAGCCACCCTCCACCTGCCGAGGTTTATCGGGAGTGAGGGTGACAGACAGCCTATGGGGCATACCCAAAGCCGACCGAGAATTCTTGGTCGGAGCCCCAACTAATGGCTGTGGAGGCGGAGGTTCCACCAGAATCGGTGGGGCAGCTGGAATTGGCCGAACAACCGGCCTGGGAACAGGCTCCTCGGCTACAACGAGGGGTTGTTTCGGCCGCTCCGGTGACAGCCACTTAATGGCCGGGGAAGACGACTGGGTCGGCTTATTCCCGGTCAAAAGGAGCTGTTGCCACATGAGTTCCTCATACCTCCGACGCAACTTGCGCCGAAGCCTCCCCTCGTCCGAGGAGGAGGAAGAGGAAGAGCGGTGGCGCCGCTTGCCAGCGTTGCGAGACAGAGACCGCCTTGGCGAGGGATCGGCTGGACCGAGAGTGTCCGAGACCAGAGTCTCGACTAGGCCGAGGAAGGCGAGGAGAAGTGTCGGAAATCGGCACTCCCCTCGGCTCGGACGATCTCACCGAAGGCTCCGGAACCGGAGGCACAGACGAGCCGACGGGATCCTCAACTCCCACCGGGGGAACCGGGGAGAGGGGATTCTCAGCTTCTCCAGCCGACAACCCGTCTAACGGATCGAGAAAAATCTCGACCGCGTCGGCAGGAGTCTCGGTCAACTGGCCTGACGGGACACAGTGAGCCAGTGGCCGAAGCTGAGGGGACACCCAAGTCGGACTGCCCACAAGAAGTGGGAGGGGATCTTTCCCGCTCCCAAGAGCGTCGACGGTGAGACTTACTTTTGCTCTTTTTGGACCTGGAAAAGGGTCCAGAAGAAGTTGGACCCTCACCTTTCGTCGAGAGGGTCAGACAAAGCTCCTTGAAAGAAGCCGAGTACGAGGCACCGAGAGAGAGCGGGACAAATGCCGCAGCCGAGGTAGAAGCGGCCCGCGCCGCCTCCTCTTCGAGGGCGATCATCTGCTCGAGCTGATCCGCCGAGCCCGCCGGACACCGCCAACCGGGCCTCTTTAGATTTAACCGTGGATCCTTTCCGGGCGCCCCAGTTGTAATCAGGCAGCACGGTCTTCAAGGACGAGGCTTCTAAAAGGACGCAGCACAAGTCGAGGCCTGTGGGTCGTGCTCAAGGCCCAAGCAGTAGACGACGTGGAGTGCGGATCCGCCCTAGACATCTTCTCTCCGCAAGGGCACCTCCGAAACCAGGAGTCGATGGTCCATCGCAGCCGCTGGTGAAAAGAAGACCAAGTCTTTGAGCTAAAAATTTTTTCATTTCAATTTCAAGAATTAGGAACTAGACATACGAGAGCGTTAAGGAGGGAACCTGAGCTTCCAAGCGGTAAGGAAGATCTGGCGCCATGGGTGGAGCCGAGTTTTACCACCCGGTGGGTGGGAGAAGCCAGCTTGAAGACCTTCCGGCAAGATTTAAAGCGGCAAGGAACCTGCCAATAAGTGTGGATGAACAACATATCCATGTCCCTAGAACTGACTGTTTAACTAGGATCTGCAGCTTATCCAGTAGGTAGGGAAATGGGCAGACTAGGTGGACCAAGCAATCCTTAAATGCTGTCAAAGTCTATGTTTCTAGTACTGAATGCAGGTGACAAGTAGTAGGGACACTGGTACACAGTAGTACTGTATGCAGGTGAGCTGCAAGGATGCTCTACAGATTTTTCTCAAGGAATTCCTTGCTGTTCAGTGCAAGCACGCACCTAAGGTTACTAGGAGAGTCAGAGGAAAACAAACGAGTTGGCTGCACAAAGACCTGCTTGCTAAACTGCATCTTAGGGATAAACTCTGGAAGCACTACAAACACACTGGCCTGCAAACGGATCTCAGCACCTATAGAGCGCTTAGAAACTCTTGTAAAAAACTAGTTAGAGCAGCTAAGAGCAAGTACTGTGAGGACCTACTATCCAGCTCAGCCCGTGACCCTAGGAAATTCGGGGCCCATGTTAAGACTTCTCTTGGAGTCTCTCAGTCAGTTACTCCTACGGATATGATATTAAATGGAGCTCACTGTAAATGACCAACACCATAGCGAACGCCTTCAACTGTATGTTCTCTGCTCTGTCCCAATATACTTCTTCCTTCCTACTGCAACACACTCAGCTCCTACTTTCAAGCCAGCCAGACACCCCTGCTGCTCTGTCTAATGGCCTTCCCTATGCACCATCTTTCCACTTTAAGGCCATATCTAGATCAGAGGTCCTAAAGCTCCTAAAATCCATCTCCGACAACACTAGCCCTGGGTCAGATTCCCTAGAACCTCGACTTCTGCAGCTTGCTGCTCCTCTCACTGCCTCTCCACTGGCGAAAATCTACACACCCTTTCTTTTGTGGTGTAGTTCCCAACCTCTGGAAAACTGCTCGTATAACACCTGTATTCAAAAAAAGGTGACCCAAAGGAGGATACTAACTTCAGGCCTGTAGCCATTCTCTCGGTAATGAGTAAAATACTGGAGAAATTTGTCGCCACCCAGACAACTGACCAGCTCACAAAATTCAATCTTCTCCCGAGACCCAGCATGGTTTTGAGGGATCACAGTACATCAACTACTCAAACTCACAAAGGATACACTTTCTAATATGGATTCTGGACGACTCACTGGGGCGGTATTCAATGACCTTACTAAGGCCTCTGATCTAGTCAATCAACCCTTGCTTTTTTCTGCTCTTCGTAACTTGAGGCTCTCATCTCGTCATAAATTGGTTAAGCAGTTACCGGTCAAACAGGACCCAAACTGTAAAACTGAACTCCTCCCTATCTGACAGTACCATTATCAATATTGGTATGCCTCAGGGCTCTATCCTGGGGCCACTTTTCTCACTCTTCATAAATGATGTTGCAGATGCTCTTCAAACCTGTTAGTCTCTGCTTTATGCTGCTGATCTTGTTCGCTCCACCAGGATAGACAGCATTAACTCATCCCTTTCCTTAGACTTCAAAAATGTTCAAAAGTGGCTTTATGCCCATAAGCCAATACTAAATGCTAACAACACAAAAGCCATGCTTCTAGGTTCTGCCCCTAAGCTCAGGGCTTGTCCCACATCCCTGATGGTTTATGACTTAGAGGGCACTCAATTAGTGTGTGTCATGTCCTTTAACTATCTTGGTGTCATGCTTGACCAATCCCTGGATTTCAATCTTCACATACAGTCCACCTGCAAAGCTGTCAATGCTAAACTGGGTGTTGCTTTCAAGACCAGCCATGTTAAACACCCTCTGCTAAGCTGGCCAGCGCCAGAGTTATCCTGCTCCCCACCCTCACATATTGTGTTCCTACTATTGCTGCTTCTCGTAAAACCTCCCTCCATAAATGGGATGTTACTTATAATATCCGGTCGATATGCCTCCGCGACTCAAGCACCATTGTCAACTCTACAGGGACTTGGGATGGCGCTCTCTCTCTGCTACCAGGTAATACTATCTCGGCTCTCTCACGGATTCTATCAGGCTTCAAACTCCATCCTCACTTGCAGTGTTGCTGGTTCCCCAAACTTCCTCACATGGCTTGCAATCAGCTGAAAAATCTCTACTCAACGTATCTAGGTGTCGCACATCCAAAGGTGCTGGTGCCTTCCAACATGTGGCACCCCAGCTATGGAACGCACTTCCATTTGTCCTAAGGCAGTCAAAATCCCATCTTTGCTTTAAAAGAGATCTGCGCCGTTATCCATCTCTGGCTGGCTCATGGACCTGTTCTGACCCCAATTGATGGCACTAGGCCCTTTCACACTCAGTCCTACTTATGTCACCTTCAAACTCCCGAACCACAAAAAACACCCCTCCCCCTCCCCTCTACTCCAAATAACCCTAGTCCTGCTGCCCCTTGGCCCATTTCCCTTCTCTCCCTCAAATAAAGGCCCATTTCCTCTCATCCTAGTAATCCGTTTGCCCTCCTCTGCTTCTTCCTACACTGATCCCACGTTACTCTACTGCATTGTTTAGTCTACCTCTTGTTTTATGCTAGTTCTACTTACAATCTGTTCTGTTCTACTCTATATGAAGTTATTTCTCTAAACTGTTTCCCATGTAGTGTTATTTTTTGATTGCCTGTGTGTTGATCATTGATACTGTTTTTGACCTACCCTATGTATTAGTTTCCTGCACTTATAAAATGTTCTGTATGTTATACTGTTCTGTACTCCCCCGGGTCGTGACTGAAAATAGTCACGCTATGGCTAGTGCACCTACCCAGTAAACAAAAATAAATAAATAGGAACACAGGTACAGACTAGGACTGCATGTAGGTGAGCAGCAGTAGTACAGGTACAGTGCAGTACTGTACGCAGGTGAGCAGAAGAGCAAGCACAGGTACAGAGTAGTACTGTACGCAGGTGAGCAGCAGTAGGCACATAGGTGTAGTCCAGTACTGCATGCAGGTGAACAAAAGTAGGCACACATGTAGTGTAGTACTGTATGCAGGTGAGCAGGTACAGTGCAGCACTGTATGCAGGTGAGCAGGTACAGTGCAGCACTGTATGCAGGTGAGCAGGTACAGTGCAGTACTGTATGCAGGTGAGCAGAAGTAAGAACACAGGAACAGAGTAGTACTGCATGGAGGTGAGCCTTGGTAGGTACACAGGTACAGAGTAGTAAACCAGGTAAGCACACTAGGCAGTCAGGTGCCTATTTTCAGGTGCGACCCGGGAGAATTACATGGTACAGGCAATAACAATACAGAGTCAAGGCACAGGTACAAGCAAATAACAGTAGAGAGTCAAGGCACAGTCAACAACGGACAGTTGGGTACAGGTTAAGCAATACAGAGAAAGTATGGCAATCGACAGGGAACAGACAAGAAATCACATCAAATAGCAGCTGGACAGGTAGGGTGGGGGTACCCAGTTAGTGTACACAAGGGGCATAGCGTAGTGGTGCATGAGCAGCAAAAAAAAAAAAAAAAAAAAGGGGGGGTATTAGCAGGGAGTTGTACCAAGAGGGAATGGGCTTGAGAAGAACAGATCAAGGCTGCAAACCAGGTAGGGGACACTTACCCCTAACAGGGTGAAGCAGAGTAAAGTCAAGTGCGATGCAGGAGGAGAAGACTAGGTGAGCAGAAGTAAGAACACGGGTACAGTGTAGTTCTGTATGCAGGTGAGCAGCAGTAGGCACACAGGTAAAATGCTGTACTGTTTGCAGGTGAGCGTAGGCACACAGGTACAGTGCAGTACTGTATGCAGTTGAGAAGAAGACAGACCACAGGTACAGAGTAATACTGTATGGCGGTGAGCCGCAGTAGGGACACAGGTACAGAGTAATACTGTACGCAAGTGAGCAGAAGTAGGTACACAGCAGTACTGTAGATAGGTGAGCAGCAGTTGGAACACAGGTACAGTGCAATACTGCTTGCATGTGAGCAGAAGTAGGCACACAGGTACAGTGCAGTACTGTACGCAGGTTAGCAGCAGCAGGAGTACAGGTACATTGCAGTACTGTATGCAGGTGAGCAGAAATAAGAACACAGGTACAGAGTAGTACTGTATGAAGGTGAGCCGCAGTAGGAGCACAGGTACAGTATAGTTCTGTATGCAGGTGAGAAGCAGAAGGGACACTGGTACAGAGCAGTACTGTACATGGGCGAGCAGCAGTAGGCACACAGGTACAGTGCTGTACTGTTTGCAGGTCAGCAGACGTGGGAACACAGGTACAGTGTAATACTGTATGCAGGTGAGCAGTAGGAACACATACAGCGTAGTATATATACAGGTGAACAGTAGAAACTCCGTTACAGAGTAGTACTTCATGCAGGACTGCAGCAGTAGGAACACTGGTATAGAGTAGTACTAGTACAACAGGTATACAGTAGTATTGCACATAAGTGAGCAGCAACAACTAACGGGCTAGGCAATTGTGTTAGTTTAGAGCCCTATCCAATACAGGCTTGGGGCACTTCACAGCAAACATAACCATGTAGAACAGTACAGTAACAACAACTCCACATACGAACATAACATTCGGCTAGAGGTATGTATCAACAGTTGTTCAGAAATGTGCTTTTGGAACAGTTGACTTTTCAGACTCCTTTTAAAATGCCTCTATCGAGGGGGAACTATCTGAGGCATGGAGTTCCATACTGCCGGGGCTGCCACCGAGAATGCGCAGTCGCCAGATGATTTAAAGCAGGATTCTCAGGGCAGTCAGCACTAGTTCCTCAGTGGGAAGGAGAGTGTGGCCTGGAGTATCATCACAGAAGTTCTGCATACAGATGAACAGCAAACACGGGTACACAGGTACAAAGCAGTGCTGCATGCAGGTAAGCAGAAGTCAAACAGAGATGCCCACTAGTACCTTTATGATGGTGAGCAAAAGAAAACGGGTGCATGGTCTATTCTTTCTTACTCTCCCACACCTGCATGTTCGCGGTCTTATTTTTTTTATATTGTCTGTTTATATGCCCCCTTCCACCAGTTGGCCTCAATCTTCCATTTGTCCACCCTGGCCGTGTCATCCACCTCCACTAGGACTTGCCCTGCTCCACGATATGCCCCCGTGGGCTTACCACCTAGGGCAGAACTCTGTCATCAAGGTCCTGGAGGGCTACAAACTCAGTCAACTCGAGAGGAGTTACTGTCACACGAACAAACGAAGAAGCCAGCAGAAACAGGCCATTTGGTCCATCAAATCTGCTCGTATGGCACAGTCCACAGCTTAAGCTAATGTCCTTGTCCTCCCTCCCCACTCCTCCCATCCTCCCTACCCATGATCCTCATCTTCCCCCATGCCTATCCCAGCCTCTCTTAAAGCTGCCCACCGTTTTCAATGAGATGATCTCTTCCAGCAGCGCATTCCAAGTGTCCACCACCCTCTCTGAAGGAGTGCTTCCAGACCTCCCTCCTAAACCTTCCACCCTCCAGCTTAAGACTGTCCCCTCGTGATATGGTTGTCACTCGGCTTAAAGAGACTCTCCTTACAACCTTATTTATCCCTTTCAAGTACCGAAGGCCCCAATCATGTTCTTTCCTCTCTTCCCCGTGTCTCTCCCCCCGTCTCCCCTCACATCTTCCAGGAGTACATGTTCAATGCCTCAACCTCTTCTAGTATGCCTTGCCCTACTGACTGGCTATCATCTTTGTGGCTCTCCTCTGGACCTTCTCCAGCAGGTTAATGTCCTTCTTGGAGGTGTGGGCACCAGTACTGAACTCTATAATCTAGATGCGGCCTTACCAGTGATCTGTACAAGGGCAGTATAACCTCCTCTCTCCTACTACTGATCGCCCTAGCTATGCATCCCAGCATCTTATTTGCCTCTGCTGCTGCTTTCTTGCACTGCATGGAGTGCTTCACATCACTAGCGATCATCACTCCCAGGTCCTTCTCCTCCTCTGATGCAGATACTCTGACTCCACCCAGGTAATACTCTGTCCTGGGATTCTTGGCTCCAATATGCATAACTTTGCAATTCTTGGCACTGAAGCCAAGTTGCCAGATCCTGGACCACCTCCCCAGCTTTTCCAGATCTTCCTGTAGGTCCTGTATCCATTCAGCTGTCTCCACTCTCCCACAGAGCTTGGTGTCATCTGTGAATAGGCACATCTTGCCTTTATTGCCATCCCCAATGTCACTGATGAAGACATTGAACAACACCGGCCCCAGCACGGAGCCCTGTGGGACCCCACTAGTTATCTCTCTAGTGCCAGATATCGCTCCCCCCACCACCCTCTGGGTTCTGTCCCTCAGCCAGTTTTCCACCCATCTGGCCATCTTTTCCCCAACTCCAAGATCCACCAACTTCCTGATTAACCTTTTGTGGGGCACAGAGTCAAAGGCCTTGCTGAAATCAAGACAGAGGATGTCTACCGCTTGGCCCGTCTACTGTCTTAGTGACACAGTCTAAGAAGTCAATCAGGTTGCTGGGCCGCTGGAGCAGAGGGATGAGGCGCTGGAGCCTTACCTCGGCCCACGCCAGTGACCCGGGTTCGGGAACGGACTCGGGACATCAGGGGCTGGCAGGGGCAGGAGAGGATTGAGCATCCGTAGGACTGCTCTACTCTCCTGGGGTGGGTAGTGGGTTGCCATCGTGCTGCAGCAGCCTCTGGTGGAGACCAGGAGCACTGCAGACGCACGCAAGAGGGACCAACTGGAAGAGCGGAAATACCTCTCCACGTCAGCCGGATGGTGGCTGCTCGGCTCTCTGAGGCCATCTAGGTCCTACCAAGCTCTCCGACTCAGCAGCACCCCCGAGGCCAAGTGCTGCACTGGTCTACCCCCTTGGCCGACTTCCCCCACAGAGGGGACCCATCAGCCCGAAAGGGTTACTGAGTTACCCTGGGGGCTGGCTGTGATCTGAAAGAGGTGGCTCAGAGGACGGATTTGGTCGGAGGTCAGCCTTGGCAAGCCCAAAGGAGTGACCATCATGGAACACATGGGGTAATAAAGAAATTAAAAAAAAAAAAAAAAGTCAATCACATTTGTTTGACATGATCTCCCCCCATGAACCCATGCTGCCTCTCATCCTGGAGACCATACTCCTCTAGATATTACTAACATACTAAAGCAAGCAGACTAGGCCTGATGGTCTGTCATGTCTGCTCAGTAGCCAACCTTCTAATGGTGCTCGCTTTCCACCCCAGCCCCAGAGAGGTCATCTTGACTTCAGTTTACCCTTGTACCTGTCCCACCCTTCTTGAAGCCCTCCACTGTGTCCTCCTCCACCCGACTCCTGGGCAGTGCATTCCATGGCTGGCACCACCCTCTCAGTGAAGTAATGTCTCTGTGCCCCCAGTAATTTTCCCCTCTAGCTTCCACTCATGCCCCTGGTTCAACCCTTTAGTATGAACATCTCTTTGTCTCCGCCCCTGTGTTATTCCACCAACCTTTCCTTTAGTACGGTCTCCATGAGCCTGCCCACAATGGAGGTCAGACAAACTGGTCTGTAATTCCCTGAATCATCCTTGGGACCACTTTTGTGAAGGGGCACTACATGTGCTGTTCTCCTGTCCTGCGGGACCACGCCCGACTAGTGAACTTTTAAATAAGTCTGCCAGTGGCCCTGGCAGCTCCTCAGCCAGTTCCTTTAGTACCCTTGGATGTACTCTGTTTGGGCCTGGTGATTTGTCCACTTTCAATGCCAGCAGACCCTCCCTCACTCTGTCCTCCTCTATCACTACATCTGTGTTCCCTTCCCCCCACTCCTCTTTTCCCTCCTGAAGGCACTGGTCTATCCTTCTCCCTGGTGAAGGCAGAACAGCAGTGGTCATTTAGTATCTCTGCTTTTCCTTCATTATCCTCCACCCACTCCACCCTTTTAAACCTAACAATCCCTTCCTTCTTGTCCCTTTTCTCACTTATATAGTGAAAGAAAGCCTTCTCCCCCTCTTAATTCCTTCAGTTATCTGCAGCGCCTTCTGTGCCTTTGCTGGCCGGACTTCCTTACTTGCCTCACTAGCCAACCTTAGGTAATTTTCCCTATCCACCTCTCTCTTGGTCTTCCTGAATTTTCTATAGGTCAACCTCTTTTCCCGTACTGCCTTGCCAACCCCAGAACTGAACAAGCTGGGCGCTGTGGCCCTTGTGTTCTTCCCCCTGAGCTCAACACACCTATCTGTGACAACCAGTATTCCTTCCTTAATGATGGATCACCTTTGGTCAACCCCCATATCTGCTCCGACACCCACCAGATGGCTCCTTTAGAACCTCTCCCATTTTCCTAAAGTCTGCCCTCCTGAAATCCAAGATTTTGGTCTTAGTCGGGATGCTTTCCCTGCACATATACAACTGAAACCACACTGTGCAATGGCCACTTCCACCCAGTGACTCCCTGACCATTATTTCCTGTACATGCTCCCCATTTGTGAGCACCAGATCAAGAATTGCCTCAGCTCGTTGGTTCAGTGACACCTTGAGTCAGGAACCCACTCTGCAGTCTGCACTCTGTCAGTGGCGTGAGACCTGCGAGAGGAGCAGGGAGTCATCCTGCTTAGATAGGACATTTTTCTTGGCCTCTCCCAAGCCCAGCAACATGCGCACGCAAAGCATGCTTTCCAAACCAGTTCCCAGTCTGTGTCTCCACCTCCCCCACATTGCCATCTATGGTCACCCAGGTGGCTGTATAGCAGTAAGGACAGCAACCCTCCCTACTGGACAGCATCTTCTGGGACGCCCAAGCCTCCTCCACTGGCTATTTAGACGACCCACACTGATTTCTGAACCAGAGTAGCTGGTGCTGCAAGTAGTTGCACTCCCACTGTGCCTATACCATGCTTTCTCTCTGACAATGCATGCTATACACAATCGAGTGCTGTTAACATCTTTCAGAGTCCCCATCTTCCCCTGTTCTCACTCACACCCACCCCTTACTCTCTGCTTTAGCATGGTGGGACACCAGTATTTTTTGCCACTACAGTACAGTTTTGGCCATCACTTTTCTCTGTTATAAAACTATCCAATTTTATCTTTTACTGCAATCCTTTATTATACTACATCTGTTTTGATACTACTGTACAGTTCATACAGAAAGAACAAGAAATAATGCCCCCTTTGGTTCCAATCATAACCCCCACCCTCTATTTCCAGGAAGTGGGGAATCTTGTGCATGTGCGTGTGTACACACACACACACACACACACACACACACACACACACACACACACACACACACACACACACACACACTCTGCCCTGTAGATCCCTCCCAGAACACTGTGGGTATTAGATGCACACAAATGGGCATGTGAGCTACAAAACTGCCTCCAACCTCAACACACACACGCGCACACAGAGAGGCACTGTTGTGATGATTAATTTTTAAACAATCAGACGGAGCACATGGTTTCCCATGACCCGAAGAGTCCTCAAGGTAGCAAGCATCTTCACCAATTTGTACAATGCTGTCTCCTATTACATGGGGAAATGTACTGTGTTTGCTGTGCTGCTGCCCTGTGACCCTTATGAAAACGAGACAATCTGTCTCATATGGCTCTCAAACGGGATGACACTAATATATAAAATTGTCTGCATTTTGAAACCAGACCAATATCCCCTCAGCTGTCCATATGGGCCTTTCCAGGGAAGCGGGATAAGTAAGTAATAAGACTCCATGGTGTGCATGGAACATATTTTACCACATAGCCAGGGGTGTAATAAGGCACAAGGCAGCAGGCCGAGTGACTAGCCACTGGACGTGTGGTAAAATGTTCAATGTACACCCTGGAGTGTCTTATTGCGCTAATAAAATAGGCTATTTTATGTTCTTGTTGCAGTCAGAAAAATCATGCTTTATGTAAAATAAACATATCTGACAGATTTTGAGATAAAATAGTCCTTATGCCAACATTATAATGACATAGTACATGTGTCATAGGAACTTTGTTCTTCTGTGGCATCAGTAGTACTGGTCCACTACACCCCTATATTGCCAGAAGTTTTTTCCTGAGACAGACAATGGTGAGAACCCCCCCGATGGCAGCACAAGTGGAGAGGGAAGAACTGAAGTCAGGACTCTGAGCGGGCAGGGATGGCAGCAGAAACGAGCGAAGCAGGAAAGATTTAGTCTATTATTAATTTAAACTGTGACCGATGGCAGCATAAGTGGAGCAGGGAGAACGGAAGTCAGGACTCAAAGCGGGCGGGATTTTTTTTTTTTTTAATTCATAATTAAACTGCAACTGATGGCAGCACAAATGGAGTGGAGAAAACTGCAGATGGGAACACGTGGAGCGGGGGAGAACTGCAGGCAGGAACAAATCTAATACAGGCAGGACAGGCAGCATGATGGGAACAGTAGGAGCTGACGGGGACATTCAGACAAGAGTAAACCTGTGAAATCATTTTGTTAGAAGGATTTCCTCGCTAACAAAGTAAAATAAAAAATGACAGCCTATGAAAACCTCAACGTTCTAATGGCAAAATGATTTTTTTTGTACTGCGGTTCTACTTTTAGGGACTTAATATTACCCCCATGCATGAAACAGATTTCATGCATTCTGACTGGCTGATATAGCGTATCCATTTTATAACTAAAGGTATTGAACAGCTGGTATAGTTCAAGTTCAAGTTTATTGCAGGTAAGCTCCGTTGAGCAAGCTCATTCACAAGGAGGTCCTGAGACATACATACATTCACAATGAAGTCCTGCAACTGACTTACAGAAATAGTTAAGTGCTTACATCATAAAAACAGAAGTCATAATGATAAGAGCTTGCATCATAATACACAGTGGGCAAAATGAGAAAGAGCTCCCAGGATGCTCTCTGTTCATGAAGAGAAATTTGTACCGTTTGTAAAGGCAATACATTACATACATTGTTGAATTGTTATGGAATTACTGTTATTTTCCAAAGATTCCACCTAAGGCACTGATAGTGGTGCAAAACAGAGTTAAGGAACTGTAGGAATGGAACCTGGGATATCACAGAATCACTAGTTTGTGTGGGGTAATGCTAACCAGTTCCAGAAAAAAGTGGCACTAGATTGCTGCTAAATTTTTTTCGGAGTTGCTATATGGCACAGAAGACTAAATAAAAATTCATTTTATTTTTAATTTTGCTAATCAATCTGTGTCAGGTGCTATGCAGTTTCACCACAGCGGATTAGCACTTTCACGCATAAAACTAATCACTTTTTTTTTGTTAGCTAATTTAAAACCCCAACTCCCCTATTACTCCACACGCGCTGCTCCCCCAGCACATGCCCACTAACAGTGCACTTCCCCAAGCCAACGAGTGCAAATAAATAGTCCTAGTGCAAGTGACCCACACTCACATGACAGTCTACTACACACTTGGGGCTCAATTAAATTTACTCTTCAGAAATCAGGGTACCTCTCACTGCAATTCTCTATCACTGAACCTTAAATCTTACATACATACATACATACATACACACACACACACACACACACACACACTAATATATATATATATACACATATATATACACACACACACACACACACACACACATATACATATATATACACACACACACACACACATACATACACACACACACACATACATATATATATATACATACACACATACATACATAAAAAAAAAATCAAACTGGGACACTTATCTACAGAAGTGCTTATCCAACCAATTCAACTGTAGGAGTCATCATAAAATGATCTAGCCAGCGTAACAAGGAAGGATTAAAACAAGGCAAACAGGATGCTGGGGGTGTATCAGGAGGGGTTTTGACAGCAGGAGAAATGAGGTATTGGTGGCTCTTTACAGATAACTTCTGAGGCCACACCTGGAATACCATGCCCAGTTCTGGAGTCCTCACCAAAGGAAAGACAACAGGCTGGAGAGGGTGCAGCATGGGGAAACCAAAATGACTCCGGGCCAGCAGGGCAGATGCTACGCGGATCGGCTTAGGGCACTGAACACGTACTCGCTCGAGGCCAGACGAGAGAGGGGTGACGTACTGACCAAGTCCCTGTGGGGAAAAAAAAAAAGAAATGAACAGAAAAGTGCTATGCAACAGGAGTAGCAAACCCAGAACAAGAGTGAAAGCTGGCAGAGGGAAGGTTCCGGAAGGACATGAGAAAGTTTTATTTTACAGAGAGTGGTAGAGCCATTGAACAATCTAACACAGGTGGTATGTTCCAAAGCCATTCATAGGTTCAAGCACAGTTGGAACAAAGATAAGAGCTTAGTAGTTAGTCAGGTGGGTAGCACTAAGACAGGAAACATGGGGGTGGATAGTGTAGACAAAAGGCCTGCATCAGCAAAGGTCTCATGGAATGATGGGGGTGTTACAGACTAGATGGACCACTGGTCTTTCTGTTGCCGTTGTCCATTTCCTTCGTACTTTAAGATTATTTTTTTTGCATATTTTGTTCAAAAGGAAAACGTTCTACTTTGTCAAGACTTTCAGTGTGCAACATATCGATGGAGCTCTCCAAATAAATATGAATAGTCAGTGGCTCAGTACGTCGCTTGCTCGCCTCTGGGACCGAAAGATTGGATGATCATGGGTCCCATCTAGTCCCACACCAGGAACTTGGGTAGCACCCAGTGCCGACAGTGTGGTGTAGCACAAGGGTGGTGGGGGAGAGAAGAGAAGGGTGCTGCACTGCTGAGGTGCCATCCTTCAGTTGAGACATTAAACCAAGGTCCCTTCAGCCAGCCCACTGATGCAGTGGTTCTGTTACCACTTGAGGTTCCGATGACCTGAATTCAGGAGTAAATTTAATATCAGAGGGATGGCTTTCCTCTTCTGGGGTGGGGACGACCCGGTGTATGTCTGGCCCCTAGCAGTGGCAGGGGACAGGACATGGGAGCAGCAACGTGAGGGCGGAGTAGTGGCAGATGTCAGGTGCGTGGCATGCAGAACCACACATCACCACCCTTGACGTCCCTGCACGCAACTCCTCGGGGTAGGGAAGGAACAGTGGAAAACATCCTGGCTGGCAGGATGACACCTGACCCCCTCGCAGGCCCTGCACCAATAAAGTACAGTTACGCAAAAACTAACCGTAACAGTAGATCTTCGAGAGAAGCTCTTGCAGCAGGCTATTACTATAAGTACTACTGTTGCAGTCCTTAGGTCCCACCGGAAAAATCTTAGCTAGCAGTACCCAGCAGGGACCACCCCCTGACGTTTGCTCCACCAAGGGGGCGGACACCGGCTCCACCTCAGTTCCCACGCTAAGACTCGCGAAGGGACTCTGCGAGAAAACCGGGCAAAGCCCATCCTAGACATGCTGAAAAATTCTCCTGGGGGACGGAGAGCGGGAAAGCAACGCCTGCTGCAATATCTCCTCTCGAAGACCTACTGTTATGGTAAGTTATTGTGTAACTGTACTATCTTATTTTGAAGGGGAGCTCTTGCAGCAGGCTATTACTACTAGGACATAATCCCAAGCAGTCCCGCACCAAGGAGGTGACTAGTCCCGGGAGGTAGGACGACAGATAAAAAGATGGTAAAGCCAATGGCTGGAATCGGCAAACTAGGACAAGAGTCCTTGAAGGACGGACAGGCTAAAACCAGCTCAGTGCCTGGAAGCAGTGTCCAGACTGTAATGCCTCACAAAGGTGTGCACTGAATTCCACATAGCAGCTGCACAGATGTCTCGAAGAGAGACATTTTTTAAGGAGGCGAAGGAGGCAGACTCTCCTCTAGTGGAGTGACCTCTGTCCGAGCTCAGCAGAGGTTTGCTGTACTTGTTATAGCAGTACATTATGCAGTGTACAAGCCACCAGGAAATGGTCTGTTTTGACACCAGTTTGCCCAGGAGTTAAGGCACAAAGGCCACAAATATGGTGGTTACTAGATTGCTCAGATTTGAGGTATGCCGCTGTCCGCTTGAGGTAATACCTCAGCACCCTGTGGACATCCAATGTGCGCAGGAGAGACTCTCCCATATTAGTAGGAGTAAGAAAATGGACTGGAAGGTCAACCAACTGGTTGAGGGTCAACTCCGAGACCACTTTAGGTAAGAACTTAGGGTTTGTTTGGAGGGAAACTTTCCCGATGGAAAATATAAGGCTCCTTACACATCAGGGCATGCAACTCAGAAACACTGAGCTGATGTAACAGCAACTAAAAAAAGCAACCTTCCAGGAAAGGAAACGCAGTTCACATTTTGCTGTGGGTTCAAAGAGAGGAAAAGTCAATCTCTCCAGCACAAAAAGGAGATCCCAGGGAGGGATAGGATCCCTAATGGGAGGTTGTAGGTGTAGAATGCCCCATAAAAAGGTGCGGGCCACGTCCAACTGAGCCAGGGTCCTGTCTCCGAACAGGACATAAACACAGATGGCCCACATGTGCACCTTTATGGACGAATAACTCACGCCTTGCTGATAAGGAAAGGAGATATTGTAATGCCGAGTTCACCAGACAGGAAATGGGTCTAGATGGTGGGACGAAGCCCAAAGGCAGAATCACTTCCACTTCATGGCACAAGTGAGGGCCGAGGGGAAGCCTTCAGAGAAACGAGGGATGTCCGCCACCGAATGACCCCATACTGGAATCTAACCAAGTCTGCAGGAGCCAAGCATGAAGGTGTAGAGACCAGAGAACTGGATGCACCAGCCTGCCCCAGTCCTGGGATAACAGTTGCGAGCATATTGGCAGCGGAATTGGAGGTTCTGAGGAGAACCGCTTAAGTAGTGGGAACCAAATCTGCCGTGGCCACAGCGGGGCGATCAGAATCATCCGAGCCTCCTCGGCCTGTGCCTTCAGCAACACTCGCTGAAGGAGAGGGAAGGCGTAAAGAAACTTCCCTGCCCAGCAAAGGGACAACATGTCTTGCCAAAAGACACCAGGCGTGTGCTCTCATGAGCAGAAAACCCAGGCTTGGCATTGCATGGAGACGTTAGAGATCCAGCCCCGATCAAGGGGAGCACCCCTCCCGACGGGCGGGCAATCTCATTCCTCTGGTTCCCTTGCAGGAGGAGCTGAAGGTATCATCTCAATCAATGGTAAGAGAAGTCTGAGTAATCTCCATCGTCAGCTGGTCAGTCACCCTGTCGTCACGCCCATTATCAGGGCCTGGCAGAGGATCCAGAGCCGCGCCCGAGGGAGCAGCTAGCAGACAACTTAGGTCTGCATCCGGGTGAGAGACCCAGAGAGCCTGAACTCTACCTTACTGGTCCCACTGCACCACTCAGGCCTCTGAATCGTTGAGGCCTAGGAGGAGGTGGGTGTCTCCTGATCCCCGAAGGCTCCCGTCAGGCACAAGCCCAGGCCAGACAGGGGGCAGACGGCTGTTTGGTAGCAACCAAAACAGTCGTCTAAGATGGATCCTCTGGAGGGGAAGTTGCCCTCAGGGCTATGAATCCAGCCGGAAGTGGCAGGTTTGAAGGGGACCCTTCCCAGTCCCTGTGTTTCTCCTTGTCCTTTTTCTTCTTACGATGGCCCTCTGGAGAAGAAGAAGAAGAGTGCCAGAGTTTCTTCAGCTCCTTTTCCATGTTGGCCATCTTTTCTTTTAAAAGACAGGCTTCCAGGGACTGCTGACGGCATTTACATGTGTCCTGATTGAATTTCTGGCAATGCTCATACCCCTCCATCTTATGGCCTGGGCCCAGGCAAAAAAGAGGGGGAATGGCCGTCCTTGTTTGGGAGCAGAGTTCCATAGGAGTCGCACTTGTTCTTATGCGATTCTGAAGGTGTCACAGACAACATGCACGACTGATCATATATACTTAAACTGTTTCTCATCTCTTTTTTTTTTGTTAAATTCAAACGCTATACTCATCTAAGACGGCGTCGACAATAGCAATGATCTTCTACGAGGTCCGATGTGCGCAGGTCGATGGCAGGAAAGAACTGCAGGGCAGGCGTGGGATCGCTCCCTATATAGCACCATGTTGACATCAAGGCGGTCCCCGCCGAACACTGCTAGCTGAAAGTTTTTCCATGTGGTCCTAATTAGCGGCCTAGTTCCATATCAGTTCCCTACTGCAAGAGCCCTCTCAAGTAATATCTCATGCTCTACCCAAACTGGATCCATATCCAGCGGGTTGAGACTCCCCAACCATGGAGGGCAAGTCGTGGGGTCATTGGACTAAGTCCAGGAGAAGTCGCGTGACAGGAGAATGAACAGCATGGGGAGATAAATAAATAAAAGATCCCTTCAACCCATCTCTGTTGGCTGTCCAGATGACAGTTAAAGGTGCCATGGAACTGATCACAAGAGTGGGCTAAAGAGCCCATGGAACTGATCACAACAGTAGGGGAGTATTTATTTAAAAAGCTTTCTCAAAACAGAGCAGAGTCCAGTCAAAATACCAAGTAGGGAGGGAACATGCACCAAAATACTTTAGTACCAGATTTAAAATCTTTCAGGCACACGCCAGTCCAAAAACCCTCAACTTACTACCCAAGACTATGAAATGGCTTTTGTAGCACACAGGTTTGCTGTCTCACATATTTCTTTCAGGGATTACGCAACAATAGTGGTAAGTGGTTGTTGTGTAACCACAACCTGTTGCAATACTAGACGACAGAATCTGCCCTATATAAACAATCTGAGCCAGGCAAACAAGACAATTAAAGTACTACTATTTATTTATTTTATTTATTTCAATCTAGGTTTACAATACCTTTGAGCCGAGGCTGTTTTACAAAGGTTCCACGTCAGCGTGTGCAACAGTCATCATTTTTAGTTACAAACATATAGTCACTGACTTACAGACATGTAATAACCAGTACAAAGACCTCAGCTATGAGCAAGACAAGGGAAAGAGGGTGGGAAGTGAGGTAGGAGATCTGTGGGGAGAGGTGCAGGGGATATTCAACAAAAAATGTGGAAAATCCCCCAAAATTATTGAGTGGATTTTCCACAGTATCCCAGCCAACATTCCTCCGCCTCAGGTACACAGCACTCCCCAACCAATAAAACAGGTCCATGTAGCCCACTACCCAGGATGCAACAGGAAATGAGCCGTCACCGCTTAACCTACCTTTCAGGGTAAACATTACCAATAATTCAACAAAGAAATACTTAAATGAAAGGATCAGTGTTTTCAGCTTCTAACATCCTAGTACTCTGTTGGGGGTCAAGAAAGAACAGAGGGACAACTGATAAAAATCTGGGGCGTCCCCAATGAAGTACAGCACCTCCCTCCCACTCAAGCTTGCATCTACTCTGTACCCACCCACCTACAGGTGAGCAAATGCTGCTGTTTAACCCCATGAGGAGACGCTGCTTAGATACAAGCCCTAACACAGCAGTGCCTGCTCATTTAGTACACATTTCTTAAAGAGCTAGTACACTGCTTCTAATGAATAATAATCTTTAAATCTAGTCAACGGTTACTTTTGCTATCTCAAGTACTTGTCTTTTCCAATTTTCTTGTTAGAAGAAGATATACTACTTGACTCTGCTAGAGGTAATGCATGGAAAAGTACCCTTACCTGGAAGCTGACGGATCTAGTTCTTTTCCCAAATCCTCAGCACTACTATTACCTCCCTCACTGACATCATAACTCACCAAAGAAGTGCCATTCGCTTGCCAGTGATGTTATAATTAGTGATTTCATAATTACCTATGAGGTACTGTATGATGGGGAGGAGAGGTTAAAATCCTGGCAAATCTCAAAGGCTTTCATGTTGTGAGAGGCCTAGGCATATCTTCTATCAGCACTCACCGTACCGGAAGAGTTTAGATGGTTCCTTCCAAGGGTGTAGACAGGCATACTCACCGTACACATTTGTGTACAGTTTTGTTGAGTGCCTGTCACAAACCAAGTGCCTTTCTGTTAACATTTTCATTATAATCTGTACTATTTGGGTTAGTGTACTGAGGAGTGTCTGTTTATACATATATCCATCTCCTAAACAGAAGTTTAATCTCTTCAGAGATTAGAGGAATCATCTGACAACAATCTGACTTGTTTGGAAGGGGGTGCCATTTGGAAAGGATGTGTATATTTTTTTAATGGTGGGGGGTGTAACAGATTGGGTACCAAACGGAAATTTCTGGCTACACCACCCCTGGTTCCTTCAGCAGCATGCAAGTGGTTTTTTAAAAAAAAAAAAAAAATATAAAGGAATGACTTTACTTGTAAAGAAAAATAAAATGGCGGCTTTGAGCAGCGACATTTCTGATGGCGGGTCTGATGAGTCTGATCGACAGCAGGAAAAGAACTGAGGAGAGGCAAGGACAGCCAATCTTATGTAGACGCTGATGTCATCATGGGTGATCCCCGGTTGACTGCTGGCACAAGTTTCCATGCGGTTCTAGCACTGATGCCAGTATAGTTCCAAAGGTGTGGCCGATAAGAGATGGCCTCGAAGAAGATCTAGATGTGACAGCCACCAGGTAAAGTACTGGTCTTCAAAGGACACCTAATACTATTAGGTCAAACAAACAAACAAATAAATAAATGAATGAATGAATGAATAAAGCTCCTAGTGAGTAAAGGAAGAAATAAAAATGTAACTGGCTATTATTAAACATTAACAAACATTTTGTTTGCAGTTTTTGGTGGTACCAGCTCTTTAAAATCTGGGCCCCTGGGATTCTAGACTCTGCAGATGCATACTAGTCACAAAATCTTTTTGCCAATTTTTCCTTTATAAAACATAATGCCCATCTACATTTAACTAGCCGATTATCCTGAAGTGCAGCAGGACTCAGTAGCTTTTGCCTCTTAGGGGTTCAAAACTCCAAAATAGAAAACAAAATAGGGGGGGGGGTTCCACATCAAATTCTGAGCAGCACAGGGGTGGGATCCAAAGTGGAAAATTGGGTTAGAAACTGGTTAATGGATAGCAGACAAGGTTTTTAACAGCACTCACACTAATGACAGAAGGGTGACCAGTGGGGTGCTGCAGGGCTCAGTACTAGGACCAGTCCTCTTCAATGTCTCCGTAAGTGACACTGAAGAACTGGAAGGGAAGGTAGGCCTTTTTGCAGATGACACCAGAATCTATAATAGGGTGGACACTCAGGAGAGGATCTTGGGAAACTCGAGTAGCGGTCAAGAGCACAGCAAATTAATTCAATCCCAAAAAGCACAAAACCATGCATCTCGGGCAAAAAAACCTAGGAGCAGAGTACAGGACGGAGGGGGAGGGTGGAGGTTGTACTGAAGACAGTCACTAAGCAGGAACAGGACCTTAGGGTTACATCTGATGACCTCAAAGTGGCTGGGCAGTGCAACAAAGCAGGAGGTAGTGCCAGTGGTATGCGGGGATGCATAAGGAGAGGTTATCTCCAAGCAAGAGGAGGGAGGTGGTGTTGCCACTATGCCGCTCACTAGTGGGACCCCACCTAGAATACAGAGTCCAGTTCTGGAGGCCACAATTAGAAAGGACATGGACAGGGTTTAGGCAGTCCAGTGAAGAGAATAAGGGAATCCCAGGGCTTCCACAAGCTGCTCCCAGCCCCCGGACCCGGCGGCAGTGCTACAACGGGAACCACACAAGGTAGGAACTAGGAACTAATCTCAGCATCCGGCGCCATTTTAAAAAAATCCCTCAGCGCAACAAAATTGCAATTTCTAGTAGCCTAGATTTGTTTAAAAGTCAACGTGTTTTTTTTTTTGGTTCAAGTCCCCAAAACATCATTTGCAACTTATAATTTCTCCCCACTAGTGGCCTCCCTAGAGCTCCTTTTTTCACCCCTCAGCACTGCACCTGGTAGCTTGCAGAGTTATTCAGTCATCCCTAAAGCAACCACCCTTTTGACCAGGCATACACCAATACTTTTCTAAAGCAAGCCTACTCTACTCCCATCCCCTTCCTTCCCACCCCCACCACTTAACTGCAAGGTCTGAGCACCTGTACCATACCCCCCCCCTTCTCTAGCATTTATTCCCCTAACCACCTGGCCCATAAACCTCACCATGGTGCCTTTCATGCTTTTCCTGCTTCTACTGCAGTTCCCCCCTCCCCCACCCTCAGGTGCTACCATTCTACCCTCACTCCTCTCCTCACCCCCCAGCCCTGGTCCCTACATCATCTCACTTGAACCAAACACACCCTATCCCCACCCCTCTCCCTCATACCACCACAGGAAGACTGTATCCATTACCTCCTCCACCTCTCCTCCTCACCACACGCCTCTGTTACTCTGGCAAAAACTAATATTCCGACACCTGCATCTTGACCCCCCATCACCAGGTGATCAACACATTAATTCTTCACGTACTCCTCATCGGAACCATTCACCATAACCCCGCCCCAGAAAATGAATTACATTACAACCGTAAATTCTTGATCTTTGTGCATTTTCACCTTTCATCTCTGGTGGGTTCTGACCAGGCGCAGGACCCAGGAGTATTTCTTTTCTTCTAAAGGGAGGCCAGTGCCGTGGGTGGCACCACCCTGAGGCCAACTCACTGCGTGGCGCTTGCGGGTTAGCCAGAAATTAACACAGACTCCTCCTATCCCAGTTCTGCACGCCAGAAAAAGAAGTCAGGAAGAGAGAAAAGAGAAAAAGTGTGTGGGGCAAGAGAGCCCAAGAGATAGGAAAAGTAAAGGATATAAACAGAAGAAGAGATAATGCTGGTCAAGAGGACAGATGCCCCTCCCCCCAACCTCTGGGCAGGCAAGGGGAAGGACAGATAAGAGAGGGAGAGTAAGAGTATAGGAAAGAAAGAAAAGATGAAGAGGAAAAAGAAGACACTATACCACCCTGGCAGAGGTCCAGAGGACTCTCTTGGGCCCAGTGGGGGGGGGGGGGCGCACTAATGTTTTGAGCCACACCTTTTTTCTTTTCTGTCTTTCTCTCTCTCTCTGCAGAAGGAAAACGGGACAATACCCCCAGGTTTGAAGAAAACCTGGTTAGAGGGTAATTGGGCAACGGTCCAGAAAGACAGTAAGCAAGCCAGGGCACCAGTCTTGAAGACGCCCTCTCCTCCAGCCCAAAAGAGGTGGAGTCTGGGGCAAGAGTCTCTCACTCCCATCTTTAAAAATATCCTGGGGTGGGGACAGGACCCACGCCGTTGCAGGGTCCTCCTGAAGAAAAGAAATTCTTCCACAGAGGATCTAGAAATGACGCACCCCCTGAGACAGACAGGAGGGAAAGAGGATACCAGGAGGTTGATCCTCCCTTTACAGACATACTTCATACAATCCAGAGGGGTGCCCTGCCTAAAAAGAAGTCAGCTGGAACCAACCTGGAAAAAAGGGAGTCATCTCCTGAAACAAGGGTTCTAGGGGTCAGCAGGGCCCTCCCAATTGCTTTACCCTGAGGAGGATCCCATGGGTTGAGAAGACCAGAGCCGATTTGCATCCTCAGAGGCCCAGGCCACAGCCGGGAGAATGAGTCCTCATCAGGAATGCAAGAAAGGGCCCACGTGAGCCCCCATCATGAAGGGAAAAGCACTCCTGCCTGCCCTCCACCAACTGTGAACCTCTCTCACTTTCACCAGAAGAAACGGAGCTCAGAGATACCAGCAGGACTAGGCCCACAATTGGTCTCAATTGGGGAAAGGCAAGCAGAGAGGAGGCACTGCCCAGACTCAAGCCCAAGAGCGGAAGGAGGGCAGGAAGCAGTGATGAATGATGAAGATACACATAAAGATCAAAAATGACGGTAGGTACATTATTTTCATACCTTATCTGTGTCAATCTTCACCATTCATCACTGGTGGGCGATTACCAAGCCCCCCGAAAGGGACCTGGTACCTTCCTGAGGGAAGAATGTACCTCAGCTTCCTGTGGGGGAAGACACAGAAGGAGGGGGGAGACCCTTACAGACCAAGTTAGGCCTTGGGCTGGTCAGGGTGAGGAGGGGGTCTCCCGCTGCCTGGGAGATGGAAGTTGCACCTGAAGTTCCCGCCTCATTCTGCAGGGGAAAAAAGGGGTTCCCCAGAAAGATGAGGCAATCACCCATCGCTGGGCTACAGGTGATAACCGGGAAAGACAAGCTATGCAGTCCACCTGGCACAGATCGCTGTCTCCGCTAGGCTGGACGCCACCTCACTGGCATCATACGATGCCCTTGCTTGGTGCCTTGCAAGCTCCAGGCAACATGCAGAAAGGACAATGGCTTGTCCAGTGGCCTCTGTATCAGGCATACCTGCTAGGATTTGTCCTAGCAAAGACCATAGGTGCATGTTGTAGGCAGCATGATGGGCCTGATGTGCTGCAATGGAGAGACAGACAGAGATGCCCTGGGAGAGACTCCTCCCAGGAATCGAACTCTTGGAGTCCCTCATCCAGGGGCTGGTCGCTACCGTGATTCTACGCCTGAGGGAGAGTCCAGGAGTGTTACGCCTGAAGAGGGGACAGGTAGGTCTCCTGGAGATCCCTTGGGTGTGCAATACCTGCACCAGCAGTCAATAGAGGCTAGGGAGGGGACTGGTGGATGCTGCCAAGTGCAGTACGATGCCCCCTGGAAGGGGTAGGGCCAGGCAGGCACCACCAGGTTGCCTGTACTGTATACACAAAAAAAAAAAAAAAAAAGTGTCCCTAGCCCGCTCAGAACTGCATTTTGCCAATCGCGAAATGTGGAGCTTGTCGAACAACCTCAAAAGGAAACGCTGATAGCAGAAGGTCTGATCAGCGTCAGAGGACAGGTGGACAGAAAGATCCTCTCCCTCATGTGAGGAAGACGAGGAGGTAGACGAGTCCGAGGAGTCAGAATCTGGATGCCGCAGGGGGTGAATGGTGAAACACCTGCTCGTCCATGGATCTAACATAGGCTGAGAAATGTAAAGCCGTGGCTCTAAACTGCTCCCAGGTTAGAGGCCCCATAGGATCAGAGTGGCCCAGGAGAATGGGAGGGGAAGGCAGAGGTAAAGGGGCCAAATGCTTCTGAGGGAGAGAATGCCCTCTGCCCAGGCTAGGGGACTGAACAGGCGACCCAACACCCGGAAGGATAGAAACATAGAAGTTGACAGCAGATAAGGACTGCAAGGCCCATCCAGTCTGCCCATTTTTTCTACTTTATGAATGTGCCATAGGCCTTTACTCTGTCAATGGCCTATCTATTCATACTCATGTATTGCTCCCTTAATTCCTATCCCATGCCTGTTTGAAGCCCTGCACTGTATTCATATCCACCACTTCCTGAGGTAGGCAGTTCCATGCATCCACCACCCTTTCTGTGAAAAAAAAACTTCCTCACATCACCCCTTAAAAAAAAAAAAAAAAATCTGTCTCCCTCTAATCTCATGCTGTGTCTTCTTGTCCTGCTATTTTTCTTATATTGAAACATGTTAGACTCTTTCACCTTGTTAATGCCCTTAAGATGTTTGAATGTTTCTATCATATCACGCCTCTCCCTCCTTTGCTCTATGGTAGTCAGTTGAGGCAGTCACCGGCCATTCAACCATCCTGAAATGGTCAGGACTGAGCCTTCAAGGGGAATCCCCCTGCAAGGTGACCGAGCCACGTGGGTCCAGCAGGGCGACTCCTTGCCTCAAGAAACGAGATACCCCCTGGGGAGACCTAAGAGGAGGAGAAGACAGGGCTGGCGCTGTGGCTCCTACCAGAACCCTTGCAGGCTACCAGGGAAGGGTTCTGCTCCTGGCGTTGTCCCCTCAACCCCTTGGACCCTCAAACCCTTGGACTCGAGAGAGAGAGAGACCTTTTCAGGACCAATCATGGAAGCTCAACCTCACCCACCGGCACCCAAGGGGTAGCCGGCTTGAGGACCTTCGCCCAGTCCCAGATGTCCGACCAGGTCCAGAACTGGACTCAACCTGGATGCCTATAACAGGGGGCTCAACTCCTCCAAGTCCAGAGGCCTCACCAGCTCTGGTGAACCCCCTGGTGCTGCCCCCCCAGAAGATATTTTGGCGCCGCAAGTGGCTCAGACATGGCACCGCCAAAAACCACCAGCTCCGAGGAAGGGGACTGGAACGGCACATAAGTGCTAGACAGGGGAGAGTTAGAGGTCTCCTAAGAATCGGGAAGCCAGTCTGGATCCACCTTCCAATTGTCATCCCCCAAGGAGGAGGAGTGGATCTAGAAGACCTCCCGAACCCTCCTTCTCCCAGCTCCTCAAGCGGCACTGCGAGCCGGCCCATCACTGCCCATGACGCCACCCCATTCACCAGCACCACAAACTGTGCTGGGATTTGAGGCGATGTAGAGGAAACCATCAGGCCGGACCTGACAGACACAGGCCACAACACCGGGAGAGCCTTCACCTCCGAGGAGGTGATTGTTAGAACGGTGCCTCCGGCCCGAACCCCGGAAGAGTCGGACCAGGCCTCCGGCACTGTGAGAGGGGCCGCCGCCGTGTCAAGGCTAGAAAGGGTGGAAGTGCCCTCCTCTGTGGCCCGTATAGAACCTGGACAGGACCCGGAGGAAGGGTCAGGGAACCTGCGTCTGGCGTCCCAAGTGCACGACTGTCCTCCAAAAGTCGTCGGCATGTGGGAGACTTTAAACGCGCGGTGTTCCAATACTCTGCGGTTCACGGAGAAACAGGCATCTCAACTGTCCATATCGTGGACAGAGCCCAGGCAGGTCGGGCAACAATCATGCCGGTCCGAGACGGAATAAAGCTGGTCACAGGGACACCGCCGCATCGGGGGCCAGACCACCTTCAAAGACTCCTTGTTTTTGTCCCTGGGATGAGACATGATCAGATGGAATGAACAATACAGCAAGTGATCTTGGCACCAAAGAAAAACAAACAAAGATCTTACTGGTGGGACAGCGCAGAGAATGCAACGGCTCCTGCAGAATTAGGACAGTCTGAAGGACAGTTCGAACCGACTAAGCCGCGATGTCGTAGTTGAAAAATGCTCTTCTCACGAGGTCTTGCTCACCCAATGGTGGGAGAAGCAGGACTGGGATGGGAGGAGTCAGCTACTGGCCAGCTCACGAGTGCCACGCTGTGCATCAGCCTCGAGGATGGAGCCACCCACAGCACTGGCTCCTCCCCTTTTAGAAAAAAAAATGCTCCTGCAAGGTCCTGCTCCGGAGACCAGAACCCACCAGTGATGAATGAACGGTGAAGACTGACACAGATTTCTAGCCCCTCTCCCTCCCAGACCTACACAACCAAAGGCAAACACATTAGTTTAGTACACCTCAACATCCAGAGCCTTCCTGCTAAGAAAGATTTTTTCCAAGCCTGGGTCACAGTGAACAACATTGATGTTTTAGCGCTCTCTGAAACCTGGCTCTCACAAAATCTCCGACGGGGAGACTGGACTCGGCAGCTACACTTCTGTCAGAAACGAGACAGGGGAGAAAAAGGGGGAAGTTGCAGTTCTTTGTTTCAAACAAGTTCCCTTTCACCGAATACGGTCCAAATGCTGAGTTAATCATCCTTGAGAGTTTCTCCATCCACATACTCCTTGGTCAAATCAAATCCCTTATCCTCACAACTGTTTATTTCCCCCCAGGAACCCCCTCCTCTGACCTGGAGACCCTGCTGGACCTCAAACACTCCCTCCGCCTCAACAAAGTGGGTACTGTTTGGGGATTTCAACTTAAACTGGAACTCCAGCCAAGTCGACACAGCCAAATCCTGCTTTGCTAGCCTCAGTTTACGCCAGCTTATCTGCCCCCACCAGATCAAACTCAGACTGGGACCCAGACGCTTACTGACTGGATCATTGTTTCCAACCTGACCCGGATCACTGACTCAGGAGTACTACCAGACTTTCTAAGTGATCACTGCGCCATTTTCTGTCACTGGTCTGCTCAATAACCCCCCCCAAAGTTAATTTTCTCCAGACACCTAACTAATAACAGCATTGAGGAAATAACTCTTGCTTTTCACCAGGTTGACTCGTCTTACCTCTTTCTGGAGACCTTGACACTATCCTAGATAAATTTTCAACTATTTTCCACTGTGTCTGCGATAAATTCACCCAGCTCAAAAAAAAATACATACATTTTTTTCTTTTTTTAAAAATCAGTGTCGGGGGACTTGTTAATGAATGGGTCTCTCCTGACACCAAACTGAGGAAACCGAGAAACAGATTTTGACGGCAGATGAGGACTGCTTGGCCCACCTAGTCTGCCCATTTCCCTACCTGCTGGATAAGCTGCAGATCCTAGTTAACCAATAGCTTACTTCCTCCTACCCCCACCAGAATTGCCTTATGTCTGTTCCATGCATTCTTGAATTCTCCCACTGTTCTTGACCCCACAACCTCTTCAGGAAGGCTTTTCCATGCATCAATAACCCTCTCTGTGAAGAAATACTTCCTCACATTACCTCTGAGCCGTCCCCCCGCTATCTTCAAATTGTGCCCCCTTGTTCTTGCATATCCCTTTTTCTGAAAGATGCTACCCTCTTGTACTTTGTTAATTCCCTTGAGGGTACTTGAACATTTGTATCATGCCCCCCCCCCCTCCTCAGAGTATACATATTAAGCTGCTTTAATCTCTCCTCGTAAGCCTTCTGGTGCTGAAGACCCTGCACCATTTTGGTTGCCCTCCTCTGAACAGCCTCCAATCTATGTCTTTGCGGAGATTGGGTCTCCAGAATTGCACGCAGTACTCCAGATGGGGTCTCATCACCTGTCTGTACAGAGGGATAACAACTTCCTGTTTTCTACTGTTTATGCCTCTCCCTATGCATCCCAGTATCCCCCCCAGCCGTCCCTACTGCCTTCTCACATTGCTTGCCCACCTTTAGGTCATCTGATATAATTACTCATACGTCTCTTTCGATTTTTGTTGTTATCTCACCCCCCATTGTGCACTCTTCCACTGTTTTTTTTTCTTTTTGTTTCCCAGGTGCATTACCTTGCACTTCTTTGCATTGAATCTGAGCTACCATATATTTGACCATTCCTACAACCTTGCCAAGTCCCTTTTCATCCTTTCCACCCCACCGTGCGCATCAACCCTGTTGCAGATATTTATGTAGTCTGCAAAGAAACACACTTTTCCTTCCAGATACTCTCCAATGCCACTTATAAAAGACATTAAAAAGGACCAGTCCCAGTACCAAACCCTGCAGTACCCCGCTAGTTACCCTCCTTTCTTCACTGTGGACTCTTTACTATTACCCTCTGCGTCCTGTTGTCCAGCCAATTTTTTATCCAGGTTACTACCTTGGGACCCACTCCAAGGCTGGCTAACTTGTATATTACTCTTTTGTGTGGGACTGTGTCAAATGCCTTGCTAAAATCTAGGTAGGCCATATCCATAGCCCCTTCCTGGTCTACTACTTTGGTCACAGAGTCAAAGAAATCTATCAGGTTCAATTGACATGACCTTCCTGCTGTGAAATCATTCTGCCTTAGGTTCTGTGCCCCACTGGCCTCTAGGTACTCAACAATTCTTTCCTTCAAGAAGTGATTCCATCATTTTCCCTACCACCGAGGTCAAACTAACTGGTCTGTAGTTTCTGCCTCTGCCCTGCTCCCACTTCTGTGAAGTGGAATCACATCCACCCTCCTCTAGTCCTCAGGTACCACACCGTCCTCCCATGATTTATTAGAGAGAGTAGTCAGTGGTGTCACCAGTTCTACCCTTAGTTCTTTTAGAATTCTGGGGTGAATCCTAGTAGACTCCATTGCTTTGTCCACCCTCAGTTTCAAGAGTTCTTTCAAAGCCCTTTCTTTTGTGAAAGGACTGGTACAGACCAGAAGAGAACCAGGGACAAGGCCTGGGTCTGTTACACTAAGCACAGCGACCTGACCACCTTTCCCTCTACAAAGCACTCAGAAACAAGTGCAAATCAGTTGCCAGAAAGGCCAAAACCAATTATCTACAAAATACACAACTTGGGGAATCTGCGAACGCCCGTCAATTATGGGGGACACTCACCTCCTCACTCGGCAAGAACAAGAATACAGAATTCCTCACTTATCCATGGTGATAAACAGAAAACAACCTCTCCAAAGTCGCTAACATTTTCAATTCATTTTTTGCAGACCTAGATAAATATAAACCATCCCCTTTCCCTCCCCCCCACATCTCCAACTCCCCCTGCCAAACATGGCCCTAACTTTTACTTACGGGCCCCTTAAGCCTTCTGACACCATCAAGCTTATTCAGAGAAACAACCCTAAACTCAGCAAAGGGGCAGACTGAATAGACTTCAAAATCCTGAAACTCACCATTAGTTCTCTAGCGGTTCCCCTCACTAATATACTCACTCTCTCCCTTTGCCCCAGCCATTTCCTAAGCGTCTGAAAAACCGCCACTGTAAAACCACTCTTCAATCAGGGTCCAAGAATGATGTCGGGAATTACTGACCTATCTTTCTTCTTGCTCCCCTCTCAAAAGACACTGAAAAAGTAGTTCATACACAGCTCACTGCCTTCCTCGACAGCTACAACCTTCTCTCTAAAGTCCAGCATGGGCTCAGATTCGAGCACAGCACAGAAACAACCCTGGTTAAGTTCAACAGCGATATTCACAAGGCCATCAACAAAGACCAGTACACTGGCTCTGTTTTTGTGACCTGACCAAGGCCTTCAACCTAGTCAACCTCAGTTTACTTCTGGATACCATTGTGAGCCTGAAAATCTCTGCGAACGTTGTTAAATGGGTTGGTAGCTACCTCTCCCACAGATCCCAGAAACCACCAGAGATGGTAATTTTTCCTCCGACTAATTCAATATGGGGTACCACAGGCATCCGCCCTGGGCCCGCTCCCGTTCTCCCTTTTTATTAACCTCCTGGATATCTGCTACGCCGCCAAAAGTGTCCTATATGTCGATGACTAGTCCCTATACTACAGCGGCAACACTGACAAAATGTTCGGAAACCTGCAAGAGAACTTCAGCAAACTACACTCTTGGTTCACTACCAAAGGTATGGTCCAAAATTCCAAGAACACTAAGTATAGGGTCTTCTCTGGCCTAAGAAAAACCAAAAATTTCAGACCTAACCCTCACAATCTTGGTAATCCTACTGAAAAAGTGGAATTTAAATACCTTGGTCTATTCCTTGACCGATACCCGACTTTCAATATCCATATTACCAACCTCATCAAGAAGATCCACATGAGGTTGGGTCTTTCTTACCGAAATCAGAAAGTTCCTAATCCTCAATCCTCATCTCCAGACTATGTCTGGCTAACTCCCTGCTCCTACCCCTCCCAGTACGACTCCACTGTCTACTTATCCCATCCCACCTCCCTCCACTTCCATAATCAGGAACACTTATAACAGCATTGCACACTTCATTGCCGGTCTTCTGTGGCATACCCATCACTGTGCTCTGTATGATCCTCTCAACTGGCTCACCCTCGAGGGCAGGTTCCATTTTAAAATGCTCCTTTTCTTACACAAGGTGAGCCTCAACCTGCTGCTGAAAAGTGTCACCTCCCTTTCCTCAAATCGGTCCGTGAGCGCTGCACAAGATGGGCTTCCCGTCAACCTTCGACGTCCCTTTCTATCACACTACTCATGCACAGAATTAGATTACCTATAAGGGCCCAAAGTTTTATAAACAAACTGTCTCCCGATATTCTTGCATGTAGCACTATTAGTTCCTTCTGCCACACCCTGAAGGACCATCTCCTCAAATCTACCACTTGTGCCTGCACAGGTCAGCCTCTACGCCCCCAGTGAATGTAACAAATTGTGTTACTTTCCCTTAACCAATTATTTTGCTTTCCTCACCAACTCCCTTCCCCCTTTCACAGCCCTTATGTTTCCCCCGCTCCACAGCTGCTCTCCCTAACCTGTAGCCTAAGAATTTCTAGCCTCTGCATAAAATGTTCTCCATGTATCCATTTATTTTTTGTATTCTCTATTCCAGTTTGAAATAATATCCTGTACAACTGGGCATTTGTGAAAATGGGCATTTTTGCTCACATACTTTCCAGTATAAAATAAAGACAGACTGATTGATGTGAATATGTATACCCAAGAAGAAAAGAGAATGAGAGGACATGAGACTTACAAGTACCTTACAAGGGTAAACAGGGAGCAGGAGGGGAGTCTTTCTCAAATGAGAAAGTGCACCAGGACCAGAAGGCATGTGGTGAAGCTGAAGGAGGGATGTTCAAGAGGGATGTGAGGAAGTACTACTTCACTGAAAGAGTTGTAGTTGCTTGGAACAGACTGCCAGCAGAAATGGTGGAGGCAAACACTGTACGGAGACATAAGGGAATATTAAGAAATATGCAGGGATGAGGGTGGTCACCAGGGACCAGTCAGTCTGCAGAGACAGCAGGGACTATCTGGATAGACTGGGTGGGCCAAGCAGTTATTTTCTGCAGACAAACTGTTTTTATGGAAGTACAGCAGTTTTCTTTGCAATCGCTTTGATGCGTCCTGCTACTAAGCAGGTGGGCACCCCAAATAGTAGCTTGTGCATACCAAGATGAAAGCAGCGAGTGCTTCCTGGGGACCCTGTACTTTAATGGATGTGCATTTCCATTGGGCTGCAAGCACATCAAAGACACAAGGTGCCTCAAGACCCCCTGGACACCTCTTCTATATTCAGAATGTGAATCTAATTTGCTGGTCGAGGTGATGGAAGGACAGAGGGGGCAAGGACAAGGCCCGGTATTGGGCACGTGGCCGTGTGGTCCTGAGGAAAGCCAAGGCCTATCCAGGCGGCGGGGAATTTCTTGGTGTCCTCTCCTCCCCCAAGGTACAAGCATGCAATGTCTGCATGGCTGGGCTGTAAACTTCTGTCGCACTCCTCCCCCTATGTCACTCCACACTAGCTGTACCCCTCTCTACTGTGCCGGAGACACCCTGGAACCCTCCCCAGGAAAAGGAGAGGAGAGCAGTCCCTCTCCCTCCCCTGTCGACCCCCGGTGCCAGAGCTCATTCCCGAACTCCGGTCGCTGGCGTGAGGTGTGGCGTCCAGTGCCTCAACCTTCAGCACCACTGGGCTGGCTCTTACAATGCATCTTGCAGTCTATATGCAGAAAAATCATGCAAACCCAGCTTAATCACTCCGCTTCTACATGGCTGAGTATTATTCTGATACTGTATAAAACTCACTATTTTGTCTGGGCTGTATCCACAGAGGCCGTGTCGGGTACAAGCAAGCACATAGCCACATGGAATGCCAGCAAAGAAGGGGTGCACAAAAGTAGAAAACAAGCTCAGATCAGCATGAAATGCAAAGTGCTTAAAATAAATAAATAAAAATGTCATCCTTGTATTAGATGTTCATGTGGTTGAGTTGGTACTGCATCTGCCTCTGGGCTAGAAGGTTATGGATTCTAGTCTCACACCAGGCCTTGGGCTCGTACCATAGAGGCCAGCACTGGGGTGCAATACTAGGTAACTACAGTAACTTCTACAAGAAAAGGCAGACAGCTCTGTTCAACATCTCATCTGAAGAATGGCACACCCAGACAGTAAAGACTTTATGGCACGTCATGAAAAGAGTTGGAGTTTCCCCCAGTGTCCTGGTCCAACAGTTAATTTGGTTCAGTTTCAACTGGTCTGCATCTGCACCCCCTCCCACATGCAAGAGGCTAAACATGGGAAGTAATGTCTAACCCTTCTTTTTTCCCCAATTGACAAGAACTAAATAATTCATAGAACTTGTACCTCTGTTTGTCTGTGGCATTGGGTAGAAGGGAGAAGAGGGGACAGCAGAAGTGGTGAAGGAGAGACCTCAAGCAGTTCTGCTTGGAGCGGGATTAGGTCAGAAATGTGGGCTCATCCTCTGCTGCTAAGTGCCCTGTTCTGTTGTCCAAGGCTGTACTGTCTGTTACAGTGAACCCCGTGGTCTCTGCAGGAGATGCACTCCTTGTTAGTTCTTCCTGACTAGCTTTCCAGTTTAGACAGAGCACCTGATGCAGTTTGGTAGGAAAGAACCACCTCAGTTCCACGTTTACAAAATGGATTTTGGCCAGCAGCACATGACTGAATAATATATATAACACACACACACACACACACACACACACACCTGAGACCAGGTAAAGGCCTACACACCATACAAGGCAGGGCTCAACAGTCTGATAAATTTCAACTTTTACTGCACTAAAGCAGAGACCAAGGTTCAAAGTGCACCTTCCCGGAAACAGCAACGTGAACTCTGCCTGAAAGGAACAGAATGTGAAGCTACAGGCAGGAGCATCAGCTGAACTCCCAAACTGAATACGCTGTCTAGAAACTGAGAGTAGAGCTGTTTCAAAATGTATGCAGTCCCACAGACCAAAGGTGGCCATTTCAGTTATATTAAGCAAATCCTGGTAACTCAAGTGAGGGAACACGCCTTGGCTGTGATCATTTTGTAAACACAGTGAATGAAGGTGTTCGCTGCATGAGTTGGACTGCAGGGTTTGGTTTAGGTAAACAAGTCAGGTAAAGGTTTAATTAAGCTTATAACATGAGCTTTTAAAAGAAGCAATCTAACTGGATAATAGCTATCACATGACATGTACTGTAAGGGTGAGTAGTCTCAGGCTGAGATCATTACCCGTGCATGTAAGAGACTGGCACTTTTTCACACTGAAATTCTGTAGTAAAAGGAACAGCCATTCCTTGACCCCCCCCCCCAAAATACACCTCCTGGAGCCTGTCCTCAGTTTCTGAAGTCCCACACCTGTCGGTTGGCACAGATATAGGAAGTGTGGACAGACAGTAGAACGGGAGCCATTACGAATACTGAAATAAGTCACCCACCCAGATGGACCGTACAGCAGAGAGCGATCAGCGCTCTCCAAAGCAGTCAGAAAACAGGACCACTTTGTACCCAGATGGATCGTATAGCAGGGAGCAGACACTGAACATGGCAGATCTGCAACAAAAAGACACCCCTTCCCCGAGTCAAACGGATTACCAATGTCATTAATTGTACTGTTAGTTGTGACTTCAGGGTTTGGGCGTCAGAGTTGTTTAACAGAGATCACCCCCGCCTCACAGGGCCAAACGCATTAGCAATCTTAACGTGCTGCAGGTCAGCTGCTCAAGTCTACTGTCATTTCCCACCCACCCAACCAACTGAACTCTTAATACCCAGACATGTATTAACTAGACAGCCGCTACTCTGCTGTGGGTTTTTTTTGGACACGACTATTAATTGTACAGCGGCTAATGCGTTGTGCTCACAGAATAGAGTGGTTAGTGCCTTGTGCTCTTCTGTAGTCAGCCCAAAGCATTGCAAATGTTGCATATAGTGGACGTCAATTGGAACTCCCCTTTTACTTCATGTTTATTGTGAGCGTACGATCGTAACATGTGTCGAAGGAGCTCAAAAGCATTTTACTACAAATACTCATTGTCATAAAACACTAGCAATATGTAAACACTAGAAATGTGTAAATATTGTAAAAGTTGTATTCGTAGCGATACTAGCAGAAATGTAGTAGTAAGAGTGCAGTTTCCACTCTGATCTCTGTTTCAAGCGAAAACACAGCAATGGTACGTAGCGTTGTTTCTGATGTATACCAGATTACAAGAAAATTTTATTTCATAGAAAGCATGATTTTTTTTTTTTTTTTTTTTAAAAACACATACACAACTGTCTTGTTGCCAATAAATAAAACTTTTCCCATTGTTGTACAACCATTGTAAGGATCTACCCAGTAAAACAGAGAAACTTATGAGGAGGAAGAACAAGTTTAATTAGTTTTTGTAACCATTTCAAACAATCTAAGCAGCCCATGTTATAAGCGCAATAACCCACTCCAAACTGTGTGGTTACTAGAGATTAATCAGCACCCTGGGTGCTGTGAGGACATTCAGGCTTTGCCCTTGTGCCTCACAATGCACCCAGGGTGTCTTAATTCCCAGTAACCACACGGTCTGCCGTGGGTTATTGCTTACCTGTTCTATTCCTACACCCACTCAAAAACACCATGTATTAGTGGGGGGGAGGAGGGAGGCAGGCAAATGTATCTATTCCTAAAGAGGAAAGCCAAAGGCTGCCAGATCAGAGAGGAGTTTGGAGAACACAGAATGAAGGAGACGCCCCACTAATACAAATTTCACACACAGCTGTAGGGAAGGAGAACCCTCTGCATAGAGGTGCAACCCAAATTTAATGAAATTTTACAAAACTGGAAGGGATCAGGTCTTGGGAGCGGATATTTAATGGAATGGAAGGGTAGGGGAGTGGCATGCCAATTTGATAAAATGCCAGACCTGGAATAGTCTGCATAGGAATGTCTCTCCCTATGCCCTAACAGATTCAACTGCTTTGTAACATTATTTCTGGACAGATTTTTTTTTCCCATTACATGGTTACACCATTTCCTGTTTTGAAAGGCCTGCAAACCGGTACTGGAAGCACACACAGGGCAATCAAACAAGTGGTTCCCTTTCACCCATAGTTATTTACTGAACTCGTTTCACCAGGTAAACCTACAGAGGGCAAGAATCGCAGTTACAGATGTGATTGGGGGGAGAGGGATTGGGAATATGGTGCTGGAAGATAAAAGCAATTGAGTAATGGACAGTGAAAAATGATTAGAAGCAATGCAAAAATGCATACATTAACTCCTTTCTTCTCATAGACGCCATATGGCGCTGGGACCATCCATGGCTGGATCCGACCCAAAATGGCCACTGAGAGCGAATGAGTTAAGATACTGGCTATAAAGAAATTGTACAATATCTGGACAATAATAATAGGCATTGAAGCAGCAAAAGGGTGTTGGGTATCAAACGCAGAAGCCAAATAAGGATAATCACAAGAACAATCTGGTGCAATCACCATTTCTCTCAAAGAGTCCCTTTGTGTCAGCATGGCTCAGTTGGTAGCACATCCGCCTCTGGACCACAAGGCTGTGGGTTCTCGTCCCACACTGGGACTGGACTTGCACCTATTTAAAAAAAAAAAAAAAATCGCTGGCATCCGAGTACAGTATTAGGGCGGGTACTATACTGCTGGGGTGTGCGGTCCTTCGGATAAGACATTAAACCGAGGTTCCTTCTACCCATCTTGGCAACATTTCCCTTCCCATAAACTGGTTCATTCAATTATCCAGGCTGTGTATGGGTGATTATGTGCAATATGGCTGCCACTACACATTCAGTCACTTCACTACCAGTCTAGCATTGCTTGTAAAGCGCTTTGGGATACACTGTGTATGAAAAGTGCTATATAAATGCTTCTCCTCCTCCTCCAGTTTTTCCTTTCACAGGTTTCTTGTAACCAAGTCATATTTCTTTTATTTTTTCTTCTAGAGTTCCCCAAAATACTTTAATTGCAACAATACTGGTGACCAGGGACCTGCTAGAGACCGGGGTGGGTGGGGTGGGGGCGCATGGGGGCACTGCTACTCATATTTCAAGCCATGGAATGCCCTTTACAGCTCCCCCCGGTATCTCTATTAGAAACTACATAAACCCTCGTGAGGTCTTCCCAGCCACTTTTCTTTAACAGTTTGCAGCATTGCTGGGCTACAAGTAGTAGTATGCAGACCCTGGGCAACAGAAGCTGGTTTACTCCTAACCATAACTCCAGTAGGGAGCAAATGCCATCCTCACTGCCAAAGAAGCCCTCCCTTCCCCCATTTGGTACAAAGATCTGGACAAGATCTGCACTTGACCATCCAATCAGTTCCAAACAAATCTAATTCAATGCAGAGAACTGCACCATGAAGCCAAAGCAGCAAGAGCGCCAAGAATTGCAAGGAGTTCCTAGTTTAAGTTTAGCTCCCAGGCTGTGTGTTCTAATGGCTCGAGAAGAGCTACAAGTTAAGAGACCCAGATTCCAGATTAGATTTCGAATTTACGCAAAACGCAGCAGCCAGACTTCTGCCCAGTAACAGGAATTCAGCTCACATCACTCCAATCCTGCCCAACCTTTACTGGCCGCCTTTCCAACAGCATACAGACCCAGCGTCTACTTATGGTTTTGAAATGCTATTAAGGGATTACTCCTAACGTGAGCTCCTCCCTCCCTCCTCCTCCACAAGTAATCCTCCAAACATCTTCTGCATGGACCTTCTTCTTGCCCAGAGGCCATCCCAGTGTTCCCCATTCATTATTTTTGCGCGGTGGGCCACCACCCTATTTTTTTTTTTTTTTTTTTTACCACCACCCTATATTTTTATCCATTACTGATTGTTATAAAATCCTCCAAAACTGTCTTTTATTCTCATCCTTTATTGCACTACTACCTCTGTTCCGATACCAGTCCACTATAATTTACTTAAAATCCACTAAATCACATGTACAATGCATATAGGAGGTCCAGAAAAATAATGCACCTTTGGACCCCATCATCACTGCCACCACCCTATATTTTCAGACAGTGGGAAACCCTGCATCCAGACATGTTTCTTATGGCAACCAAGCTTTTACAAACTAAGCCACCTGCCGCTGACCAAACTTCTTTTAAATTACAACTAAACACATTTCAAAGCCATTCCCCGACCAACCTGGACTTCCTTTAACTGCATCTCTTACCAGTTCCTCACCATTTCAGAACTGTAAAAAGGCACTATATAAAAATATAATATTATTCCAAGCCCAGCTCCCAAGCTATGGTTAGTGTAAAAGACATTGAGCGAGGAGATCCTGGTTTCAATTCCAGCTCCCTGACAGTGTCGTGTACCTGAGAGCGAAGGGTGGTGATCCCCAGTCTAATCACAGATGGCACAGAGGATTGTGAAAGAACAAGGATTTCCAGTCCCACAGCCTTTTGCTCTAGCAGACCAAACCACACAGCTAGGAAGTTAAAGGAACTGGAGTGGCCTGTTACAAGCTAGGCTAAACACCCAGAAAGCAAGGCCTGGTCCCACAATTGAAGTGTAGCTGACCTCTCAGAAAGGGTGTATGTGAAGGATCTGTTGGAATTCACGAATCCATGGCTGGCAGCAATGATCAACGATGCCTTTTCTGGCCCCCTTAAGTTAGAGAAAGCTTGCGGCTCACCCAACAGGGTAAGAAACGCTTACATTAGTTCAAAATCATTCCAGGGAATTTTTTCAGACTTTGAAGAATGAGATAACATCTATTTGTGCCCCAAGTACACAGAGACCTGGATGTGAAGGGGTCTCACCAATCTATTTCTTCTTACGTTTTAAATGGCTGATGCAACATGGAGGGATGTGAAGGGAAAGCTTAGAGAGCTAGAATGCCACGTGGAATGTGTTCTATTACTATGTTACCGCATTCTGGTTCCTGAACAAAAAGGATGCTTTGCAGTGAAACTGCAGAAGGAAGCATTTACCACCAGGAGCGGAGGATGCGTCACAACCTCTGGTCTCACGTCAGACTGGCTCAAATACAGAGAGCTTAGGAACGCTTGCAAAAGTAGCTTAAAGGCTGCCAAAAGAAATACTACAGGCATCTGCAAGACAAAAACTTGGGTAGCTCCAAGATGCTCTGGTCTCACAGTAATGCCCTCCTAAAGGGTCATGCCAGTCTTCCAGAATGAGACATACTGGCCAATAAACTACTGGGTGACCCTCCCACTGCCAATGCCATTAACACGTTTTTCACAGACCTGGCTGAGGTTCTAGACGCCCTCACCCGAGCCTCCTCCAAACACCCCCATACAGCATGAGACAATGAACCCACCTCTTAAATTCCACATACAGAGGATAATAAGGAAAGATGTGCTGGCCCTCCTTTAAAACCACTGAAAGCAGAAGGATCAGCGAGGTTCAGTAAACCTGAATCTAAACTTTTAAGAACAGCTGCCCCAGTAACTGCCTTCACTGTTGCCATGCACTTAACCACTTTAACAGCGGTGATAATCCCTGAAAGCTGAAAGACTGCCCTTGTGGTTATCAGTGCATAAGGGTGCTCCAAAGAGCCAGTGGCAAACTACTGACCATCTCCGTCCTCTGCTGTCTTGACAAAATACAAGAGATATTAGTATATAATCAGCTTCAGAAGTACCTCAGCCACACCTGCTAACTGACAGAAACATAGAAGCTGTCAGCAGAAAAGGACCTCCTCACCCACCTAGTCTGCCCTGCGTCCCTGCCTACTGTGCTATCGATCTCAATTGATCTCCGGCATGGCTCCACCACCGGAACGTGCCTGTCTGAGTGCACCAGTCATTAGGGCGCCAAGGATTTTACTTTGCATCTCAAGATTAATGCAGGGGGTTGCACCCACCACACCATGTGGTGGGCTGTGCAAACGCCCACCCCTTACTGTTTATTCTAACTCGGGGAGACAACATTTATAATTTGGCACCCTATTGACGGACACACTTGGACTGGCACACAGATGGCCGGAAGGGCTCAGACATTACCCCCCCCAAACCTGATACGAAGGTCCTCTTGTGCCTATACCACATATTTGAAACCTGTTAGACTGGCAACATGGGTTCAGAAAGCATCATGAAGTCAACACAGCCCTGGTCAAGTTGACTTCAGACACACTGTACTGCATCTATGTAATTAATCCCTAGGTTGCCCCGGAAAAAGGGACGTCTCAGTGGGCCCAATCTGGTTAGCAAAATTCAATAAATAAATAATCCAGCAGAGAGTTTGCTAATGGACAATGTTTTAATGATACTCCCACCTACTTAAGATTAAATTAAGTTGCATTATAGATTGAGGGGGTGCTCCCAACCACAGTATTCCTGTCCTCTGCACGCAAGATTCTGTGAGGAGCATCTCATGTACAAATACCCTGGAACGGACACGTTCCGGGACAGTTTTAAAAAATATACACATTACTGATCATGCTCTATCAATAATAATATGTCCCCCGTCGCCATTCGTTGCTGGATAAGCGTGGGTTTAATTAGTTATGCTCGAGCCAGAACAGCTCAGCTTCACTTCGCTGTTCTCTCCCGAGCAGAATGCGTTTGAAACCACTCTTATCCAGCAACGAGTGGTGACGGGGAACATCAATATATAAGAACTTCCATTTTAGTGTTAACGACAGTATGGGGTGGTACAATTTCTTGTTTCAGTGATGCTCACCATTTATAATCCGTGCTAATGATCAGCATAATTTGTCTCAGCACAGATTCCTTTATGGATTCCTATGACGGCTGACTGCCACGTTTGTATCCACAAACTAGAATAACAGACCGCGTAATGGCGAGAGATAAGAGTCACAACTGGCAGGATCTTGTAATTGCTCTTCAGGAATAAGCTGGTACAATATTTAACTTATCCAAGCTGTTGACATAGGCATACATCAAATAATACTGCAGTGTGGGTCTGTTACTAACATAGTAGCAGGCAATCAAGACAGGATAACAGAGAGCAGGTGACATTCCTGAAACATAACAGAGGGGCATTTCATGTTGCTGGGTTACTCTCTCATACTGCATGACAGTCTTATTAAAGGAGAACTGCACTGAACCTGAAAATCATTTTCCCCTGTAGAAGCTGATCTTTATATACTGGTTCCAGTTCTGTTACTGTTCTGTCTCTACAGGCTCTTCAGTTCTCAGTAGATGTTTTTCATTTACACATACACATAGGTACAGTAGTAAAAGCCAAACAAAGTGAACTTACAAGCTCAAATGGGCAGACTGGGTGGGCCATAGGCCCTTACCTGCTGGCAGTGTCTATGTATTTTAGAACTGTATGATGTAGCTTATTTCCCTTTCTCTGCTCTTCCATTGTTGGCACAATGCATCTGTGATACAGAACTCAGAGGCTGAGGGGGCATAAATCACATCATACAGTTCTAAAATGGCATTTAACACCAGAGTTTAACTCATGAACAACCAGTGAGGTTACTAACAGGCAAGTATAGATGGAACAATGACAGAATTGGAACAGGCATTTAACAATTGTTTCAACTGTGAAAACAATTTTGCAGGTTTGGTACAGTTCTCCTTTAAGTAGACTCCTCTGTGTGGTAAGGATTACACTGCAATTAATCTCCTAGGGTCGGTGGTTTGCCAAGTGTTTACCCAACACTAAGATTGTTCTCCCAATTGGATTTTTTCTTTAGACCCAGTCACGGCTGTTATAGCTTTGGAAACTATGAACCTGGTTTGACTTCACACAAGGGAGACTGGCTCCAGAGCTCTAGTGCACTCAGATGCCTGTTTTTGGCTCATTCATCCTACCCTGACGATTCCTGTAAGCAAAGGTTATGCCCTTGGGGGAAACCAGACTGCTGACTTGTAGAAAGCCTAAATATAGTAGTTTAAAACCAAAAAACAAACAAAACAAACAAAAAAAAAAAACAACTGTACCATGTGATTTAAGCAAATTACATACCTGCTATGCCCTTTAATCAGCCCTTTCCTGTGGCTGCCAACTCCAAGTATGTCACTGCTGTTGTGGACTGCAGCAGACTACACAAGTTAATCCAATACCCAAGGCAGCTTTTTTTTTTTTTTTTGTTTTTTGGGGGGGCGGGTTCTTGCACGTGCTGGCTTGTTTGGTAGTACTGCTATATGTTTAGGTAAACTGGTAGAAAGGAGTCATCCTTGGTCCTTATCACAAAAGGAAATATTTACATAATATTTTTACAACTTACACAGTCCAGCTGAAATGCAACATCTTTTCTGTTGGATCCAGCTTCAACCCATTTCCACAGCTGGGCGGACTGGAGAACTGATCTGTCCATGGTCACTCAGTAACTATTTGACTCTGGTGGGGTTTGAACCTGTGATCTCCCAGTTTCCAAGCCAGTGTTCTAACCATAAGATCAAAGGCCTCAAAATACATTTTCAGTCTATAAATGGACACTACTTGCAATGTGTGGCCGTTGCAGAAAAAACCCCTGTAGATTTTACCATTAGATCAAAATTCTACCTGTAAAAGAAGTTTCTGCTTCCCAATTCTTCCCCCCTTACATACGAACCTGACACCAAGCAGAATGCTGATGAACAGAGAGCAAAGAAGGAATCCACTATTTCTGCTGCTTGGAGACTAACTGTGTCTGCAGCATACTGGATAAACACCAGTGTCGGCATCGTAAGAGCCATATTTGATAACCAGATACCCTATATTTCAGTGCATTGCTGTGTTAGTCTATGTCCCATCACGTGCATCGTCGCACTGCTGTAGGACTATGTTTCGAACTATGTGAACATACTGCATGACTGTCCCCAGGACACACCAGTGAAAGTTTTCATGTTGGTAATCCTGGTCCAACATCTGAATAAAGCATACAAACTGAAGTTTTAGATTTATTTTATTTATTCAAGCGTTTCACCAGGAAGGCACACTGAGCAAAAAGTACAGTTATGTAAGAACTTACCGTAACAGTAGATCTTAGAGAGAGCCTCTTGCAGTAGGTACTAACCAGTAGGACTAAGCCAGCAGGCGTTGGGACCCCACGGAAAACTTCTAGCTAGCAGTTTCTGGTGGGGACCGCCCCCCCTCAGCCGACGGACGTCAGTGGATGTCAAATAAAAGGGCAGTCCCATGCCCAGCCAGCCCTCAGTTCTCCAGCCAGGGCGAATGAAGCTTGACAGAAAGCAGTAAGTAGTGCCTAAGAAAACAGAGAAGGAAACTCAGGGATGGAGGGAGGGAGGGAGGAAAGCCATGCCTACTGCAAGAGAGACACTCTCAAAGATCTACAGTTACATAACTGTACTATCTTACTTCGAGAGGGCTCTTGCAGTAGGTACTAACCAGCAGAACTGAGTCCCAAGCAGTTCTGAACAAAGAAAAACCAGGGAGGAGGACAAAGTGAAAAACTGTCCACAGCAAGCCTGGCAGGGGACGTCTCAGGACAGGATACCCTGCAGGACCGCCAGACCGAAGCCCGCTCTGTGGCGGGAGGCCACATCCAAGCTGTAGTGCTTGGTAAAGGTATGGACGGAGGTCCAAGTAGCTGCAGCACATCTCTGCTGCCGAGACACCTCTAAAGCATGCGGCCAATGCCCATGCTCTGTTGAGTGCCCTTCACCCACCTGAAGGGGTCATTGCATACTTTGATGGAAGGTAATGCACTTCGCCAACCACGTGGAGAGACACTGTTTAGAAACAGGGCACCCCTCCTTCTTTGGAGCGAAGGATACAAACAATTGATCCATCTTCCTGAGATCTTTGGTCCAGTTGGTGTAGTACCTCAAAATTCTGTGCATGTCCAGAGTATGGAGAAGGTGCTCTCCTCGGTTGGAATACTCCTGGAAGAACACTGGGCATTCCACAGACAGTGTGGGTTCTGCCACAACCTTGGGGAGGAACTTGAGAGTTAGTCCTCATGGCTACCTGATCCCTATGAAAGATCATATAGGGAACATGACACATTAAGGCCTGGAGCTCAGAAATCCTCCGAGCAGAAGTGATAGCCACCAAGAACAATGTCTTCCAAAACAAATACCGCAAATCCACCTCTGCAGCTGGCTCAAAGGGAGACAGCGTGGGCTTATGTAAGATAAAATTAAGATCCCACAAGGGAGCCGGACTGCCAATGGAAGGTTTCAAATGAAGCACCCCTTTCAAGAAAGTCTTGGGAGACGTGGATCTGGACTACCGACTTGTCTCCCAAAGGGAGATGATGAGCCGAAATGGTCAAAAGGTGAACCTTGAGGGGAGTAACTGAGACCCTGATCAAACAGATGCTTAAGATAGTCCAAGACTGGCCGGCCCGGTGGCACTGAGGGTTGAGGCTCTGGACGCCACACCTCACGCCACGCCACTGACCAGAGTTCGGGAGCAAGGTCGGGCGCCGGGGGCGGTAGGGGTGGGTAGAGGATTGAGCACCTGCAGGACATCTCTCCTCCCCAGGGACGGCAGGGAATAGCCCGGTGCATCAGCAGCTCCCGATGTAGATAGAGAACACTGCAGTATGTGGGCTGCACACTATCGTGTGGCTGACGCAGGGCTGGGTTGCCATGCGCCGTTGTGTCAGGCACGCCCATGCAAGGGGGGGGGGGCGCACCACCAGAACAGGGAAAACACCAGCTCTATGGAACAGGCAACGGCACCTGTCCCCCATGCCCGCTGCCAGGTTCACCTCGACTGGCCTTCCAGTTCCTCCGTCAGGGCACTCACCTGCAGCCGGAGACAGACGTAGAAGAGTACCCAAAGAAGAGGGGGCGACCCACCCTGGATGGGTTAAACTGGGGGTGCTGGCTGCGGGGGGGGGGGAGGCACAGTTCGAGGGGGCCTCAGGCAGGCAGGATACGGGCAGGATGCCTGAGAGAGGCCCCATGAGCCGTGACCGGAGGGAAATAAGGTCGGGGGAAGAGTCCAAGATCCTTGCCACTGAGCAGGAGAAGGGCTCCAGAGACTGGCATTCAGCCCAGATAGAGAAGAGCTTCCACTTCATAGCACAGCAAGATCTAGTGGAGGACTTCCTAGCCTCCACTAAGATACAGGCTACCTCTCGAGAAATCCCATATCAGGAAGCCACCAAGTCTGCAGGAGCCAGGCATGCAGATGACGGGAACAGAGACCTGGAAGAACCAGGGTCCCTTGGTCCTAGGTCAACAGATCCGGGGACAGAGGCCAAGGGAGAGGCGGCTGCTCGGAAAGATGCAGAAGCACTGAAAACCAAGCTTGTCTCGGGCCAAAAAGGGGCAATGAGAATCATTCCCGCCCAGTCTGTCCAGTTTGTGTGAAGGACTCGGGGAATCAGAGGAATGGGTGAAAAGGCATAGACAAACTTGTCTTTCCAGGACAGCCAGCGCGTCCTGCCAGAAAATGCCTCACCTGGGAATGAGCGCGCAAAGGAGAGGAAGCTTAGTGCTGGATGGGGATGCAAACAGATCTGAGGCACTCCCCAGCAAAAGAAAAGGGCGTCTGCAATGTCTTGTTTCAACTCCTACCTGTGGGCGCCTGCTAGGAGGTTCTGAACTCCGGGGACATGGAGCGCTGCCAAATGGAGGCAGAGAGCCATCGCTCTTTCCTGGACCAGCACTGCCTCCAGAGAAAGTGGATATGAGCGGGCCTCCCCATTTGAGGTACCAGACAACGCTCATGTTGTCCAAGTAAACCATCAGGGGGCCTAGAAGGTCTGGATTGCATACAGGACTGCCCGCATCTAGAGCACACTGATGTGCAGATGAGCCTCCTCCAGAGACCAATTCCCCTGGGTCCTGTGGGACCCGAAATGGGCCCCCCTCCCCCACGCAGTCCAACACATTGGTGGTCAGGTCCTGAGAGGGAAGCTCAGGGCAAAAAGGCATTCTGCAGGACAAATGCTCTGGTAGTGTCCACCACTGGAGATCCTTGATCATAGTGTCTGAAATTAGGACCTACTGTGCAAGATCGTCCACTGCTTGGCCCCACTGAGCTTTAGAGAGCTCACAGATGAACTCTCACATGCAGCCTGGCTAAAGGAGCCGCTGATATGTAACCCAGGAGCCGGAGAACTATCTGGGCAGGGACGTGTCTCTGTGTAGCCAGGAAAAGGGCATGTCGGACCAAGGTCTCGAGCCGGTCTGGTGTGGGAGGAAGGCCTTGCCCAACTGAGTATCTAACACTGCCCCAATAAACTGTAAATGCTGAGCAGGCACCAAATGAGATTTTTCCAGGTTAACAGTAATACCCAGTTTGGAGAAAGTTTCCAAAGTAAGGGTCAAGGAGTGGAGCAAGTCCTCCTGGGAGGGAACTGCAATCAGCCAGTTGTCCAGGTAAGGAAAGACGTGGACTCCCAGGGTGCACAGATGGGCTACCACTACTGCTAAACACTTGTTGAACGCCAAGGACAGGCCAAAAGGCATGGCTCAGAACTTAATACTTCCCCTGAAAGCAGAACCGGAGGAACCTGCGATGGGCAGAATGGATCAGAATACGTAGATAAGCGTCCTGCATGTCCAGGGCACACAGACCCTCTTGAAGCAAAAAGGTAGAAGACTCTAAAGAGAGTGCATTCTGAACCTCCTGCATACCACTGAGAGATTGAGGTAGCAGAGGTCCAGAATGGGCCCCAGGTCGCCAGTCTTCTTGGGAACCAAGAAGAAATGAGAGCGGTAGCCTGTCCCAATGAACTGAGGGGGACTGGGCTCTAGAGTTTCCTTCTGCAGAAGAGAATCTACTTCCTCCTGAACCAGAAGACTGTGGTTTTGGGGTAAGAGGAGTTTGGGGGGTGTCTGTGAGGGGGTGTCTGCTCAAGGGCACTCCACAGAGCTCATTCAATCAGCTGGAGCACCCAAAGAGTCTGACGTTATCCTCTCCCATTCCAGGAGGTGGCGAGAGAAACGACCGCCCACCGGCTCCGCTGGAAAGGGTCCCAGAGGGAGAGGCAACAAGTCAGGAGGAGGGAGGGAGGTAAGGAGACAGCTGCAGCTCCGGCAGGTCTGCGGATCCTGGCTGGGGGAGATTTGGCTGAGGCGGGAACCCCTTGTTTGCTCAGACAATGGGGCTTACGCTGTTTTTTTTGCCCTGCCTATGAAAGAGCAGTTTAAACCCCTAGGGTTTGTTGTACACAGAGTGAACAGACTTCGCGGGGCTTGGCCTTTGTCTTGAAGGTCAGTGATGATATCTTTTGTATCACCACCGAAAAGGACAGACTCTCTTAAAAGGGGCGTCCATGATTGCCAACTGGACCTCAGGGGCCAGACCTGAAAGGTGGAGCCAAGAGTGTCTGCGAAGGCCAATGACAAAGGCTGAGGAATGACCCAAGAAGTCTACTGTATCATAAGTGGTGTGTAACATATGTCGATATGCAGATCTGGTCGAGAAAACCAACTTGTCCAACTCTGATTTGACCGAAGAGTCTGGCATCGTATCTGTCCTGGAGGAAAGTTGCCCCAAGAGAGATTTCTGATAGTCCCCCATATGTTCTACATAGTTTAAAGCATGCATACCCCAGAGTGGCAGAAGAGAAACTTCCTGCCAGACTAATCCATTATCTTAGCTCTGTTCCTCCGGACGAAGAGCCTAAGATGCTTGGGATTGGTAGACCTATCTTGGGCCACACTAACCACCACCGAATCAGCTTTGGGCTGAAGACTCAAGACTCCTTACCCTCTGGAGACCAATATAGTCGGTCAGCCTTGCATGCCAAGGCAACAAAGGAGAACAGCTGCATCCATATGGTGGTCAATAGATCCTCATGAGGCTCAAGCCACGGCGGAATAAGAGTGGACAGGGAGCCTCAGCCAGGTCCAGGTGTTCCACCAGTCATTGGCACTGGATGTCCTGGTCCACTGTTTTCCAGTTGTAGCCTGTCTGAATCTCTTGTAGCAAGTCTACAAAGGAAAGATCCTCCGTAAGAGACTTCGGATAGCTCTTCAGCCTTGGAGCCTCTGGGGTGCAAGGCTCCTCGTCGGGTCCCGATGGATAGTCAGAGTCCGAATAGGACTCTGAGGAACTGGAAGACTCCTCACGAGGGTGAGGAAGGTCCACCCGCCGGGGCAAGTCCGTGGGACGGACAAACTCTCTGGTAACTCGCTCTGCAAGTTGAACTGGAGTAGAAGCCAGCTCCACTGAGGCGAGCCTCCGAAGATAACCCGGGTCTGGTGTAGGGGATGGCATCGGAGCATACTAACATACTATTTGCCAGCAGATTAGGCCTTACGGTCTATCGAGTCTGCTCGAACCTCAGATCCCTAGTTGGGTGCCGAGGCCCTCCCCTCCCTTGTGTTCCAGGAACCCCTATCATCCATCCCCACCCCCCTGGGACAGGCCATCATCTGATACATCCACTTTCTGTGTCTGTCCCACCTCTCTTGAAGCCTCCACTGTGGATCTCTGAACCAGCTCGCCAGGCAGTGCATTCCAAGGGTCCACCACCCTCTCAGTGAAAAACCTCCTCCCTTTTTCCCCCCTCACCCTTCCAGCTTCCAACTTCAAACCATGCCCTCTGGTGATACCTCCCTGCTTTAGTCTAAAGATCCCCTCCATGTTTACCCTATTTATTCCCTCAAGGTACTTGAAGACCTCAATCATGTCCCCCGTCTCTCCTCTCCTCCAATGAAAACAGGCAGAGCTCCTCAAGTCTGTCCTCATATGTCAAATCCCCTAGCCCTCGTATCATCTTAGTTGCCCTCCTCTGTACCCTATCCAGGAGCTGTATGTCCCTCTTCAAGTGTGGTCTCCAGTACTGTACACAGTACTTAAGGTGTGGTCTAACCAGTCTATCGTACAGCGGCAGAATCACTTCCTTGCTCCTAGAGGTGATCCCCCTTACAATGCATCCCAACATCCCGTTTGCCTTGCTAGTTACTCTCCTGCACTGCTCAGAGTTATTCATACATGCACCCACCATGACCCCTAGGTCTTTTTCCCCTATTGAGGCCTCCAGCGCCTCCCCTCCCAGGGTGTACCTGTGTTTAGGGTTTCCCCGACCAAGATGCAACACCTTGCACTTAGTGATATTGAAATTTAATTTCCATGTGTGAGCCCAGCTTTCCAGGGTGTCCAGGTTCCCTTGCAGGGCCAACCTCCCCTCTTCTCCCTCAACTACTGCTCCCATCTTAGAGTCATCAGCGAAGAGACTCATTTTATACCCTATACCCTCCTGATGTCCGATATGTATGAATTAAACAGGATCGAGCCCTGCGGTACCCCACTACCAACCTCTCTAGGGTTCGAGAGCTCCCCACCGACCACTACTCTCTGGGTGCGTCCAGCTAGCCAGTTTTCAATCCATCTGACCATCAAAGGGCCTACTCCTAACCCCATCAGTTTCTTCACCAGACCATTGTGGAGGACAGAGTCAAACGCCTTGCTGAAGTCCAAGAATAATACATCCACAGGCTTTCCCCTGTCCAGTTCTGATGTTACCTATTCGTAGAACTCCACAAGATTGGTTTGACATGATCTACCTGCCACAAACCCATGTTGCCAACTATCCAGACCTCCCACCTCCTCCAAGTACACCCCCAATCATTCCTTTAGTATACTCTCCATTAATTTTCCCACCACCAAGGTCAAACTGATGGGTCTATAGTTACCTGGTACTTCCCTCGACCCCCCTTTATGGATTGGCACCACATGAGCCTCTCGCCAATCCCTATTTACCCTCCCTGTCTCAAGTGACCTGTTGAAGAGCTCCATCAGGGATGCAGCCAGTATGTCCACCAGGTGACGAGCAGGTGACGTCAGTCTAAGTCCGATGTCAGCTGGGACCTGGCCTCTGCCCATCAGGTGGAAAGGACCTCGCAGAGGTTCACCTGCGGGGATGGGAGGATGGCGGGGGGTAACCCGGATAAGGATATCCCAGGAAACTGTAACCTGCAGCAGATAGCCCGGGCCAGGGTAAGCTGTCGTTGAGTAGTGTGGCGCCGGGTAGTGCGAATCAGGTATCCTGGCATCAGAACCTGTGGTGTCAGGTAGCCCGGCAGCCCCAGAGACCCTGAAAGAGAGATGCCAACAGGCCAGGAAAGATGGCCCGGAAGGAGGGACCGTATCTGCTGCCCCAGATGGCCCATACGGAGGGCCCCTGAAGGCCAGTCATCAGGCGTCGGAAGTCCGGAAGGTGGCGCCTGAAGAACCAGCATTGGAGGAGGAACATCTGATGGCAGGGGAGACCCAGGAGTCTACTCCTTCCGGAAGAGGAGGAGACGGTGGAGCTTCCAACGGCAGAGACTTGGAAGGCCCCTGCGACAAACCCCTAATGTCTTGCGAGGTGTCGGTGCCCAACGGAGGAACGCTGGCTGGGCGCACATCAGACCAGACATGAGGCATATCGGCCCGGTCCAGGCAGGCGGCAGAGCCGGCGCCCAACTTACCAGACTCACCCACACCACTAGGCTGAGAAGGATTAGCCTTCGCGGGGGTGGAAACCTTTTCCCTGGAGACTCCCAAAGGACCCGCACGCGAGTCCGACGCAGGGGCAGACGCATGCCCAGACAGCACCAAGGTGGCCGTCGGATTAGCAGAGTCCCCTGGAGGGGAGGTAACAGACAATACCGCGACCCCAGCCGAGGTCTACGGAGCTGTGGAAGTAGCATCCCGGTCCCTGTGCCTGTCTTTGTCCTTCTTGCGATGGTGGCCTTTGGGAGAGGTGGCCTTCAGGCGAAGTTCCTTTAACTCTTTTTCCAAGGAGACCATTTTCCATTTCAAATTATGGGCTTCCAGGGCCTGCTGCCTTCTTTTCCGAGTAGCTGACTGAACTTGCGTCACGACAGTGCTGCTTGCTCTTCCTGTCGGGGTGAGCCAGGCCTAGACAAAAAGGCACTGGGAATGCCCATCCTCGTGAGGCAGTTGCGACCCGCAAGAATCGCACTTAATTTTATGCTACTCTGAAGGCATTGGGGACGACATACACAGCCGATGGCAGAACAAATAAGCAAAAAATAAATAAAAATAACTAAGAAAAAAAGCGAGATATACTCATCCAAAGCGATTGCTTGAAGCGCTGAACTTCCACGAGGTGACCTGATGAAGCAGACAGCGTGAAAGAACTGGAAGGCGGGCGCAGGACAGCTCCTTTTACCGGACGTCAACTGACGGTCAGCCAACACCGGGGGCAGTATTTACTAACGAGAAAGGGGGAACTGTACCGGGGTGGGGGTGAGGAGAGTGGGCACAGGGGAGTGACAGACTGGAAAATCCCAGTGGGCAGAGTACTGGAGGGCTTGAAGGCACTGGGGGCGGACAAGGCGCATGGGCCAGATGGCACACACACCAGGGTGCTAAAGGAGCGGTCAGAAATCCTGGCAAAACCCTTGGCAGACCTGTTCAATGCCTCCCTGGACTCAGGGAGTGTACCTCAGGACTGGAGGATGGCGCACGTGGTATCCCTCTACAAGAGTGGCCCCAAGGATAAGCCAGGGAACTACAGACCGGTCAGCCTCACATCCATCGTGGGAAAGCTGATGGAGAAAATCCTGAAGGAGAGGCTAGTTTCCCTCCTAGAGGCTAATAGGCTGCAGAACATCAGAAAGCAAGGGTTTGTCTCAGGCAGATCCAAGCAATTAGACAGGGGGCATGCAGTGGATGTCCTGTACCTGGACTTCAGTAAGGCATTCAATTTGTTGCAGCATGGGAGGCTAGAAGGCACAGGGTTGGGGGGAATGGTGGGATGGTAGTGAACTGGATGTGAAGGAGACAGCAGAGGGTGGTGGTGAAAGGGGAGCCCTCATCTCCCAGGGTGGTGACAAGCAGGGTGCCACAGGGCTCTGTACTAGGGCCAATGTTTGGGATCTTCATAGAAGACAACATCTCAATAGGCATCAAGAGCAAGATATACAGGTTACTCACCTGTAACAGGAGTTCTAGGAATGGTATATGTTGTTCATCCACACTTATTGGCAGGTATCCTTGCCGCTTTAAATCTTGCCGGAAGGTCTTCAAGCTGGCTCCTCCCACCCACCCGGGTGGTATAACTCTCGGCTCCGCCCCATGACGCCAGATCTGGCCCGCTGGAAGCTCAGGTTGTGCGTCGAAGCCGGGAAGGTCGGGTGGGTCGTGTGGATGAACAACATATACCATTCCTAGAACTCCTGTTACAGGTGGGTAACCTGTATTTCTAGGGACATGGATATGTTGTTCATCCACACTTATTGGCAGACTCCTAGCAGTTCTCCGGGAGGAGGGAGGCAAGACGACACCTCTAATACTTACTTGGGAAAGAGACTGAGAACCGAGGCCCCAAAACCAGCATCCCGGCATGACTCAAGGTCGATGTGGTAATGGGTGATGAAGGTGTGCTGACTTCAGGTAGCAGCCCTGCAGATTTCCTGGATAGGGATGTCCCTGGAAGCAGCCACCTGCTGCAGCAGTATGGCGGGTAGGAATGGAGCTCTTATCCTCTGGGAGGCTCCATGCCTGCCAACATATAGCAGAGATCTATGCAGGAGGTGACCCACCTGCTTATCGTCCGCTTGGCTGCAGGTCTGCCAGATGCGGCTTCAGCGAGGTGACAAACAGCTGGCGAACCTCTCCCGATTTCCAGCCGTGGCGCTTCTCTGTAATAGGCGAGCGCCTCTTCTAGGGTCCAGAGTATGGAGCCTATATCCTGGCCTCCGAGGTGTGATTGGGGTAGAAACACCGGCAGAGTCAACACCTGGTTAGGTGAAACTCGACACCACCTTCGGAAGGAATTTCGGTGGGGCGAGGACAACCTTGTCCCTGTGGAAGACCAGGTAAGGAGACTCGATGGAAAGCGCCTGGAGCTCTCCCATCCTTCTGGCTGACGGATAGCCACCAAGAAGGCGGTCTTCCACGACAGGTGAGAGAGAGCACACCTGTGTAGGTTCGAATGGCTTGCCCATGAGCTTTGCCAGTACCAGCAGTAGATCCTACTGAGGTGGAGGTTCTCGTGACCGGAGGGGAAATCTGATCAAGGCCTTTGAAAAGCGCCAGACCACCTTCTCATGCCATCGACTGCTTCCCGGCCCGCGCCCGCTAAGCAGAGATGGCTGCCAGGTGCACCCTTAGGGTCGTCGACCTAAGCCCTTGATTAGAAAGGGACCATAAATAGTCCAAGATGCTTGCCAAGAAACAGGAGGAAGGGTCCAAGCCCTTGCCCTGACACCAAATGGAAAACCTTTTCCATTTGAAGGCATAGCATTTTCTGGTCGACTCCTTCGGGACGCCAACTACATTGAGGACCTCGGCTGAAAGACCCAAGGCCTGGAACTCTAGCCGCTCAGGAACCAGGCCGTCAGGTGCAGGGATTGAAGGTCCGGATGGAACGCCTTCCCCTGATTGACTGAGAGCAGGTCCGGGCGAGCTGGAAGCTGCCGCGGAGTCCTGGAGCTGAGACTGAGGAGATCTGGGTACCAGAACTGGCGAGGCCAGTCTGGGGCCATCAGAATCACCTGCGCCTTGTCCCTCCTCGCCTAGAGAAGCACCTTGTGGATCAAGGGAAATGGGGGAAAGGCATAGAAGAGGCCCGGGGTCCACTGCCTCGAGAAGGCATCCCCCTGCAGTGAGCCCTGCTGAGGGGGGCGGGCATGGAACAGCCTCAGCTTCGCGTTCTCCCTGGAGGCAAACAGGTCCACCTGAGGTGTGCCCCAATGTGAGAACAGATGCTGTACTACCTCCGGCAGGAGAGAGACCACTCGGGGATGCAGCCCCTATCCGGTTTAGGGGCATCGGCCAGGGTGTTGGGGTCCTGCCACATGAATGGCTAGGAGATCCGCCTCCAGGCTGCGCCGCAGTGACCAAATCGAGAGAGCTTCCTTGCATAGAAGCATGAAGCGCGGCCCCGCCCTGGCGGTTTAGGATAGTACATGGTCGTGGTGTTGTCCGTCTGGACTCGGACCACTTGACCCCCGAGGAACGGAGCAAAGGCGTGAGAGCTAGGCGCACCGCTGAGCTCCAGGCAGGTTGATGTGGCATCGGACTCCCATGGGGACCAGAGGCCGTGAGCCCGGTGTTCCCCAGATGGGCACCCAACCCATCAGAGGCATCGGTCGATAGAGAGACAGTCGGCTCGGGCGGACGAAACAGGATGCCCTCCTGCAAATGACCTGGAAGCATCCACCACTGGAGAGTGTTCCACATCCCTGTGTCACCGACACAAGCTGGTCCAAAGGATCGCAGCGCTGTGGACCACTGACTGGCCAGTCCCCATTGAAGGGACGATGTTCCAGCGGCCCAATGGACCACACTGGTGCAGGCCGCCATGAGACCCAGGAGGCGCGGAAGTCCCGGCAGGGACGCATTGCCCAACCAGAAATGATTGGGCAAAGGAGGAAAGAACCTCGGCCCTGTCCGGGCTGAGCCGCGCTCTGGCTCGAAGAGAGTCGAGCTGCGCCTGGCTGAACTAGAATCACCTGTTTCGCTCGAGTCCCGACTTTGGCCTCGCTTGATAAGGGAGGCCCAGTTGAGAGCAGACCTGGAGGGCCAGATCTCTGGCCACCCACCTCCTGCCTGGAGGAGCTGCTATCAGCCAGTCGCCAGGTAAGGGTACACCCAGACCCCCCGCAGGAATGCTGTCACCACTGCCATGCATTTGGTGAAGACCCTGGGAGCTGGAGACAAGCCGAAGGGCATGGCTCGGAACTCGAAAAGGGATCCCTTCCGCGGAAGCGAAGGAATCTCTGGTGAGACGGACGGGTAGGGACGTGAAAAAAGCTGGCCCCTGCAAGTCCAGAGAGCAGAACCACATGCCGGCCTCCAAGGATGGTATTATCTGAGCCAGAGTGACCATCCTGAAGGTTCGAGACCTTAGGAACTTGTTTAGGTCGTGTAGGTCGAGAATGGGGCGCCAGCCCCGTCCGCTTCGGAACCAGGAAGTACCTGGACACAAACCCTGGGTCTGAGGAGGGTCCACTACCACTTGATCACCTCCTTCGGGAGGAGAGCGGTCGCCGGCTCGACGAGCCGACAGTGAGGCTACGGACTCGAGGCCCCCCGAGGTGCGACGGCCTGGAAGGGTGGGGCCTGCTCGGGACCCAGAGGCAGGCCTTCCCACCACCTCCAGTACCCACCTGTCCGTGGTAACAGCGGACCAGGCGGAAAGGAAGTGTCGGAGCCTGCCTCCCACGGGGAACCAGGGTAAGGTGGACGGGGATGGGGGCGACACCCCTCAGCCCGTCCACTGGGGCAGGCTTGGAGGAGGGACCGCCGAGGGACCTCCCGGGCCTTCCTCCTGCCTCCTGTTAGAGGAAGCCGCGGCTTGGGTTTGGGATGCCAAGGTCGCAGCCTGCTGGGTTCTGACGCTGTTGGTCGGGCGCATTGGGGCGAGAAGGACGAAAGGCTTTAGGCTGTGGTTTGCGCCTTTGTCCTTCTGAGCGGGAAGAGACAGAGTCCAGGTAGCACTGGACTTCTCGATCCTCTGCAGGTGACCTTCCACCCAGGGCCGCAGAGGTCAGTCCCCAAAAGGGAACATCCTGCCAACTTGTGCTGGGTATCCGGCTAAAGGTGGATATCCCTCAGCCAAGCCTGGCCGACGACAGCCACCGCGGCCGCCACCGACCCGGCACAATGAGTCCCCAATATCTAAAGCAGTCTGGAGCTGCTGTTTGGCCACTGCTCCTGCTCCTGGTCCCGCACCTGCTTGACCGTAGTCTGCAGATCCGCTGGAAGATGAGGATGACCTTCATCCAGGGAGCCCAACAGGGCATGAGAAAATGTGCCATGAGGATGGCCGAACTGGCCTGGACGAAGGGTCGAGAGGACGAGTATGATTGACTTTTCAATTCGACATAATCCAATTTCTTGGATTCCTTGTCGGGAGGTTTGTCCATCATCCCTGGTGTTGCCGGCGCTACCGGAAAACGCTGTCGTTAACCAACCCTCAGCAGAGGGGTGCTCCGAAAACCGGACAGGGAACCGCTAGGGACCGTGACATTTCCTGGCCATCCCACCGAAGGCGCAGGACAGGGAAGCAGGGCGCCGCCAGAAGCTCCAAGGCCGGACCCACTATGGCCTCGCCATCGGAAAGGCCCCGCTGGAGAATCCCTCGGTCCAGAACTTCCGTGAGGGGATACCTGGCCCATTTGGAACTGGTTCGAGCTTCATCCCGTGGACTCCAAGATGAGCCAAGCAGTCCTAGGAAGGACGACGGGTTATCGCCCATTGACTGTCCTTCCTGAGGACCTCCAAGTCTAGTCGCTATGAAAAAGGGAGGAATTATCCTCGGACTCGATTTAGTCCTCGAAGAGCTGCCCTGGCCTGAGCCACCCTCACCTGCCGGTCGGTCGGGAGTGAGGGTAACAGACAGCCTATGGGTAGACCCTTAGCCGACCGAGAATCCCTGGTCGGAGCCCCAAATAGTGGCTGTGGAGGCGGAGGTTCCACCGAATCGGGTGGAGCAGCTGGTTTTGGCGAACAACCGCCTGGGTACAGGCCTCGGTAAGTCGAGGGGTTGGGTCGGCCAGCCAGGTGACAGCGACTCTAATGGTCAAAGGCGACTCGCTGCGGCATATTCCCCTGTCAGGGAGGAACTGTTGCCACATGAGGTCCTCGTATCGTCGTATATAACTTTGACGCTAAAGCCTCCTCATCCGAGGAGGAGGACGGTGACGAGCGGCGACGCCGCTTTGGTCATGTGCCGGAGATCGAGACCGGCTTATGGACGGGCGTGGATCGCTGGACTATCAAGAGGTCCAGACCGAGAGCCTCGGCTTTTCCGAGGTCGGTGCGGGAAGTGTCGGCAGGAACCGCACTCCTTTCGGCTTGAGGGTTCATCCGAGGGCTCCGGAACCGGAGGCACAGGCAAGTTTTACCGGATCTCAACTTCGGGGAAACCGGGAGAGGGGAGTCTCCGCTTCTATAGGCGACAACCTGGCCCAACGGATCGAGAAAATCTCGACTTCATCACGGAGTCTCAGTCAACTGACCTGACGGGACACCGTGAGACCAGTGGTCAAGCCTTGAGCGGTCGACCCGAAGTCGACGGTCGACTTACTCGGGAGAGGGACTCTTTCCTTCCCCCAAGACGCCGACGGAGGGATTTTACCTTTGTCCCTCTTTGGACAGAGAAAAGGTCCAGCAGACGCTGGCCCTTCTCCCTTAGTGGAGAGGGACAGACAAAGCCCTTAAAGGAAGCTGTGTAGGAAGAACCCTAGAGAGCGGATAAATGCCGCGGTCGAGGAAGATACGCCCGCTACCGCCTTTCTCTCGAGGGGGCGATCATCTGCTCGAGCTGATCCGCGTAGCCCGCCGGGCCGGACACCGCCAACCGGGCCTCAAGTAGACTTCACTGGAGGGAACGCTTCGGACGGCCCAGATGCAATCGGGCAGCACGGTCTTCGAGGACGTAGGTCGAAAAGGAAGAGCACAAGTCGCAGTCCCGCGGGTCGCTGCTCAAGGCCTAAATAGTAGACACACGTGGAGTGTGGATCCGTTCGAGACATCTTCTGCATTCGCAGGGGCATCTCCGAAACCGGAGTCGATTTGTCCATCGCGAGCCATGTAGGATCGGTTAAGACTGAAGTCTTTTTAAAAACTTTCAAATTCGCAAAACGGAAGAAATAGGAACTAGTCTCAAAACGCAGAGCCGTTATGAGTGGGGAAACCTGAGCTTCCAAGCCGGTGAGGAATATCATGGCGTAGGCGGAGCCGGAGTTATACCACCGGAGGAGTTAGCAAGCTTGAAGATTTTTCTCCGGCAAGATATTTAAAGCGGCAAGGATACTCGTTAATATGGATGAACAACATATCCATGTCCCTAGAAATACAGGTTACTCACCTGTAACAGGAGTTCTAGAAATGGTATATGTTGTTCATCCACACTGGCAGGTTCCTTGCCGCTTTAAATCTTGCCGGAAGGTCTTCAAGCTGGCTCTTCCACCTACCCACCCAGGTGGTAAAACTCTCGGCTCCGCCCCATGACACCAGATCTAGCCCGCTGGAAGCCAGGTTGTGCAAAGCCGGGGAGGTCAGGTGGGTCGTGTGGATGAACAACATATACCATTCCTAGAACTCCCGTTACAGGTGAGTAACATGTATTTCTACGGACATGGATATGTTGTTCAATCCACACTTATTGGCAGACTCCTAGCAGTTCTCCGGGAGGAGGGAGGCAAGGCGCACACCCCCTACTTGGGAAATAGACTGTAGAACCGAGGCCCCAAAACCAGCATCCCGGCATGACTCAAGGTCGATGTGGTAGTGGGTGATGAAGGTGTGTGCTGACTTCCAGGTAGCAGCCCTGTGATTTCCTGGATAGGGACATCCTTGAAGCAGCTGCACCGATGCAGTATGGCGGGTGAATGAGCTCTATCCTCTGGAGGCCCCATGCCCACCAACCTATAGTGGAGATCTATGCAGGAGGTGACCCACCGTCTATAGTCCACTTTGCTACAGGTCTGCTAGGTGCGCTCAGCGTAAGTGACAACAGCTGAGAACCTCTCCTGAACTTCAGCCGTCCGCCTTATAATAAGCAAGCGCTCTTCTAGGGTTCAAAGTATGGAGCCATTCGACTTCTAGGGTGATTGCGAGAACACCGCAGAGTCAACACCTGGTTAAGGTGAAACTCCACACCACCTTCGGAAGGAATTTCGGATGGGGGCGTGAGGGACAACCTTGTCCCTGTGGAAGACCAGATAAGATCTAGAAAGCGCCTGGTGCTCTCCCATCCTTCTGGCTGACGGATAGCCACCAAGAAGCAAAAATTACTGACCTTAGTAATGTTGTTTCTTCTAATGGAGTCTTGCATATATGACATTAGCAGTTTGATCCAGCTCCAGAACTGCCCCGAGTGAAATGGTTAAAACCATTCCAAAATAGAATTTTGGGACTGAGAGCAGCTTCATCTGTGTCATTTCAAACTTGAATTGTCAGATCTTTACGACAAATTACTAAGGTCTGAAGTTGAACCTACTCAGCCAAAATGGCTACCTAAATAACAACCATTGATGGTCCCAACACCGAAGACTCAAGTCAGGACCAGAAATACAACACCATTCTAATAATATTAAAATGGAAATAACATAATAAACACACACACGCGTATTACACATTCCCCCAAAGTCCCAAAGGGGACAAAATGCTAATAGGACATAAGTAGTGCCCATACTAGTTGCCCACCTGCCAAGTAGAGGTCTGAGAGGGCAGGTTGGGGAGGTTTATAATATACAAGATTCATTAGAAGAAATAACATTACTAAGGTGAGTAATTTTTCAAACAATATGAAGTCTTGCTATATTATAGACATACAGAATACACAGCAGTACCTCCATGGAGGAGGGGCAGAACCATTAGGGAATAGGCTCTGAAGAACAGCTGTGCCAAACCGAGCATCTCTCCTGGCCTGACATCCAGGGAGTAATGTTTGGTAAAAGTGTGTACCGCTTTCCAAGTAGCAGCCTGGCAAATCTCTAATAGCGGATATCTCTGGCAGCAGCTAGAGACGCAGCTTGCCCCTCTGGTAGAATGAGCCAAACCGAGGGGGGGAGGGGGGGCTCTGCCTACTTGATAACAAATTGGATACAAGAGACAACCACCTGGCTATTGATCTCTTAGTGGTGGTTTGCCTTTCCACCTTAGGTAAGGAAAGTTGAGGATTCTAACTGTGACTTTGGTACCTTTATATAATAACTAAGAGCTTCTTAATATCCAGGTTGTGCAACCTCTCTCTCTCACCAAGAGGAGGATCAGTGAAAAAATACTGAAGGGAGATAGATTGATTAAGATAAACTGAAACCACTTAGGCAAAATCCTATTAGTCCTAAGGACTACCTTATCCCTGTGGAAAGAAATAAAGCTGTCTCCACTGACAAGGTTTGCAATTCACTTATGCCTGGCAGAAGTGATAGCTACTAGAAAAACAGTTTTCCGGTTAGGGTACTTAAGCCTGCAGAAGACAGAGGTTCAGGAGGGGGTTGCATTAACTGGGCAATGCAACATTAAGGTCCTAAGCAGGCCGGTTCCCTAAAGGGAGGGATAGTATGGAGTAATCCCTTAAAAAACTTGGAAAACACAGATGAGAGGAAAGAGGGGATGACTTCTGCTGATGACAAAAAGCACACTGCGGGATGAACTCTCAGGGTAGCTGTCTAGACCCAAGGAATTAAGATGTACCATGTAATCTAACAAATGGTAATTCAGCAGATTCTGGGGAACATTTTCCAGTACACCAATGGAACCTTTCCATTTAGAACTATAAGTAGTCTAGTGGAAGGCTTCTCTGAAGCCTTTAGATCTCAAGAACACCCTGAGAGAGGCGAATCACAACTCTAACCCTCAAGAGCCAGGCCTGAGGTTGGTGGATTGAGGTCCGGATACCAAACCCTTCCCTGGGCACAAGTCAACAGATTGACAGTCCATCTTCCCCTGTGCCTCCCCAGGAATCACAGAGACAGAAGGAGTGGGTACCAGGGCTGCCTGGCCCAATCCGGGGCAATCAGAATCACCCTGCAAGGCAGAGATCTGATTTTGACTAGTACTTTGAATAGGAGAGGAAAGGGGGGGAAGCATAGAGGAACTTCCCCTCCCAATCCAGAAGAAGGGCATCCAGGGAACTGAGCCCAGTACTGGAGGCCTGCAACAGAACAGAGGAAGTTTGTATTGTCTGGGGCTGCAGATCTATCTGAGGGATGCCCCACCTGGTAAAAACTATCCCCAGCACTTGAGGATCCAGGGACCATTTGATGGCCCTGGGAAATCCTGCTGAGGGCATCCGCTAGACATTGTCCTTCCTGGAAGATGAACTGCTATGAGGGAAGTGTTCAGGGAATAGGCCAGAGACTGCAACTTCATTGCCTCGTGCACAAGGTCAAGACTAAGTGTCCCTGTTTGTTGATGTATCACATTGTTGTGGTGTTGTCTGTTCTGACTTGTATCACCTTGTCGTGACAGATGCAGAAAAGCTGAAGAGCTAAAAAGACAGCTCTGAGTTTCAGCAAATTGATGCGGAGCAGAGATTCCTGGGGACCAAACCTGAGGGAAAGGTTTTCCATGTGGCCCCAACCCAGAAGAGAAGCATCTGTAGGAGAGTCAAGTCGTGAGAAGGGAAATGAAGGGACCCTTGCCTAATTGCTCTGATCCTGCCACCACTGGAGAGCTAGGATCAAGGTCTGTGTCACTGGGACCAACTTGAAAGGGGGTCTCTCTCAGACCAAAAGGTTCTCTTCATGTAATTCTCTGTCTGCTCTCCAAACAGAGAATTTCCCACCACAGGAAAATCCATAGCCTTAGTCTGGGTATCCTGTGACAAACTAGTACACCTGAGCCAGGCCAACCCACGAAAAGCTACAGATGTGGCCATGACCCTAGAGGAAACATCATTAACATCCACAGCAGCATGAAACTGAACCTAGAGGCTTCAATGCCATCAGCAGCCACCTGTTCTAGTTCACTAGCCAGCTGGCCATGGGCCTGCTTGGCCAATTGCATAACAGTATCCCATCTAGATTTCTGATACCTAGCTACATAAGCCATATAATTTGCTTGCCTGAGTCAGAGAGGCTGCCATATACTGTTTTTTGCCATGGCATCAATCTTCCTGGAATCCTTGTCAGGAGGATGTGAAGCCAAGGGAATATTAGCTTTATCACAGGCAGCAGCCTGAACTACCCCAACATGACTGCATTGCTGAGAAAGGAATTCTGTATCAGGGCCTGACAATGTATACCTTCTGTCCATCTTTTTATCTACAGGAGGCACAGAATTAGAGCTTTAAAATTTTAATTGTTTGTTTCCTAAAAGACTTATGTAAAGGAATAGACAATCTCCTAGACTCTGGAATATCCATCATTTCTACAAAATCAGGCTCCTCTTGCTCATCCACAGCCTCTTCTAAAGGAAGCTGGAGGGTTTCAGCAACTTTTTATAAAACATAAATGAGATGGGGACTCAGACAGCATAGGGAGATTCTAAAGGTCTGTCTGGGAGATGTCCGGTTCAATGGGCACACCCAGACCTTCCCACTCACATTCATACTGTTCATAATCTCCTCCCCTCCTCTGGTTCATAAAATTCTCAATATCATAATCCTGAACCACTGGGACCGGACGAACCGACCTTTACCAGATAGTGGTGGTTCGGACGGACCCTGAGACAGTGACTGGACAATTGTATGGCTTTTGTTATCTCTGCAGCAGTTGGAGAAGGAATTTTGGACCCAGACCTGCTGATTTTCTTGTTTTCTTTACTGGAATTGGTTCCTCAGAACCAGCTTTTCTTTGCCCGAGGAAGTCTGGCCTGGTCAGAGGGCACTTCTCTGTTCGGTTGGCACCGAACCGGGCTGGCCATCCGGGTCAGCGGACTTTTTGGCCTCTCGTTCCCTGAGCCTGCCCAATCTTTTTTCCAGGGTGGCTGCAGGGAAATTCTTACATACCTGGCAGTCTGACTGGAGGTGGTCAAACCCCAGACAATAAACACATATGGTGTGTGGGTCAGCCTTGGCAAAGACTTCCCCACAAACATCACAGTGTTGAAACCCAGTGGGCCCGGTTTTTCTTTTGGGTTTCTCAGACATAATGCCAGCCTAACCAAAAACTTGCCCTTTTAACGGCAGTGCCAGGCAAGACACCCTTATCGGTTCCTAACCGTGTCACAGGTATTGGAAAACCGTAATAAATCTGCTTTTTTTAGAACCGATAAGAACCGGGAACCGCACTCTAAAATAATAACTTTTAGTTTTAAATGAGTTTTAAACCCACTGATCGGTTCAAACCCAACTGATAACCTAAGTTCCACACAGACAAAACCTTCATTTACTTACGTTACCACAGATAGAGCTTGAACCGAACGGTTTTATGTTAAAATAAAACTATTCTCGGTTAAATCCAACCGAGAAAACACTTTTTAAACCGAGAAATGAACCGAGCAGAAGGAGAAATCTCCGGAGCGACTGTTCACTGAGGCGGAGTAAAGACTGACAGTTCAAGTTTGAAATGACACAGATAGAGCTGCTCTCGTGCCAAAATTCTATTTTGGAATGGTTTTAACCATTTCACTCCGGGGCAGTTCTAGAGCTGGATTAAACTGCAAATGTCTATAATATAGCAAGACTTCATGTTTGAAGGCAGTCTTCTACGACAGATGAGAGATGTCACACCTGTGCATCAGTTCGAATGGCCTGCCCATGAGCTTAGCCAATACCAGCAGTAGATCCCACGGAGGTGGAGGTTCTCGCACTGGAGGGGATATGTGATCAAGGCCTTTGAAAAAGTGCCCGACCACCTTCTCCTGCGCCACCGACTGCTTCCGGCCCGCCCGGTAAGCAGAGATGGCTGCCAGGTGCACCTAAGGGTCGTCGACCAAGCCCTTGCTGAGAAAGGGACCACAGGTAGTCAGAATGCTTGCCAAGGAACAGGAGGAAGGGTCCAGGCCCTTGCCCTGACACCAAATGGAGAATCTCTTCCATTTGAAGGCGTAGCATTTTCTGAGTGACTCCTACGGGGATGCCTCAACGGCGTTGAGGACCTCGTCGGAAAAGACCCAAGGCCTGGAACTCTAGCCGCTCAGGAACCAGGCCGTCAGGTGCAGGGATTGAAGGTCCGGATGGAATACCTTCCCCTGATTGACTGAGATCAGGTCCGGGCGGGCTGGAAGCCGCCTCGGGAACCTGGAGCTGAGACTGAGGAGATCTGGATACCAGAACCGACGGGGCCAGTCTGGGGCTACCAGAATCACCTGCGCCTTGTCCCTCCTCGCCTTGAGAAGCACCTTGTGGATCAAGGGAAATGGGGGAAAGGCGTAGAAGAGGCCCGGGGTCCACGGCCTCGAGAAGGCATCTCCCTGCAGCGAGCCCTGCTGAGGGGGGCGGGCATGAAACAGTCTCAGCTTCGCATTCTCCCTGGAGGCAAACAGGTCCACCTGAGGCATGCCCCAGTGGGAGAAGAGATCTTGTACTACCTCCGGCAGGAGAGACCACTCATGAGACGCAGCCCCTATCCAGCTTAGGGCATCGGCCAGGGTGTTGGAGGCTCCTGCCACATGAATGGCGAGGAGATCCGCCTCCAGGCTGCGCACGAGAGACCAAATGCGGAGAGCTTCCTTGCACAGAGGCATGGAGCACGTCCCGCCCTGGCGGTTTAGGCAGTACATGGTCGTGGTATTGTCAGTCTGGACCTGAACCACTTGACCCCGTAGAACGGAGCGAAGGCGGTGAGGGCTAGACGAACCGCTCAAGCTCCAGCAGGTTGATGTGGCATCGGGACTCCCGAGGGGACCAGAGGCCGTGCGCTCTGTGCTCCCCCAGATGGGCACCCCAACCCATCAGAGAGGCATCGGTCGATAGAGAGACCGCTGGCTCGGGGCGGACAACTGGATGCCCTCCTGCAGATGTGCTGGAGCGGTCCACCACTGGAGCGTTCCACATCCCTGGGTCACTGTCACTAGCTGATCCAGCGGATCAGTGCTGTGACCATTGGCTGGCCAGCCCCATTGAGGGGCGCATGTACCAGCAGGCCCAACGGACCACGCTGGTGCAGGCCACCATGAAGCCCAGGAAGTCCCGGGCAGGGCGTGACTGCCCAACCTGAAATGACTGGGCAAAGGAGGAAAGAACCTCGGCCCTGTCCGCCAGGAGCCGTGCTCTGGCTTGAAGAGAGTTGAGCTCTACCCTGATGAAATGAATCACCTGCTTTGGTATGAGTTACGACTTGGCCTCGTTGATGAGGAGGCCAATCTGAGAGCAAACCTGGAGGGCCAGATCTCTGGACCGCTCCATCTCCGCTCTGGAGGGGGCTGCAATCAGCCAGTCGTCCAGGTAGGGGTACACATGGACCCTTCAGCGCTGCAGGAATGCTGTCACCACTGCCATGCATTTGGTGAAGACCCTGGGAGCGAGGGAGAGGCCAAAGGGCATGGCCCGGAACTCGTAAAGGGATCCCTCCACTCTGAAGCAGAGGAATCTCTGGTGAGACGGACGGATTGGGATGTGAAAGAACGCATTCTGGAGGTCCAGGGAACAGAACCACATGCCTCGTTCCAAGGATGGGATTATCTGAGCCAGAGTGACCATCCTGAAGGTCTGAGACCTTAGGAACCTGTTCAGATAGAGGATGGGGCGCCAGCCCGCCGTCCGTTTTGGGACCAGGAAATACTGTACCTGGACACAAACCCCAGGTCTGGAGGAGGATCCGCTACCTTCCTGATCACCTCTTTTTCGAGGAGCAGGGCAATATCGGCTCGGTCGGCCGATAGCAAGGCTGCAGACCCCGTGGCCCCCCGAGGTGAGACTGCTCGAAAGGGTGGAGCTTGCTCGAACTCCAGAGTCAGGCCCTTTCCTACCACCTCCAACACCCAGCGGTCCGTGGTGATAGACCAAGCGGAAAGGAAGTGGCGGAGCCGTCCCCCCATGGGGGAGTGACAAGGCTGGGGCGACACCCCTCAACCTGTCACTGGGCAGGCTGGGAGGAGGGACCGGCCGAGGGACCTCCTGGGCCTTTACCTCCCTGCTTCCTGTTGGAGGAAGCCGCGGGCTTGGGTTTGGGATGCCAAGCGCGAGCCTGCTGGCCCTGGTACTGTTGGGCCAGACATGCCGCAAGTGCAGAAGGACGAAAGGGCCTGTGCTGCTGCTGTCAGCAGCCTTTGTCCTTCTGGGCGGAGGTGACAGAGTCCAGAGTGGCACTGGACTTCTCGATCCGCTGGAGGTGACCTTCCACTCTAGGGCCGAAGAGGTCGGTCCCCAAGAAGGGGACGTCCGCCAACTTGTGCTGGGTATCCGCCGTGAAGGTGGATATCCTCAGTCATGCTTCAAGGGCGCATGGCCACGCCGCCAAGAACCGATCTGGCACAGGAGTCCCCTATGTCCAGAGCTATTTGGAGCTGCTGCTTCGCCACCGCCCTACCCTGGTCCCGAACCTGCCGGACCGTGGTCTGCAGATCAACCGGGAGATGAGGGATCACCTCATCCAGGGAGCCCATGAGGGCGTGGGAGAAGTATGCCATCAGCACGGCCGAGCTGGCCTGGCAGAGGCCAAGGGAGGACACAGCGTACACCTTGCGCCCGGCGTAGTCCAGCTTTTTGGACTCCTTGTCGGGGTGCTTGTCCATGTCCCTGGAGTTCCTGAACCCCGGAAAACGCTGTCGGTGACTAACCCCTTGGCAAAGGGGTGCTCTGAAAACCCGGCCAAAGAGCCGGTAGGGACCGCATACTTCCTGGCCATCCTGGCCGAGGGCGCAGGACAGGAAGCAGGCTGCTGCCAAAGCTCCAAGGCTGGGCCTACAATGGCCTCAGCCACCGGAAAGGCCTCCGTGGGTGAATCCCCTCGGTTAAGTATCTCCGTCAAGGGATACCTGGCCCGTTTAGATACGGGCTCGAGCTGCATCCCGGTGGACTCCGAGATGAGCCAAAGCAGACCCATAAAGGACAATGGGCTTTCGTCCAGTGACTGGCCCCCGGAGGACTCCAGGTCAACTGGCCTGGAGGACAGGAAGGAGTCGGACTCCGAGGAGTCCGCGAAGAGCTGCCTAGGGCCTGAGCCACCCTCCACCTGCAGAGGACGGTCGGGAGTGAGGGTGACCGACAACTTGTGGGGCAGGTCTTGACCTGACCTAGAGTCCTTGGTCGGCACCGCCGATTTCAGCTGTGGAGGCAGAGGTTCCACCACAAATCGGTGGGGCAGCAGGTTTCAGCCGAACAACCAGCCCAGGCTTGGGAATCTCGACTGCCGCAAGAGGTTGTTTTGGCTGTTTGGGTGACAGCCGTTTGATGGCTGGGGAAGGCGTCGGTGTCGACTTGTTCCCGGACAAAAGTAACTGCTGCCACATCAGGTCCTCGTGAGTATCGACCACTAATTTGCAATCTCTCCTCTTCCAATGAGGAAGACGAGGACGAGCGGTGTCGCTGCTTACCTCGGTGCAGAGTCTGAGACCGCCGATGTCAACGGGATCGGCTGGACTGAGAAGAAGTCCGAGACAGAGATCCTCAGTGTTTCAGAGGACGGGCCTGGGAAGGAGCGGGGGGGACACCCGCTCTTCACTCGGCTCGAACACCTTAACTGGGGACTGCTGCACCGGGGGGATCGACGAAGAAGGGTTGTCGGCTTCGCCAGTCGACAACCCATCAGACAGGTCGAGAAAAATCTCGACCGCGTCGAAGAGCGTCTCGGCCGGCTGACCTGACGGGGACGCTGTGAAGCCAGCGGCCTTAGCCACAACCTCGACTGAAGTAGACAGTCGGCTGTCCGGGGAAGGGGACCTCTCCCGCTCCCACGAACGCCGATGATGGGACTTACCCTTAGAATCCTTCTTTTTGGACCGAGAGGAATGTCCCGATGGCCCCTCTCCCTTCGTGGAAAGGGATTGGCAAAGCTCCTTGAACGAAGCGGAATACGAGGTACCCAGAGAGTGCGAGATAAATGCCACGACCGAGGAGCAGGAGGAAGACGCGGCCTGGGCCGCCTCCTCCTCGAGGGCGATCATCTGCTCGAGCTGCTCAGCCGAGCCAGCCGCCGCGGTAACCGCCCAACGGGCCTCTTCCGACTTTACCGGCGGATAGCGCTTCTTGGGGCGCCCAAGCTTCAACCGGGCAGCGCAGTCCTCCAAGACGTTGGCCAGGAACGAACAGCATGACTCTCAGGCCTGCGGGTCGTGTTCTAGGCAGCAGCAGTAGACGCACGTGGAGTGCGGATCCATCCTGGACATCTTCTGCCCACAAGGGCACTGCCAAAAACTGGGAGTCGATTTGTCCATTGCAGCCGCAAGGGAAAAGGGAGACCGAAGTCTTGAAAAATTTTAAAACGAGTTTTGGATGAACCGAAGAGTTAGGATCCAGTCTATCATGCAGAGTGTTAAGGAGGGAACCTGAGCTTCCAAGCGGTAAGGAAGATCTGGCGTCATGGGGCGGAGCCGAGAGTTCTACCACCCGGGTGGGTGAGAGGAGCCAGCTTGAAGACCTTCCGGCAAGATTTAAAGCAGCAAGGAACCTGCCAGAGAGTGTGGATGAACAACATATCCATGTTCCTAGAACAGTCTGTTTGCAAACACCACTACAATGGGAGCAGTAGTGGATGAGAGGGTGGCAGGGGTTGCAAAATTATGTGGCAAAATTAAAGGCCTGGTCGGACACTTGGCAGCTAGGGTTCAATGCCAAAAAATGCAAGGGGCTATATTTCAGCACAAAAAAAAAAAAAAACGAAGAGCTACGAGCTAGGGAGGAATTTAACTAGCCAAGACAGAAGAGAACGATCTGGGGGTGATCATAATGGGAGCAATGAACAACTCAGCATAGTGTAGAAAGGCAGCTGAAGAGGCCAATAGGATGCTGGGTTGTATTGCCAGAGGCATATCCTCGGGGATGATCCTGCTGCTACAGTGATCACTGGTTAAACCACACCTGGAGAACTGCATGCAGTTCTGGCGACCGCACCTGAAGAAGGCCATTAGGTTACTGGAGGGTGTGCAGGGCAAAAAAAATTATCCAGGGGCTAGGGGACTTGCCATACTGAGCAGGCTGAGGGAGCTGAACATGTATACTCCCTGGAGGAAAGGAGGGATGGGGGGGAGAGACATGGTTGAAACAGTCATGTACACGAAGCAAATAAATATGACGGGCATGGAGGGGCTTTTCAAATTAAGAAGGGGAAGGGACACTCAAGGGCACGATCTGAGACTGGAAGCAGGAAGGTTCAGGAGAGAAATGAGGAGACCCTTTTACAGAGAGGGTGGTGTCTGGGTGGAACACACTGCCAGAGGAAGTGGTATCCTATAGAACAGTGGGCTGCTTGAGAAAGGGATGGGACAGTGGAAGGGGGCAGGTTACTGGAGGGGAGGGAGGGGCAGCTGCAGTACAAGGGCTGACAGCTGCACAATCTAGCAGACTGGATAGACCGTAAGGCCTGTGGCAATTCTGTACGTTCGTATCTATACCGTATTTATTCACGCGTTTTGGCCAAGAATGCACAGCGAGTTAAGTACAAAGAGGCCACGCAAACCAGAGTTTCTCAGTAGTGCTCCAGTATTGAACTGCCTTAGATATCTAGTATTAAAGCGTATTAAAAAAGGTCCAGAGGAGGGCAATTAAAATGGTGCAGTGGCTGCATCAAAAGCTGTACGAGGATGTAACTGAGGGATCTCAACATGCATGCCCTAAAAGACAGGACACAGAGACCTACAAGTACCTCAAGGGTGTGAGTTGGGTACAAGAAGGGAGTCTATTTCAAATGAGGAAGTACAACCGGACAAGGGGGCATGTAAAGAGGCTGGAAGGAGGGAATTTGAGGGATGTGAAGAAGTACTACTTCACTGAAAGAGTGGTGGATGCCTGGAACGGTCTGCCAGCAAAAGTGGTGGGACTGAAAACAGTGCGGACTTCAAATATGCATGGGAGGCATAAGGCAGAGAACGCTCCAGGGCTCCCAGCTCATTATGCTGAGCAAGACGCAGTCTCCCGGGCGGGCGGCACTTCCACAGCCGCCGCCTGAGACCACAAGCCTGGGCACACACAGCACAAAGGTACAGCAAAAGCCACCAGCCAACCGGAACGAGAGCGCCTTTTCCAGCCTCGCCCTGATTGGTCCCTTATTTAAGACGGTTTTGCAAAGAAAATTGCTCCTAGAAAAAGCTGTAATTGCCTTTATAGACTAATACTTGACCATTTAAAAATGTTTAGTGAATACTGTTAGCCTGCCAGCATCTGTTTACTGTGCCAACTTGCTGAAGTGAACACAGCCCTTTTTCGGCGGTGTTTCCCCAACTGCAGACTGCTGGGCGCCAAGCTAAATCAGCCCCTTTTGTCGTGCAGATTGCCCCTGTATCTGGACTGTGTGGCCTTTTGTCTCTGGCCATTATTTAATCTTCTCCCGTCTCCTCTCTCCTTAGCAGAGAACCCTCCAGGGCTCCCAGCTCATATGCCAAGCAAGACGCGGTCTCCCGGGGAGGCGGCACTTCCACAGCTGCCGCCTGAGACCATAAGCCCAGACGCACACAGCACAAAGGTACGGCAAAAGTTGCGTTTTTCCACCCATCCCCCACCTCCACCGTTTATTAAACAGACTTATACCCGACCTTCAACACCCTCATGCTCCCTAGCCTCATTACCAGGACCTATAGGCTCCAGTCCCCTTATATTACCCGCCTCTGGATGGTCCCAGATTACTCTTTGATAGGTCTCTCTGTTCCCAGTCTCCCTAGCAACTATGCTTCCCCTGGTGCTGCCTGCCCAACTCAAAATAACCTTCTGCGATTATCCAGCTTTGTAATACTCCTTCCTTGGGCTCGTAACCTACGCTGGTAGTAGCTCAGGCAGCACACTGTTGGCCTAAACCACTAGTTTAGCCCAACCGAATACCATTAAGTTATTCGCAACTAGACGTCCCTGCCCACCTATCCTTACTCTTTTGAACCTCTGAAGCGGTAGCGTAGGGCTTATCAAGCCTGCAACTAAGGGACAGAGGCCTAGCTTCTTCTGCCTATCCTAAGGCTCAACCATGAGGATGCCCCACTGGCTCCATGCTCTGTTTCTTCTCCTACTCATGCCCTATATAGCGCCCAAGACCACCCGTTCTACTACTAGGGGGAGACTATTACCCCAGTGGGCTGCTGTGCCCATCGTTTCTCACCATATAATTCTCTTTGTGCCCTCAGACTTCCCTACTTGTAGACCCTCATCAGAACGGTGCAGAGGTGGGACTGATGTAGAACCAACGCCACAAACTATGCTCACCATGCCACTAAGCAAACCCCCCCCCATCATCTCTCAGCCTGGGTATTAGTGTTTGGGGAGCCAGGACGATCCAGGCCTAACTATAGGCTCCTTCTTACCTAGCTTGATACTTGCAGCAGACGCCCACGAACCAGAATCCTTAATATATCTCTTGCAACCCTAAGGAAGCTTCTTCTTCTCCTACTGTGCTCTGGAGATGTCGAGCTTAACCCTGGCCCACCAAACATTCTCACCTCTCCCTCAGACCTAGCAAACCTGAAAGGTATGTAATTCCTCCATATGAATGTATCCAGCCTGTTTAAAAAAAAAAAAAAAAAAGAAAATGTACATTTATCCAGGCCTGGGTATGTCATACCAAACCAGATGTACTTGTGATCACTGAATCCTGGCTCAGATCCTCTACACCTGATATGGAACTCAACATTCCCGAATACTCCTTATTCAGAGCTGACAGGCCTACCAGGGGAGGAGGGGTGGCCATATACATTGACAACTGCACGGTTACATGCCTTGAAGTGTCCTGTCACAAACCAATTCGAATGTCTGGCCCTAAAGTTGGAGATATCATCATCCTCTGCGCTACGTGTCATAGGTTGCTACAGGCATCCCTCCGCCGGCACTCAAATCCTTACCCACCTAATTAACACCATTCAGCTTGGCCCTCCTGAAGCTGTTATCCTCGGGGACTTAAACTTAGACTGGTTGTCCCAGGCCGCTGCACCCCTTAAGGAATTCTGTGATGCCCATGGCCTTTCTCAACTTATTGGAGAACCTACATGCCCCAGCAAAAAGTCCCCTGCTAACAGTACACTGCTGGATGTCATTCTAATAAACAAACCGCACCCATTCTCTCATGCGGGAGTCTTATTCACAGACTTTAGTGACCACTGTGTTATTGCTAGCATAAGAACTATCCAGAACCCTCCATCCATGTCAAGGTTCACCACTAAGAGGGCCAGGCGCCACTTTGATCTGCCTGCCTACCTTGACTAGCTAAAATTCTCAGCGCGCTGGCAGGACTTTTATCTTACCA